>JBAMHT010000002.1:1017628-1027820 GCA_037177075.1 Craterocephalus fluviatilis | reverse complement strand
TGTGTGTGTGTGTGTGTGTGTGTGTGTACGTAGGTGGATGTGGGTGGAGAGTGTGTGTCCTCCTTTGTTAGGAATTCTTTATCGTCCATATCTCTCCGGGTAATGCTTTTCCCATGAGGCCTTACCGTAAATCAAACAGCAGGTGATGGTTCTGCGTGTGCGGGAAAAGGGAGAGAACTATATGTTGCGCGTGCTTTTTAACCCCTTATTGTTTCTGCTCTGATCTTTGGTGCTTATTTCAATATAATGAATTTAATCTGAAAACAAATAAAACCTACTGATTCGCCTGGTTCATAATTATTATTGTTATTATCATTATTATTATTATTATTGTTATTATCATTATTATTATTATTATTGTTATTTAAACGTTTTGTTTTAAAAAAAGTAGATTTTTAAAGCTGTGAGGAAAGAGAAGAAACACGGTTCTCGGGTTAACATCAGTGTGTGGACGGATGGCCTGTTTACAGTAAGACCGCACAGCTTATTAAAAATATATTATGCAATGCTCTTGTGCAGCATTTAAACCAGTCCGTCATGTGGAAGTATAATGTCCTCGTTAATTATTAAAACATATCTAAATGCTTTTTTATTTTATTTTATTTATTTTAATCATTGTTTTAAACTCCTGATTATTTTTTATTGGTCTTTGGAAATGTTGCGAATAAAATTTGACATATTTAAAATGTGAATTTGTCGCTTTTTAAAAAAAGAGAACAATGAGTACTGCGTTTGATTATTATTATTTAAGAAATAAGGAAATAAAAACACTATAAATATGAATATTTAGCTTCAGGCGGAACTTTTGCTTCATAAAGTTTAAGTCAGAGAAAAAACCTCGTGTTTGCCTGATATCTCACACAGAAGCGCCGCTTTCATACGTCTGAGCTTCATTAGGCCCAATTACCCTGCTCCCAATGTCATCACTATATTTCTTACGCGCACCATTACATTGGGAATTCGTCACGCGTGGCAGCTCCGTTAATTGAGCACTTTCCCAATATCACACCCCACGTGCTGCTCATATGCAGCTGATTTTACTGGCAGGAAGGATGAGGAGTTTGTAAATTCCCTTTTTCCTGAATGAATTCAAGCTGGAAACGTTCAGAAGAAGATCCGAGTTTCTGAGCTCAGCTGAGGCCTGAAACTCGGAGGAAGGCGGGACCAAGTCTCTGGCTTTTGTTGGGACATATTTTTAAAAAATATTTCCAGCTTTTATCTGGACGTTGGCACCACAGTAGAAACTTTTCCTCCACGCGTTGCTCCAGCATGTCGCTTCCCACCTCCGCAAACAGTTTAAACTTCCAAATGCAAACATTTAACCCGCAGTTTGCGCACGAGCAGCGAGGGATGCGGGGGGAGAGAGAGATGAAGGACCCTGGTCTGAGGAGACAAAATGTCCCCCAGATGAGTTGATCAAACATTTGTTCAACGGTTTCCATCTCGGCACAAAGACACGCCTCGCGCGCACAACGGGAAGCTCAGGGATGAACTTGGGAGACAAAGGAGGGAGAGTCTATTTGAGGCTCACGCTCGGGCTGCGCGCGGACAAAAGGCCAGCTTGGAAACAGCTTTGGCCGCCGCTGAAGAGAACGGGCGACCTGTTTAAAATTCAGCCCCAGAAAAAGAAGGGGAGAGGAGAAAAAAACAAAACAAAACACATTCTGGGGATGAATTATTCAGGCGCGGAAGGCCGCGCGCACCGGACACTTTCACCGACTAAATGTTCTCCTTTGGGCTCAGAAAAAGAAAGCCAAAGCCTTTCAGAAAAACCCCAAACAATTCAGTCTTCTGAAATCTGCTCACGTATTTACTGCGTGCTAAAAAAAAAAGAAGAAAGAAAAACCTGCGCAAGTTAACACCTGTGCGCGTGAGCCCAGCACAAAACACGGTTTTAGTTTTTAAAAGCAGCTGGAAAGTGGAAACAGCGGCAGAAAATGTGCAACAAAAAGCCGCAAATAAAAATAGTGCGACAGTAAATGAGTCGCAAACTGTAAATAGGTGGCGCGCGCCTGCCGGGGAACAGCCAGCTGATTATGATCTCTGCGGGCCTCTAACTCGTGATCCATTATTGATTCTTTGATGCGTCCCCGGCCTTGCCCCCTCCAACATTAATAATGTCCCCTAAATGATGTCGATATTGTGCGATGTCACATTTAATGACGGAAGGAGCGTATTAAAGAGTGTTTTCGGTGAATAGGGACCAATGTTCTCCCCGGAGAACCCCAGTCTGGCCCGGAGCGCAGCTTCACAATGGGAGCCCTGGCCACCCGTCCCGCGCTGCGCATAGATCCCAAAAACTCACCCCCCCCCCCTTCCCTCAAACCCCTCCGCCGCCACCGTCTCCCCCATACTGCCAAAATCTCTTCAAGCAGATTAAATCGCCTCTTTTATTTCACCCCACTTTCATGTGAAGAGCTGAACCGCCCCTCGCAGCCTGCGGCGCACAACCCGCCGCATTTCTGGTCCGCATCCTCCGGAGCGCACAAAGGCGAGTCAGTCCGCTCGGTAAAGTAACCTCATTAAGTTCTGGATGAACTGTTTGCGGGCCGATTATTTATATGTATATCTATATCTATCTAAATTTATACAACTTTAACTTAAAACCACGAAGCCTCTAAGGTTCACACTAAACAAACCAACATTTTCATCCGCATTTTTTTCTTTTCCTTTAGACAATAAGAATAGCAATTAATTTAAAAAGAATTTCTTAAAAGTGGCTGAGATAACATTTAGTCATGTAGTAACAGTAAAATGGTACATATGTGATAACAAGCAATTTAGCCAAACACATGGTAGAGATGGCTCAGGCAGGTTTATTTGCACAAAGTTTTAATTAGATTCATTAAAGTAACTGAAAAAAACCTCTACCAAATGTAAGAGCAGAATATTAAATATATTTAATCTATATCTGCATTTATGAACAGCACACTATTTTAAGCTTAACAGATAAATAAACAGAATAAAAATAAAGTAAAAACGTATTTGTTTATTCTACAAAATAGTAAAATACTCATATCCAGCTAAAAAACATTTAAACATAATTTAATCCCATGTTTTATAAATTCCTAATAATGAGTGAAGAAAAGAGGCAGCTTGTTTTCATCCGATGTGTGTTTATCTGACAGCAGCTTTGGCCTCCGGGGCTGTCGCTGCTTTTCACCAAACTCCCAACGTCACAGTGATTAACCCTGGAGACAAAGTTAATGATTAAAACAGACAGTACACCCCCCCCCTCACACACACACAAGCTGATGAATTACTCTGGATTCGTACCAGCTTGGCAAGATTCTTTCGCTCAACATTTGCTGTGTCTGGGGGCGAGTACATTAAGAAATAGACATGCTGAGATTTGGCTCTTTCAGAAACACCCTAAAGGACAAATGCAAAGACTTTTAGAAGCAAATAACTTAAAAAAAAAACCTGCAGAAAATGTACATGATGAGGAGGGTGGTCAGATTGTCCCAAAACTAAAAAATGCTAACAACACGGGCGCAGCACCGAGGTCATGAAACATTTTCTCTTTGTTGAATGAGGATCTGTGATCAACCTAAATGAAAATGCGGGGGCCAGACCCACGCTGCAGCAGAAACCACTCAGAGATGAGTCTGCTGGCCCATTTAGCAAATTGACCACTCCGCTCCCCCCTTTGTCTCACAACTCAGATCATGCTTGATCTGCTCTCCAATCTTCGCTCTGAGTGATGCTGTGCCTGACTCCGGGCCTCAATGGGCCGGTAAACAGGCGCTTAATATGCAGAGCAGACCCGGCTCACATGTTCGCAGCAAACACACAGTGAGGTGCTCTGGCTCCGGGTCCTAACAGTCACTTCCACAACCCAACAGGGCCCCAGTGCAATGATGTCCCAGGGGACACTGGTTACACACAGATGTTTTCCTCACCTACACACACACAGGCGGTCAGAGCACCTCGGTAGCATGACCTCATATGAAGCACAGGTGTGTGGAACAGCACATTTTTAATGCGGTTTTATTTCTCTAATGATGTAAAATAATAAACCAGCAGAAACTAGAATTAGTTTGTAATCGTGTGAGATTCCTGGCTTCGTTTCATATTACATGTAAATATCAATTCTTCACACACTATAGACGGCACCGCATGCAATCCAGGCCTAATCATCAAAGGTCTGATTATCAAAAAGCTGAAATAAAAAGCGGATGATGGGCGGGCAGACTTTATATATTTAGCAGCACTGAGCTGATTTTATGGTCTCTGCTGGATTTTTACACAAATCCCACAGTTTGGTCCAGTTTGACTCTTGGGACCATTTGCACCACTTTCAACACCTCCACCCAGGCGGAGGGCCGTCTGTCTCTTAGCAACACAACTCAAAATGTGATGAACAGGTCCTGGTGAGAAATGGAATAAAGGAACAAGTGAGTCCATTTAGGGATGACCCGGACCACTGTCTGGATCCAGGATTTTTTTACAGGATTCTTTACTCTGGGATGGGAAATAAGGATCATTTCACCATTAGAGGTCCAAACTCAGAAATCATTCCCACAATCATTGGCAAACAAATGCCAGCGGCTTGGTGGAGGCCTGTGCTTCACAGCTTCACGTTTGAACAGTTCAACAACACGAAGGAACTCCTTCGAAAATGTGTGGCTATGAAAATGAATAGAGGTGGTATAAGCTAGGGCTGTCCCCGGCGCGTCGATGAATTGACGTAATCGATTCAGTACGTCGGTTTATAAAACATCAAGGCAACTGAAAAATAACAACAAAAAAATTGAATGCTTTTATTTTGAAGGAAAACCGGAATCAGCGTTGTAGCGAATGCGATTGGAGTCAGCCAGAGCAGCCAGAAACAACGACGGCCCAGATGCCAACGTGCAGAGAGAGTGAAACCGAGCGGCTAATTCAGAATCCGGTAGCTTCAATTCCTGCTCCACCACGACGTCCACGAGCACTTGCTCCACAGATGTGGCGATAACTTTACCAATGCCCAATGACATCGTACTCTGCCAGCTCTGCAAAGTGAAAATGAGGTTTCCTCGCAGTAGGACTGCAATGAACGGAGATTTGAAGCGTAAACAAACACCCAGGAGCGCTTTTACAGCAAAGCTCCGTAAGTCCACTCGAGTTTATTTTTTGTAATCATGACACATTCAAACATTTACACAGAACATAGTTATGATGGTGAAGTTTTTTACCAGTTACCAACTTCTCAATCACCGGCAGCTTCACTGCCAGATTGAAAGTAATCTAAGAACCGTAACTCACGTTTACAGCGTGCATCATTTACGGTGATTCGGCTCTTCACATTCTTGTTTGCGTAGAAAGTGGACTAAACTAACGCTGCATGCTTTTGTTTTTATGTTGCTTCTCATGTGAAGTTACTACATGGTAGTGTTGTTTGGTATTTATGATTATTATTGCAGCTACTCAAATTCTACACATTTATATTTCTGTAAGAGAAAAATAATATGTTGGGAGTGCCTCAGAATGCAGCTTAACTCGTTTTCGTTCAAACTGAACTATGAACACATTTTTGTAAGAGGATTTTTGTTAAAACTGGTTAAGGGTGCTGCTAAACTCAGTTGAAATTGCACAGTACTTTTAGTATTCAATAAAATGTTGAAAATTGAGAACATTTTTGGTATTTGTTCTGGGTACATTCTTTTTCTTATTTCTCAAGCACAAAAAAATCGTTAGATTATTAAATTAATCGAAAAAATAATTGAAGATAAATCGATTCATTGTTTGGGACAGCCCTCGTATAAACACAATAAACCATCAGGTTACTGATGTCCTTCTTTAATACAAAGCAACTAGCATGTCGATGCTAACAGACAGTATTTTGGCCGATGATTAAAGAGAGAAAAGGGCGACATGTCAGTCAGACTGCATGAAGGTTCTGAAACTTTATCAGCCTTCTCAGATCCTGATTACAGCACTTTGGCTTTTCAAAGCACCGAAACCAAAAAATGTCACCTGCAGCACCACTCAGCCTCTGTCTGACGCTGATAGAGCTGGTTGGATCAGATACATGCTGGCTTTACTTTCATGTTACTGTATCCAAGCATAACAGCGGAATGAGAGGGCGTTTGTCTCGATACATGTCTAATCTGATCCTGAAAAAGCCGTCAAAGCAGCTGATGCTT
Organism: Craterocephalus fluviatilis; assembly: GCA_037177075.1. Classification (NCBI taxonomy): domain Eukaryota; kingdom Metazoa; phylum Chordata; class Actinopteri; order Atheriniformes; family Atherinidae; genus Craterocephalus; species Craterocephalus fluviatilis. The sequence continues at coordinate 1,021,692 of JBAMHT010000002.1, read as the reverse complement.
TTCTACTTTATCTCAGTTTTTCAAGTTGCACTGAGGATGTGTAGTTTTGGGTCCAAACAGTAGGTTAAAAGCAAAAAAATAATTAGCAGCCCATAAAGGAAAAGTTAAGTTTTGAAACAGTTCTGACACATTTACAGCTGGTGTTATGTGTCATCGCTTTCTGGCTACATCCTCTGTCTCCTGCCTGTCAGATCCGTCCTCAGTCCTCCTTGACGTCCTTCACTTCTATCTCTCAAGGGTCCCCTTGTAACCTTATCCTTGCACCCAAACACAATAGCCTTCATGGGACACAAAGCCGGTGATACCGGGCTGCTCTGCTCCATTCTCTACATTTGTCACTTTTATTCCGCCGCTCTTTGTTCCTCTTACCTCTGCATGCATGAGTTATTCCAAACTGAGCTTACATTGAAATGGAAATCATTCCTCTTTCCCTGTGACTCAGCGGCCATACCTTCCCACTCTGAGGCATGTCTGCTGTTCCTCTGAGAATCTTACGGCTGCGTTGGCCTTTTCACCAACGTTTGCAACATAAACACGGAATATGATGCCGACAAGCAACCAGTCAGATTTCTGCCCCTTACTGCTTCACAGGATTGTTTATGTGAGCCAAATCTCAGCTGATTCATTCAACACAATATTACAGATGGAACTCCAGATGAGGCAGAATAAGGCCACAGTTTTTGCATTATTCTCCACATGGTGGGGGGGCTCACAGCTTACAGGGGCACTTGGACATAATAATAAGAAATTGGTGCATTTTTCTGAATTGTGACTGTCAGCACCACAAATATAAGACGTCACAGCCTGGTGAGATGTGTTAGCAGATAAAAGCATGTCCATCTCTGGAAAAACATCCCCGCTGCTGCAGAGGAAGGACAAAGCCCACCCCGAGGCAGAGACGTGTGCACGCCACACAGCCAGCGCCGCTCTGACCCCATCCCGCTCGCTGGGAGAAGAAGCCCTGAACATGCTGCAGGTCCGTCCTTCTGGGTTCACTCACAGATGAAGAGCCGAGCCATCCATCACATCAACCGCCGCCCCGACCATGCAGCGGCCTGTTACAGTAAATGATAAATAAACCTTGATGCTGATGATCAGCACGGCTTATCTTTGCACCCTCACCCCCCCACCGCCCTCCTATCAGAGGCAGGGAATCTCTTCCAGCACTCGCCTCTCAATCTTTTCCCAGAGCCAGTCACAGATATTATAAAAAGTCTGGTGAATAAATGGGCATATTGCCAGAGAGCAGGCAGGAAAATGAATATTTCATGTAGCCAAACACATTTCCGGAACACACTGCGTGGAAAAGCGCCTCTCTGCCTGTCATCGCTGACAGACATGAAAGAGGAGGGCTGTGGTGGAGCGGCGCTGCAGCTCTCTCTCCTCCGCCTGCAGCACACCGAGCACTGCTCCTCCCTGTAATTGCATGTAGAGTGTGTGTCTGAGCTGAACCCCAATTAAGGCTTTGGCTCCTGCTAGGCGCCACATCTTCTCTGCGCCTCTGCCAGAGCACACCTGAACACCTCCATGCCGCCGTGCAATATGGCCTCTTGGTGATAACGCAGCAGCTAAAACACATAAGAATCAGTCCTGCTCACTGTCAGATGTGTTCCTAACAGACACTCAGGCTGCATTTTTACCCGAACAAGAACATTTCAGCGCTTTCAGCCCTCCTGTTCCTGAGGTTTGTTGCTCCGTACGAGTCCGAGGTGTGCACTCTCTACCTCTGCTGGGACAATGCAGGGAACACACTCTCCCAGCCGCAAGACAAACACACACACCTGTTTGGGCGGGTTCAGATTGAATCAGTTTGCCTCTACACATTGTTGCACACTCGTTTCTCTTGTTCCCTCTGAAAGAGCTGCTGGTCTGTGGTGCTTGAAGCAAAGATGAAACAACGCAGCGAGCTGGAAGACGACTTGTTTTGTTTTCGCTCGGAAACGGATAGCACGCTGCGGAAAGTCTCACTGATGTGTGGGAGAAAGTTTGATCCACAGCAGAAGCTGTGTGTCCTGCACCGTATGAGCCCACATGAGCGATCACACAACGAGCGCAGTATGCGAGCCACGATTAGGAGGGATTCTGCCTGCAGCCAAAAAGCAGGTTCTGTTTTGAAATCTAAAGGTTAAAGGCATGAAAAAGGTCCATGAAATGCAGCAGGTTGGAGCTGCATGTTAAGTGGCGGGGGGCCGGCTTGACATGGGCCGGCTGGGAGGATGGTCCATGCTGCACTTGTCCTATTACTGGCTCCGGCTCAAACAGTTTGGTGAGAAGCATTCGACCTACTTGTGGACACAAAGCACCACTGCCCTGAATACTGAGCGGCCGGGACCACGTGTGATGACACGGCCATTACCGCCTCTTGTCTTTGGCCTGGAAATTTCATTCCGGCTCTTACCTGATGCGTGGTGGCCCTGGAACCTGCAGCACTGTGCTTTTGGATGCTTGGCGGGATGAATAGGGATAAATGGAAATGCTCATGGATATGATTAAGTCACTGCTAGCAGACTCACCTTCACAAGGTCTTTGTGCTGCACACCAGGCAGCCAGTGTGTTTACCACTAGACAATCATAATTCAGCTTTTCTTGTTTGGGGAAATGTACCACAAACTGCAGTACAGCAGACTGTTTTCAGAACAATACAAAAAAAAGCATCAAAAGGAATACATACACGTTCTGGGAAAAACTACAGAACATTTCCCTTTCCCGGGATTCCCTCAAAGGCATCGTCTGCAGAGAGGCAGGAAGAACGAGGGAGAGGAAACGAGCATCACAAGTCTTGTAAATAATCATAAGGAGGGAATCTCCAGGTGAAACACGACGGGTTCATGAACGTAACAAACACATGGAGCCGCTCCGTCCACACCCCGTCAGCTACAACCACTGATAACACTAAAAACAGCCCCCAGTCTTCTGATTGGAACATTTTAATCACACTCATTTAAGCCTCATCCATCGATGCAATCTGGTGGCATCAGCTTCTTGTTCTCATCAACGCATGGAAGAAGAAGCTGTCTGCTTAGCTGTGGAGAGGATTTAAGAAAGCTAAGCTAACTTGTCTGTTAAACTTTTCCCCCTCTCTCTCTCTGACACACCATCACAGCCCGTACAACCTTTCACCAACTTTTAATGCTTCTTCTAGTCAGCGTGGCTCTGCTCACCGTTCCACAACCAAAACAAGGCTGCCAAGCACCTGCAGGCTGTTTCACAGGGATTTCTTCCAATGCCACATAACTTACTGTGCCTGACACCTTTTCACACTGCACTAAATGTCCGCACTTAATGCCACCATAGAGAGAGAGAGAGAGAGAGAGAGAGAGAGGCATTCAGCAGGTTGCAGAGGGGATTTCTGTGTTAATACCAGTGATGAGAAACTTTCTCTACCAATGGTATTCGTCATGAAGCACATGTAAATCAAACAACGACATGAAGGTTCGTCCTCACCTCTCTGCTCTTGTAATAAAGCAGATTTAATAAGCTAGCTTAGTTCTTCAGTGACACGCCACGCAGGAGTCAAGCTGGCCGCTTTAGTGATTATTCCGTTCATGCTCTATCACCTGAGCTGTCGTGACATCATTTCTTGCAGCAGAATCGGGTCTGTCCCTGCACATCCGCTGTAAAACAGCACATCTGCGCACATCTGCCCGCAGCAGGTGCAAAACGAGCTACGAGCGTGTAAAACAAGAGCGACTACAGGTGCGGACAAACGCGCGCTTTCCTGCTCTGCGGAGGGGTGTGGAGGCAGAAAGTGATGGGAACTCACCCTCAGGTGGGAATCATGCCGCACGAGCCGTTCCCAAAGTTGAATGCGTGTCCAGCGGAAGATGCGCGCGGAGCTCTGCTGCTAACGTGACGCCGCTTCGCCTCGCTGTTGGTCTAACCGGAGCACCTCCGCTCCCACCACTCCTCCTCCTTCTCCACCTCCCCTCGGATGCTGCTGGTGTCGCTACCCCTCCTCCCCCTGCTCCTCACACGCCCATCTTAGGAAAAAGTAATAGCGCTTTTTTTGTCACAACATACTCCTACTTTACAGAAAAAAGACCCGAAGAAGGAATCTGTCGCAC
>JBAMHT010000002.1:714021-724824 GCA_037177075.1 Craterocephalus fluviatilis | reverse complement strand
TATTTTAATAAATTGAAAATAATAAATATATATTAAAGAATAATAATGTATATATTTCACAATAACACTCCCTTATTATACTATTAAAGGCCATAATATATATTTGCATTTTATTTATCAAAATGGTATTTATTTCAAAGTCTTGTTTATATTTATTCAATTTTGAATATTTTGGGCCTCCATACTATTTATGCTCAGCGTGCATCTACCTCATCAGGTCAGATGTAAGAGACTTTGAACATAGCACGGTTGTTGGTAACATAACTACGGGATACCAGCGAGGTGGACATGATGATGGGGATTTCTGGATTGAATTGATTAAATCCCAATATCCTTATTAAATCTGTCCAAAGTCTGTTCATTGTGCCTAAATTGTCCTCAGTTTCAATAAAAGCGGTATTTTTGTCTGTCTTTAAGTAAAAATGGAAAAAATGCTCATCTTAAACATAGAAAATCATCAGGAAGACTTCCTTCACAGTAGAAACAAGAATGGTGAGCAGGATGATAAAGTCTTCTCTTCCTCCTCCTCCTCTTCCTCCTCCTCAGGAGCAGCTTTATGTGTCCAGTGAGATCGGCGTGGCCCAGCTCGGCCTGCAGAGGTGCGAGTTTTACGGAGCCGACTGCGCCGAGTGCTGCTTGGCGAGAGACCCCTACTGCTCCTGGGACGGCCAGAACTGCTCCAGATATTTCCCCTCCGCCAAAAGGTAGAGACACACCTGGAGCTTCATCACAACACCTGCACCGGCTGCACTCCAACCCGGTGCTCATCACAACAGAAACATCATGGCTGCTTCCTTGTGGGCCTCATGTGGTGATCATGTGGCAGAGTTCTGTCACAGCTGATCAAAAAGAAAAATAGTATGTTGAGGTTAAATTTTAGCCAAACATAAAAGCACATAGGAACTAAACATTTTTTTCTTTTGGAGGACAAACAAAATACAGTTTATTTACTAGAACAATTTCTCCTTGTTTGGCTGTATAATAGTAACGTTAGCAGATAATTGTCCTTCAGTCAGAATGTGTATTAAAGATCAGCTGAAACTGAATTAGTTGTTTTAATAAAAAGTTGGAAACGTGAATAGACGGCTGAAATGAATCCCAGCAAACTTTTACATCTGAGGCTGTCGACTCCTCAGAGTAAGAAACGCATCGATTTTCTATAAAAGTATGTGTTTCTGTAATTGTCCTGGCGGAGTGTTTTATCAAAGACATGACAGCCTCATCAAGGGAGGTCCAGATTAGATAACAGTCAGTCGATGAACTGCTGCAGAGTGTAGAGCAGGGGTGTCCAGAGTCGGTCCTGGAGGGCCGCAGTCCTGCAGCTTTTCCATGTATCCCTGCTTCAACACACCTGACTCAAATTAAACGGGTCCAGCAGCAAATGAAGTTCTGTGCAATGATTAAATAATTTGAGTCAGGTGTGTTGGACCAGAGACTGACACCCCTGGTGTAGAGTGTAGTAGAGAGAGAATACAGCTAAACCATCTTAAATAAATCTATTTAAAAATCTCTTTCACTGCAAATCTGCTCAGTGAAAACGTTTCAGGATACAAAAAATAATTAATTAATTTTTCATTTTTATCTTTTTTAGTTTTATTTTCAGTATTTTATTTTAAATTTGATCCAATTTAATCTTATCCTAATCCAATTCCTTTTCCTTTGCATTCTTTTTTTAAAATTTACCTTATCTTAATTCAATTTTGATTTCATTTATTTATTTTCATTGTACTTCATCTGAATTTATTTTTCTTCCTAATTTTACTTTATTTTCATCCTTTCATTTATTCATTATATGTTCCTAGTTTTTATTCTTTTTTAATATAACTTTATGACCTCCAACTGTTGAATGAACACATAAATATCAGCTGCACAACTTAAATCATAAAGTGAAGGTCAATTTAAGGCTAGAAAAGCCTCTTGAAGACAGAGATGATCAGTCAGTACTGTGTAACTGTATGCAGGAAGTTTTGTTAGACGTTAAGGGGGGGGGGGCATTAAAGAGGAAATGAATTCAACTTCCTCTGAACGGAAAACGAGCAAACTGTATGACTCAGTGAAAAAGCGAATCCAGTCATAAAGACCTGCAATCATCTCCCAGGCCAAGAAACAACTCGATGACACTCTTCACACTCCTCACCGTGTCTGAAACTACACCGAGTGTTTTCGTAGCCTTTTCTCTCTCTCTGAGTTTCCGCGTTAATAATGGCGGCGGTTTGAAGTTTTGGGCTGAGGCGGCAGCCAACAACAACAAGGAGGAGGATTTAATGCTGTTCAACAACTTATCTGCAGGCACGATGTTATCTGCTGCTGTCAGCTGCTGTTAAACTGATGGGTCCAGTCCACTGCTGCACACATTTCACCCACAGACAAACTGCAATGTTACCATGAAGAGGGTGTGTTTGTTCGTCTGGACTGGAAAAATCTCAGATATTTTGTAAATCATGGAAGTAGATGAAGCTGGAAAGCTGCTTTAAAGTTGCAGAATTAGTCTCAGAGGTTTGATGATTTAAATAAATGATGAACTCAGCTCTTAGGGGGCAGTTATTTTCTATTTTTGTTAAGTTAATGTGCAACACAGAAACATTTGAAGTGAGGGTATGAATATTTTCTCTATCTGTGCCTCCTCATTTCCTTTTTTTTCTCAAACACAACCTCTAAAAGCTCATTTTACTGTCTCAGATACTTCAGGAGGAGAGAGGAGGCTGAAGATCATAAAACAGTTGCAGGCTGCAACAAGACAAGGGATGATATTCAGTTTTTCATTATTTAGTTTTTATTATTATTAAAATCCTCATGACTTATTTTTATTATCTTTACTCCTTCATCTTTGTTTCTGTGCTACCACACTCCCAAATAAATTATCTCAAAAAGACAAATAGATCTCATTCAGATGTAAAACCAAGAAAACCTCCCATCACATACAAAACAGCTGAAAAGAGATGCAAAACCATCTCACAGAGACTCAAAAAGGCGCAAACACAAAGAAAATCAGACTAAGACTCTTTACCAGTTAGAGCTGAATGAGTTCCAGTTAAACCATTTTAAGAGACTAAACCAGCTGCTAAAATCTAGCAAAACCAGCTGGATTTTTCATTTCCATCATTTGTTCTTCTTTCCTTGTCCCTGTAGTTTTTGTAGCTCTGTGTAGGAGGGACTAGGGGCCTCTACGTGTCTGTATTCAGGGGCCCGATGCCTCATAATCCGCCCGTAGTTGGAGCCGAGGGAATAAAACGAGTGTCTGCATCTCAAAAGAAATTAGCATGAAGCTCAATCTTCCTCCGCTTCAATAAGAGGAGCTGAATCTTAAAAAAGGAGGTTTGATTCATGCCTTTGGTGGTTTCCGAGCCTGAATGTGAGAATGAGGCGCCGAGCTCCTAAAACCTTCAATCCTTGAGTTTAATTACAGCAGCTTAATGTCACCTTTACGAGGCCCCTGCTGGGTTTGGTTTGCTGATGCTTCTGCTCAGGACCAGCTCCCTCCTGGCACTGTATCTGGCTTTCGTGCACACACATATAAACACACACACACACACACACACACACACGCACACACACACACACACACACAGGTGATCCAATGTTTCTCCTCTTGATTTATTCTGGGATCAGAATAAATCAGACTGAACTGACTGATCTGTGGAGGTCAGAGGTGTTGTGTTCAGAATGTGTGCACAGGAAACACTACGATGACGCGTTTTAACCTGTGTGTGTGTGTGTGGGGTTTTTTGTTCGTGTCTGTCAGGCGGGCGCGCAGACAGGATGTGAAGTATGGAGACCCCTGGAGTCAGTGTCCGGTCTCAGCGGACGGTAAGGACTTCCACTGTCTGACACAGTACAGAAACAGTGGATCTCCCCTCAAACACTCTGAAACGTTTAGTTGCTTCTTCAGAGTGTGTGTAACGTTAAACAGTACACTTCTCTGCAAATGTATTCATCCCTTACATTAAAGAAAAGGCAAAGTTCTTAAATGTAATTCAAATAACTGGAGACTGAAAAAGCAATAATAAATCTAAATTTGCTAAATTATAATTAATCGAATAAAACATTGTTTTTCTATTTAATTGAGTTGAAACATGATTTTAAAAAAAAAAGCAAACAATGCAGTTTAGGACCAATTAGAGCATTTTGCTGATGAGCAGTGGGCCAGAAAACCTGCCAACAAGTGCAGAAGTGCGTACGCCTCAAAGGATTGTTCAACGAAATATTAGTTTATGGGTGACATAATTTTTCATATTTTTCTGCTTTTTTAAAAAATATTTCTACTGAACCACAATTAAAAAACAATGTTGTGATTTTCATAGAATTTTTAGATATCATTACTTTTGTTTGATGATCATTAGACCTCCTGAGCTCTATCATTCAGCATGTTTTACTGTAGCAGAAAACCCCAGAAAGACCATCATTGATCTGAGGATGGAGGCTCTTCTCACTCTACCAACTACAGACTAGTTATCAGTTGTGGATATAGGAAATATTAATTAACCAAAATACAGAAAAGTAACATCCACACTGATGCCCAGTGCAGCTTTTCCCAGTTCAACATCACAAGATCAGTAGTGTCCGTCACTGGTCCGTCACTGGTTTCGGTGATAAATAATTGTTAGGGCAAACATATCGCGTACATTTTTTAGACAAAATAAAGCACAAATTCTGATTATTTTATTTTAATATGATTCACTCTAATACCAAGTGTTGCATGCTTACTTTAAAAGCAGCACACTAAGTGAAAGGTCTTTTCACAGTACGAGGACTTTAATCAGAGTGTGAACATGATTATGTGACCTAAACACTGAATTCTGTAGCCGATGTTGTAAAGTTTGAGGTTTTCAACTTAAGGCTCAATTTAACAAAAAGTGAAATCATTCGACATCGGAATATCAGAGATGAGAAAGTGAAACGTTTCGAGTTGCTGTTGCACTCCTCAGGCAGATATTTGGCGCCCTCTGATGGATTTTCTGTGTAACTACAACGTCTGAAACTTGAATCAAGAAAAGGTGTAATATTTCATTACTTTCTAGTTTCAGCTGATAGAGCTGATTTTTAACATCTAAATAAACAACCTTGTACAGATCACGTCCCCTGGAGGCTTCTCATGTCCTCCCCTGTTTCTTCTTCAGTTTCGGACTCGGTGGCGGAGAAGTTGGTGTACGCAGTGGAGGGGAACTCCACCTTCCTGGAGTGCGTCCCTCGGTCGCTGCAGGCGGAGCTCAGGTGGACGGTGCCGCGGTCCGACAGCCACAGTCACATTCAGGAAAGCAGACCGGTGAGTTTCACGTCGGCTCACTTTCTCACCACAAAAGCTCACATGTCTGAGTCGGTTCTGCGTCGCACCCATGGAAGGTTTTCCCATCACTGATGCTGAAGGGCCTCCACTTTGTTCCAAACCGATACGATACCGATACTTGAATCCATCTTGCAGATACAGAGTACAGATACTAATACTTCTACCACACTAGATAAATGCAAAGAATTGGAAGACAGGTTTTATTTTCTTGTTTGTTTTTTGCAGCAAACGATGGTGAAATAAATAAAAAATAAAATATATATAAAAATGACATACATAATTAAAATGTCAAATGAAAATAAACATTAGGCATAATAAACTAGGGTCAGTTCTTCGTACCGATTGACTTCAAACGATTACAAGTACTTTAGAGCGGTATCAGTACCGATACTGATAATGGTATCGGCAACCCTGGTCTCTACTCTCATTAAAATCCTGTGATTAAAAACGGGAACGCAACTCTTCCTGTCTCCCTTCCAGGATGATGACGACCGCTCCCTCCACATGAAGAGGGGGTTGCTGGTTCAACGCCTGGCGCTGACGGACGGCGGCCTCTACACCTGCAGCAGCTATGAGCACTCCTACAGTCAGGTCCTGGCTCGGTACCGCCTTCACATCATCCCCAGCCTCAGCCTGCATGCGGCCCGCTTTCCGCTGAGCCCTCCCCTGATCCTGGGACGTCCGGGCCCAGCCGGAGGAGGGCTGTCCGGGTTCCTGGGCCAGGTCGGAGCCCCTCACCCGGCAGCCCCTCTGCCAGGACACAGGAACTCATGGCATCATCAGCAGCTTCCTGTGAGGAGCTACAAAGACCTGCAGATGGTGGGCGGCAGCAGTCTGAGCGTGGACGAGTACTGCGAGCAGCTGTGGTACCGAGAGAAGCGCCGGCAGCAGAAACTTCGCACCCTGAAGCTGAAACAGGAGAGCCGGAAAGCCCGGGTGAGGAGGAACAACCCCCCCGACTCCCCCCTGTAGTGTCCTGGTGGACAAAGACTTTAAAGGACAATAGTTCCTGTTCGTGTAGAGGACAGGCTCCATCAAGACAGTTTGCTCTTCCAGCAAATCCAGAGAAACCAGCTAACGACCATATATCTGCTATAAGAGAACTAACATTCAACAAACAGGTTGTTTATCCAGAATATTTTCATATTTACATGTTTTTTCTTGTTTTTATAACTCTTTTGTAATATGTGTTTAGAACGAGACTGTGTGATGCATGAGATCATAAATAAGCAGAAAAGTGAGAAAGGGAAGTGTTTGCACTTTGTTTGCCTAAAAACTAAATCATTAACATGATGTATTTAGATGATTTTATCTAAAACCACCCTTTATGTGTCAGACTAATGACACTGAGCATCAGCCGGTGCTGTAATGATCCAGGCCTCTCCTCTGGGCTGATAGTTTGTCAGCCAAGTCTGAATCAGAATATCTTAAAAAGAAACAGATAGTATGTTGCCATGAGTATTTCATTTAACCATACACTGTTATTACAAGCAAGCAACACTAATATTTAATATTTTTAACATTTGTTAACAATTGGCCGGCTAGCAAAACCAAAAATGATGGTGTGAGTTTAAAGGCCCAGAAAAGCCTTTTGTTTTTTTCTTGATTATTAGAAATAATGTTTGTATTTGGAAAGTTTTGAGACACAAATCATTTAACAATTTATTTTTAAAATGTCCCTAATTTTCTCTATTTTTTTCTGCTGGGTGAATTATAAAGATATTTTAAGCAGTCGTCCGTGTAATCTGATTGAATTTGAGGAGAAGTGAGAAAAGAGAAGGCAAGTCGTCCCCTTTTTTATTAACACCTAATTTTATTTAAATGTGTAGAATTTTTTTTTTATTTTCTAGTTATGAGCTGCTTTTTAATTCTAGAGTTTCCAGGAAAATCAGGAACAAACTGAATTATTAACAGACTTTAAACCAGGTCCAAGCGTTAGTAATACTAGAGTCCTAAAGTAGTAATCAGATTTAATTATTCACTGTTTCTTTCCAGCTTTTGATGATTTCATATTCTTAGCACTGCAGCTGTTTGGTGTATTTTCTGCACAAAAGTCTTGAGCCACTTTTAACTTTTTATATTCATCTCCAGTAAAACAAGCTTTAAATACGAGGCAAAGTGGTCTGAGCAGCTTTATTCTTCCACAATCTGAACCCTCGTAGTCAAGCTCTGTGCCATGTTTTTAGTTACTCTTCAGGAATAGTTCCCAGACTTCTTGAAGAACTCTCCAAAGCTCTTCTTTGGATGTTTCTACCTTTTGTTCTGTTCTCTGTCCGGATGATCCCACACTGCTTCAATAATGTTGAGGTCCGGGCTCTGGGGAGGATTCATCTCTCCATCATCAGACCTTTTATGTTATGTCTCAGGCTTTGTCTTCTTAAGAATGACATAGAGACTGTTCCTGATTAGCTTCAACCAGTAGGGTGGATCAGCTGAAGGTCCAGGTCTTTGCTGGACTTGTTCCTATTTCCTAAAGACACAACTTTCAGATCCAGGTTCATCTGCTGCAGGTGGCTTTTAGTCTATTCCGGTCCTCCTTTTGTCCAGGGTTAGGGTTTTTAAAGGATACCGCGTAACTTTTGGCCTAAATGTCAGCCTGGTGTGAGTAATAATGGATGATTTCTGGGTTTGATACATGTCGGAGCTCCTAGGCAGCCTGCCCTCTTCAGAAACCAGACACTGTAACTTTGCAGGAGTGGATCCGTCACTCATGAGATCATGTGACCTGCAGCGCTTTGCTTTGCTTCCCCTCTGAGCATTACAGAGATCTCTGCTTTGTGCTACCCTTTACCCCTCTTTGATCTAAAGTTGCTCAAGGCTGAACAAAGTAAGAAGGTGTAAACAGTGTCTGTGAAGCCAGAAGAAGAAAGACTGTTGATTTTTTTTGGGAAGTTACAGGTTTAGGATTCCTAGTGGCCAAACGTTACACAGTATCACTTTAAGGACACTCGCGATGCTGAGATGAGCTAGGTTTGGTGCTAGCTGTTGTTTGACGATCACCTGGTTCCTGCAGAAACCCTGTTTTCTGTGGGTCACACTCTGTTAACTTTGTTGTTTTTCAGAGATGCAACTTGTTCTTTTTCATCTATCATCCCTTGAGTTTGTAGCTTTTTTCTGTTTGATGATTTACAGCTCAGAGTTAAGTGGCCTAAAGGAAAAAGCATTTCTCTAAAACATGTTCAGGTACAATGACTGGGCTGAAAATGAAGGGAAAAGCTGAAAATGGCCATCTTTAAAGATGACAACAAAGTCTGGCTGCTGGGAAGAGTGGTTTAAAGAATGAAGAGTGGATCAGGACTTTTGCTTATGAAATCATACCTGCTTTGTTCGGCCCAACAGTTGGGATGAAATCAGCTGTAAATTAGTCAGTCAGTCAACATACAGGTGGAAATGTTTAAGGATCCCACAGAGATATATTTATAGAGGAACAGGACGAATGTATGACATTAAACTGTTCGACTAAAACATTTTTTACATGTATTTATGTTTGTCTGGACGGGATAAAGGCCTCAGTGGAGACGCACACATGAAATGGACCTTGCTTGAAATATTATGTAAAGCTCTTTCACCTCCATGTATATTAAAGAAATCTATTTTTGATAGGTTGTCAGTATATGTTACCCTATAATCTGTTTATTTTTAACTTCACAACCCTGATAAGCTTTGAGTTTGAGAGTAACGACGATGCCTTCAATGTACGTGAATAAATCACGAATGATCACTTACATTTACAATAAAAGGAATGAAAACCTATCTGCGTTTGTGATGTTTTCTTTTTCTTTGTAGGCTTTTCATTTTGTGTGTGAAACAGGCTTGTGTGGTAAATTTTGTAATATTAAAGCGTAAAATGGAACAATGAGTTTTAGTTTTAAGAGAGAATCTTTTAGAGGTTTTTATGATTTTCATTTAACTATTGATTCAGATAACAACGCTGTTCTGGTGCTTCTAGACCTGACTTTGACACTGTAATACTCTCTTTCTTCTCATCATGGTTTAACAGTACACAGACATGAAAGCAGAGTTCTACATTTTATTGTTTTTCTGTCTGCATAGAGAAAAATTCTGCTGCAGCAGCCTCGTTCACATGTACTGTAGAGCTACTCAGGTACCATCCTTCTTGGTCACATCACTTACTGTTCCTGTTAAATTTTGAATTTATGAACAAAAGATCTGCTTCACTGCTTTCCAGATGATATACAAACCATCCAGTGTGTGTCCAAAGAAATAATAACTTAAGATTTATTGCAGCCTTTGTATATTCTTCAGACTACATCAAAGTATGGATTAATTTTAAGTTGATTTGTGTAAATTAAATGGCACAAGTCAATCTCTATAAACCCTGGTCAGGTTTTTGACAACTTTTAATTTTGCTAAATAGATCAGCTTTGACATCTCTATTTGAGAGATTTGACGTTATTCATGCTTTTATTTCAACTCTGGTTATAGCATGTCTTTTTATGTGAATATAGACCAGCTGTTTCTTCATCTGCAGCTGATATACAAATAAAGAAAATATCTAAACAGCATAATCTTGCAACATCAATGTTGGCCTCTCTTCTTCATCCACACTGCGTAAAGGTACTTTCATTTAAAATCAAATGCCAGTTTGGGCGTTACTTTCTGTATCTGCTCCTCTCCTAATTTTGGAAATAGCAGGTACAGAAAATGTTTCATCTTTAGTATCTATCAGCATAAATCATGTTTTTTCTATTATTGTAATCATTATTATAATGCTTCACAAGCTGGTGAAATTAATTGACCATTCTTCACACTATTTACACAAAACTGAAGACAGAACAGTCTTTTCAGGGATTTCTTTAGGTTCACTGCAAACAGAAAGGTGGGCCATCGTTCCTACCAGTAGTCTCCAAAACAAAACGAACTGTTAATAATCATTCCCTTTTAAAAAATAAAACAAACAAACAAAAAAACAGAACACGTAATTGCAATTTCCCTCTTGGATAATTAAGTTTTTCATTTAGTTTTATTTCAGTGAAACAGATGCTATAACCCGCCCGTGCAGAAGGTGTCAGCACTGAGAGGTCACATGAACCAACCGCCTGCTCTAAAACACCAAAGAGGAAGAAACTGGTCCGCTCGTTGGAGTTTGAAATGCGCTGATGGGAAACTAGTTGTTGAGAAAGCAGCCTAAACTTTCAGTTTCTGTGAGGGGAAAAGGTGAAAATCTTTTCCATTAAAAGCTAAATATATTTTGGATTTTGTTGGTCAAGTTGTCAAAGAATTTATGTGGATTTGGCGGCTGCCGCTGTCAGTTGCAGTCTGTTTTACTTGCTATGAATGTTAGCATCGCTAGCTAGCACGCTAACTTTAACGGTTCACTGACGGACTGTCACTTTATGACTTTTCCAACTTTTGCTAAGTACTTTAGAGAATTAATACAACTATCTCGCTTCCTCTAAATCCTCAGTTTGTTTGAGTTATCAATTAGCATCGTATAAAGCAGTCTGAAAACTCGTGATGCTAAGTGACGATGTGCTGCCAGCTAACATAGCTGAGGA
>JBAMHT010000002.1:567805-579267 GCA_037177075.1 Craterocephalus fluviatilis | reverse complement strand
GCACACACCCCACGGCCCTACCTGTGTATGTAATGAAGAGTGGGGGAGGGGAGGGGTTAGGGGATGTAGGTCCAGGGCGTCCAGCAAAATTGCTACCTTGTCATGTCTTACTTTTGAAAAGCTCTGGAAAGTGGGGCTGACTTTCAAGCTGGATTTTAAAGAAGAATGGAGAGTTTGTGCTGTAATTCTCTATAATGAACATTTCACTGACCTCCTGCCACATCTTGGCCGTGTTACTTTATTTTACTCATCAAGGAAAAAAGGCAATGACTCCATTAAACATATTGGGAAAATATGTCTTTCCAGCTCCTGCAGGAATTTGATTTCTTCAAACAGCTGTCTCATTTTAAACAAGTTTAAAGTCAGGAATCATCCATTTCCTGCAAACAGTGCTCAGAGAGCTGAGCGGAGGGAGGGTTGGCATTCAAGGAGCAGGGTGTCATCATGGAGGAGCTGATGTGCTTTTGTTAATGTCCTCTAATGCCTTCTCCCATGAGCTGCTTTCTGAGTGGTTTGGTCTGTTTAACAGAAAATCACCTCCTAGAAACTTTACTGACACCACTCCAATAGCTCAAATTTACAAAGACTGGTGGTGATGAACCAACTTTTCTAAAATTACAATTCACCTGAAGCACTAGCACCTGCAGGAGTTTAAATATATCACAAATGTTTGTTGCTGTCTAGGTTGGTTCATGGAAAGTTCAGCCCTCAGGCTGGAGCACTGTTTATGCATTGCTATGTTTACAATAATAAACATTTGTTAGCACAAACAATCATTACTGTTGTTAGTTATTTTTTGTCATGCTTTATGAACCCTCCCCACCAGAGAGGTGACGTTCCACATCCCTAGTGATAGTTTCTGGAGATGAGGGTTGGACCACCCCCACCTTAGACCACCACACGCTGATACTTCGCCTGACCTTCTTGGCTCCTCCCAGAGGAGGTGAGCCCATTGGAAAGGGACCTATGTGGCCACTTCAAGTTGGGTGCAGGCCCCTCCACCAGTCCCACCCCGGACCGCACTACAGATGGGGCCCTGGTGTCTCGTGTCTTAGTAAAGATTAATGTAATTGCTCATCACAGAAGGCCTTTTTGCTGTTTCCTCTCATAGTCCTGGCTCTTCTTGGGTGACTTGTTTTAAATAGATTATACAACTACCATCCAAAAGGAAAAGCCATCATCTAACTCCTCGCTGGACCTCCTACTGCTCTGATTCCAGCAGCATTCGCTGGTGTATCATCTCAGTAAGCTTCTACAACATCACAAGAGCTATTTCCATCCAATGAAGCATTAATTTTTCTCCAAGATCAGCTTCAGACCAGATCCTACTAGGTCCATTGGGTCCAGACCAGGTTAACATCAGGTCCAGCAGGTATAGGCCAGGACAGCGTTTCCCAAAAGAATTAAGAATTAAGATAAGAATTAAGGTATTAAATTTAGGTTTATGACTTATGACACCCATGATAAAAATATCAAATTTATTTGATAGATATAGGTGATATAGTTTTCACAATTATCTGGAGACCCCCTGAAATGATCTTGTGACAAACATGTGGGTCCTGACCCTCAGTTTGGGAACCACTGCTGTATATTCAGGAAAATAAATTTTTCAGATTTAGTTTAGAAACGTTTCCTAGACGGATTCTGGATCACATATAAACTTAGGCTAGATGTTTACTAATCTGAACAGATAAAGTTTTCAGTGAAGATCAGTTTAATCGGAAACTACTGGCAGATGAAGGAGATTATTATTTAGAATGTTTTAATCAGACAGCAGACTTTTCATAATGCTGACACCAGAAGTTTTACCACTGTTACAGCCCTTCTCTGTATAACTTTACACATCTGACCATTGGGTGTCTGAAGGCTGTGAAGGAAATGATGTCCTTATAAATTTATTTTCCATCTTGCAGCTGAAATGTTCTAACTGGTGATAGTGGAGGGAAAACATGGCTCTGAAGTTTGAGTGCAGGTAGAAAATAAGATTTATTTATCCTGCAGTGGTGGGAGGCTGAAACACTGAGGACTTTATTCCTCCATCACTTCAAACTGTAAATGCTGCTCTGCGGTTTGCTACGTGCCGCCTTCGAGTGCTGACAGCTCGGCCTGTAATGAATGGGAGCCACACTGAGCTGTTCTGTAAAGCCAAGAGTCAGTGAACGCACCATGTGTTCATGCTGATTGTCAGGGTAATTAATTAGAGAGTGACACAGGAAATGAATCATAATTTATTTTCAGCTCATGCAGTATTTACTGTGTGACTGCTGAGTGATAGAAATCCTGTGAACTATGATGAATTTAAACGGTCGGCCTCTAATCCACCTCCTGAGAAGCTCTCAGGTTTTTGTAGTTGTTGGTATTAAGGGCTCAGTGTGTTCGGCTTCTGAAGGATTATTCTGTGTCACCTTCCTCAAGACATGGGTTACACTTTTATTTGCCCAAAAGATTTTTCATTGAATTAACTTTTCATTTAAGGAAAAGAGGCCGACCAGTTAAAACGTCCCCAGTGAGGCTAATGTTTCCTCACAGGAAATTATTATGTTTACTTTTTAAAAGAACAGTTTTTAGTTCTCGGGATCATCGAAGCTGCAGAGCTGCAATGCTCCATTTTACCTCCCACTAACATCTGTGATGTTTACAGACACATTTATGTAGCAGACAAATCACTATATTCTGTTTAACCCTTAAAACTCCAACACAAACAAAAATATTATATTATATATATTATTTTGTTTATTATGTGTATTCCCAGAGATGCAGTCATCCTGCAGCTGCCTGAAATGGAAATTTACTTTATGGCAGCATTACGTTTTGCAGAAACATGTCACATGCTAACATGTGGATATCAACACTAGCAGATCTGAACGTCGTCATGGGGATTCATCTAAGAGACCTGTCGGAGGAGGAGAGGAAAAGAAAGAAAAGACAAGAGACAACATCAGAATGACTTTTACTAGCGGCAGAGATCTCAGGGTAGAGATGGGATGAAGATGGATGCTGGTTTAGTCCTCTGGGGGACTTAATCTCATAAAAGAAAATATGGTGGTTCAAAGGGTTAAAGTCCTGCTTCAGGATTAAAGTCCTGCTGTATTTGGGTTTAAAACAACAGCCTGAACTGTAACTCAGAAACTTAAACAAATGAATGTGTATTTACTTCCATCTCGTTTCCTGAATGTTCCCTTCTGAAAACATCATGGTTGGCTCATTGAGAATGTTTTAATCTGATCCTCCTGCTTGTGTTTCCATCAGAGGCTGAACAATAAGAGCAGATATTCCCTTTGATATCAACATCTTTTTGTTATCTGCTGGTCTGATGTGCAGCAGCATGCTGTCGCACAGTAAAAAAAAGAGATGGCAGAGCTGTGGATTTCAGGCTAATTGGGATCATACGCCGCATGAGCAGCTTTAACAAATAGGTTAGATTAATCAGAGCCTGTTTGATGGTGGAGGAATTCTCCTGTCTGTGGTCAGGCTTGAGGAAGGCCCAAGCCTGGGCCCCGTCTGAGCAACAACCAGCTTTTGACCCTGTAAACACTCGCTGTCTAAAAGTAGAGCTCACACTCAGGACAGCACAAAGACTCTTAATGATGTGGATGTTCTAGATCTGCAGATTCTTGGCAGTGGACTCTTCCTCCTGATTGTAATTTATGTCGGAAGTCGTTGCTGTCCAGCCTCATCTCATGTCGGAACGGGACGGTGGATGATGGCTCAGATCTTCACCTTCAGGTTCAGGTTCTCCAAAACCCCACAATCTTTTCTGGCTGGGAGCTTTTAGCCGTCTCCAGTTCAACCCGTCATTAATCTGCACAAAGACGTTGACATACAGAGGACTGATTGGATGATGATGTGTGAGTCAGCTGTAGATCTTTAACTGAAACTAACTGAGTCCAGTTCTATGCATGTGACTAATAAAAATATTCTGAAAAAGTGTTTTTTATTCAACTGCATGCTTATTTCATCATGTAAAGGTTTAAATTATGAAGCGATGAGGATGAATTCATGTTCATTCAATACCTGTATGACTTTTCACTGGAAACAGTTTTTTTATTGGGATGTTATTTTAATAGCAATATCAAATTGTATTCACTCTGGAAGTCCAACCAGGGACAGCAGTTGCATATAATCAGCTGCATGGGTAGTAAAAAAAAACCCCGCATGAATAGTATTTAACAGATTTATAAAATCCTTTTTATGCATTTGTCCCTGTTTTTTTATAAACTTCGAAATAAATCAAATTGCTGGTAAAAAGAACTGAATAAATTGACAACATCACTTCTAAAAAGCCTTCTTTTGAGATAATAAAAAGATGAGAAGAGTAAAAATTTGCATCTTTCTAAAATATATTAAATGGTTCCTTGTCATCAAACCAAGTTGAATCAGAAAATAAATTGGCTTATAAATAAATATTATATATATTGTATATATATTGTCTTTTCACAGACATGGATCATCCCGAACCAGCTGTGTCCCTCCACACTCCGCTGGGACCAGTATGGACAGTCAGAGAGCCAATTGGAGCTGCAGGAAATTAAATCCAGCAGAAATTACACAAAGACACCCGTTTAACTGAGAGGCGTGCTTTTATTTCACTGCTGAGATGCACTCAGTCAAATCATATAAAACTTTTATATGTAGCGAACTGCTGCTAAAAACACACGTGTGTGTGCATGTAAATATTTTAAACTGGACAGTCTCTTCATTTTCCATTAATGTGTCTGTAATAAATGTTTATGAGCCTTATATTGTTGATGGTGTGTGAAATTAACTGATTGAAAACCAAAGCTTATATCATCATAGACTGGAAGCTGCTGCTCCTTCTGCATCTTGCAAGATTTTTCTGGCACAAAGACTTGTTTTCTAGAAATAGAGGATATTTCAAATCTCTTCTAAGTGCGTTTGTGTTTAAGGAACACAAGATACAGTTTGAGACATTTTGGACACATTTATTTAACATAATAATACCTCATTTGGCCCATTTGTTAAGAAAAATTGTAAAATGTAATGTTTTTAACTTCAACAGGCAGACCAGAAAGACTTATTTTTTTAATAAAAGGTTGTAAATTTCGGATTCGATGATAAAGAGACGAATCTCGGCGTTTCTCTTCATCCATCAACGTTTCTTCCTCCATTTGCTCCATTAAGCGTCGCTCTGGTGTTTACATTCAAAGTTATTCAGCATTAAATTGAGGATGCCTGGTCCATATTTCACCTCCAGAGGCTCTAAAGGGTTTTATTTTAAGCTATTTGCTGCAAGTTGGTGCAGAGAGACCTGCAGGACCCGAGCTGAGCCGTAAGATCTGCACGTGCTCTGCTTCTTTTTCCACATTTAATCTGGATTTAGAGGCTTTTTACATCATTCCCATGTTTTTGTGTTTTACACTTTCACCTTGTTTTCTCTACATCAACCCATTTTTTCTTTTTTTAAGACATGGGTTTTTTAGACTTTAGGTTTTATGTTTCTGGAGCTACTTCCTGACGCCACGCTGCAGCTAAACGTCATTATTTCCATTTTTCATACAAATAAGAGAAAGTTTTCAGACAAACTGCGCCAGTTGTTTAAAATGTGCAGGTTTTGGCGCAGGTTATTTGACTTCACCTGGGTTCAGCAGGAACAAAAGATACAAGTGACAAAGCGCGTGCTATGATGGACAGTCTGATCCAGAACAAAAAATATTTCCTCTATCTGCATTTCCTCTATCTGCATTTATGAAAAAAGGCTACATTTAGCTTTAATCATAGAGAAGTTGGACATTTTGGGTTTAAGACGTGAATCAGATGTGATGAGACTTTTCCTGATGGAGGCGAGAGAATTAAACGGAAATATCTAGTGTAGCCTAATATAAATTTAAATCAGATTGTTATTAAGGAGTTCCAGCTCAGAGGAATAAACAAGAGTGAAGTAATTGAACCTTTCTGTCCACGAAAATGCATTTTAGATCAATTTTATAAAAGTAAGCTATAGCCTATTAAAATCAAACTCGTAGCCTATATAGATTTCTTTTTCTGTAAAAAAAGATCTTTCAAAAACTGCAGCAGACTCTTTTTTTAAAGCTTCAGTAGATTCAGGTTCCATCCCAACCCCTTAAACAAATAAAAACGTGCTAAAATGGATCAGGTAATAATTTTGCTCTGATTCGCAACTTAGTGGTGCAATAAAAGAACAGCAGTAGTGAAAATATATTTAATAATTAGACAAAAAAGTTACAAAAGACAAGCGGAGAAAACAAAATGAATCGGAAGAAAAGAAAAGAAAAGACCTACTGCAAAGGCTCCACTTCCCTCCTCAACAGCATCAAGTTCGTGATGAGGATCAGATAAAAAATGGTTCCTCCTGCATAGTCGGGGTCTCATAGAGAGACCGTTCAGCAGAGTTTCTAGTCCCACAGCTGAGTCCATGTTCGGCTGAGTCCAGGTCAGTCTTCCTGGCTGTTCTCTGAGTGAGATCCGGATCCTTCGGTCTCTGCTGCGGATCTTTCCTGCTCGGAAAGCTGCTCGCTGCTCGGAATGGAGTTCTTCTTTGGCCGGCCTTTCGGTTTAGTGGGAGACTCCAGACCTCCTCCTTGTAAGACCTGCAGCTCCGGAGTAAATCAGAAGTCCTGTGTCAGTTTCTCACCAAAAAAGCAGAAATAGTTTATACAAAGTTCAGGACACTGGTCGGTCTGACTGGCTGTTAAGGATGGATTTTAAGGAAATTAACAGGAAATTTTAGAAAAGGAATGGGGAACACGTGATTAGGTTTTAGGGGTGATTCGGATCACTGTCTGAATCCTGGGTTTCTTGAAAGGATTCTTTATGGGGAGTTAGAGACAATTATTTCAAAATTTAATGGCCACAATCACTGGCAAAAATACATGTTGCAATGTGACTTTTCTATCGTCTTGTGTCTTGCAAATTTTTCCTGTGTTTTTCACTGTTGCCTCTGGCCCTGGTCGTCATTGGAAAACAGAATAAGTTCTTAAATGAAACAACTAGTTAAATAAAGATTTTTAAAAAGGTTTGACGGAACTTTGCTCTCTGCTTCTAAATTATTTTCTTTTTCTTTTAATTTCAACTCAAAATAGATACAAATGAAAATGTAGGGAGAGAGAGGAAAAGAAACCAACACGCCTCTGGCTCTTGTGTCAACGCGCGCCTCACCAACCAGTTTCATTTAAGCCACTTTTTCACTATCATGTCTCTCTGAATCGCTTCGTGATTTTATTTGTATTCAGGAAACTGTTCTTGCGATCTTTAAATAAACCCATTACACAAAGACATGTCATTACCCCCAAAAATAGAAACCAAACCCTCTAACTTCCAGAGAAAAAACATTTAGAGAGAAAATGAGAAAATGTACACATGGATAAAAATAAGCTAAATTTACTCTGATCATCAGCAACTTACAATTTTCTTCCACTTCATCCTCCTGTTCTGGTACCAGGTTTTCACCTGCAGCTGGCTTAGACCGAGAGACTCTGCCAGGTCGATTCTAGAAGGAAGCAAAACATCAATCATTTTATTTTTTATCATTTTATATGTTAAAACGCTTAAATATCAGGCTATTGTTGCTGTTATTAATAATATTATCATTATTGTTGTATTATTATTATTATTAGTAGTAGTAGTAGTAGGCCTAGTTGTTGTAGTAGTAGTAGTAGTAGTAGACCCTAGAAATAAAATTATTAGTAGTACTATTATTGTTAGTAGCCTAGTAGTAGTAGTAGTAGTAGTAGTCTAGTAATAGTAATAGTAGAAGTGGTGCGTGCTCCGGACGCACCTGTCCGGTGTGGACAGGTACTTCTGCTTCTCGAAGCGCTTCTCCAGGCCCATAAGCTGAAGCTCAGTGAAAACGGTTCGGCTCCGGCGGCCCTTCTTGGTCTTCCCGCCTCCGTCGGGTCCGTGCTCCAGCTTCCCGCGGAGGTGCAGGTCCAGCGGTAGGTGGTGGGACGCGCCTCCGACCTGCAAGCCTGGCCCCGCGGACAAGAGTGGGGGCCCGAGTGAGCAGGACAGAGGCGACATGGGGAACTTGAGGAGGCTTGTCTGGTCGGCTTTCAGCACTGTGTCGGTATCGTAAGGAAAGAAATACACGGATTATTTACACAGTTTATAGAAATGTCAAGGATGGGTGTTTCTGGCACACTCGAAAGTTGCATGACATGTTACGGTCCAGCAACTACATTAATTTACTTATCCCAAAAGCCCGGACAACCTTTGATCGTTTTGCATTTTAGTTTACTGCTTCAGGAACAATTTACAACTAAATCTATAACTTGGCTCATTAATTCTCTTCTTTCACAAAACTATTGCAAAATAATGTCTGTGATCACTGCTCCTGTTTAAACTTGCTCCTTATCGTGTATGCTGTTTTTCCATTTTGTCAAATGTGATTCACTGTGTGTCATGCAAGTTTGGAATATATACTCTATTGTTGGCTCTGGCCTAAGTTGTCATTGAATATGAAAATTAGTTCTCATTAAATAAAGGTTCAATTATTATTACATGTCAGTCTGCACGATGCTCCAGGAAAAATAGGTTGCAGTCAATCACATTTAATCATTCTGATAATGCAAAGAATAAAAATAACACATTATTTATTTTATTATTTATTATTAAATATTTTCTTCTTCAGAGAAAATATGAAACGATTAAAATCATCGAAAGGAATTAAATAAGGTTTAAAACTTTTCTCATCACACATGGAACCATATTCCTGAACGATCTTCTTCATCAAAATGATGTTCAGTTAAAACTTTAAACACTAATAATAATAATAATAACAATAAGTTTAATAAAAAAATCTTCAGGGTAGTTTAACTGTTAAATGCTAGGCTACTTTTTACCAGCAGAAAAATCATTCAATACAAATGTGTTGAATCAGGGTTTTAGGCGCCATATTCATACTTTTTAAAAATAAAGCATTTATTGGCATAGCAAAAATGATTAATCACATTATATCAATTTAAGCAGCCTATATTTTTTCACAATTTTAATTTTTATTCAGCAACTATAATTCGATTCTGTTCCGTCAGAAATTTTTAGATAGGCTACATCACTATTAGTGAAGACGAAACTTTTAAGTTACAATGATGTAAACATAACAAACATGTTTAACATGTGTAATGGTCATAATCGCAGCTGCGGTAATGAAAGACATTTTGGGGGTATGTTTGCACCCCTCCCCCCCTCCTCTCACCCAGCTGGTTGTGGAAGGGTCGGGTGGAAAGAAGAGCCTGAACCCCGAACTTAAGCAGCTCTCCGGCCGGTTTGTGCTCCGGATGGTCCGTCAGGATCTCCTCGATCATGAAGCTCCGGTACCGGTGCGTCCTGTGGTCCGGATGGACTTCCGGAGGATAGTAATGCGCCCCCATGTCCAGAGGATGCTGCATGATCTTCGCTGTGCGCGTGCACCAGTTAGCAGTTGGCTGAGCCAGAACTCATATTCCCACCGCTAGTCCAAAGTTCAGGTCCGGGGCTTAGGTCCGAGGTTCGGATCCAGGTTTTGGGTTTTGGATGAGCAGGTAGTATCTTTTTGTCCGTCCTTAGAGTAGACTCTCCTCTTGACTTCCGCCGTCCACAATTTGCTCCTTTAACAAAAATCTGTAGAGCAGCTAACCCTCCCAGAATCCGCCCGCATGCCCAGAGGAGGTTCAGGACTATTTTTCATGTGCGCTGCGCGTCACCTTGGCAGTGATCTGGGGAAGAAGCTTTTGGTTTTAAGAGCCTCCTCGTGGCTCCTCCTTCTCCACTCTGGGTTTGTCCTCTTGTCGGACTCCACGCAACTAGAGTTTCATGCAAAGCCGGACGTTGTCCTGCGTGGATTTATGCAAAACCCACGGAAATAAGGACAGAAGGAACACTTACCGCATAATGATTTTTTTAATTCTACAGGTTTGTTGATAGTGAAGATCTTCGGGAGGTGAAGTTCAGGAGTTAAACTGGTGGAAAATTAATGTTTAATTCTTCAAATATCCTACTATTAATTTATTCGGGTGACTTTGCTATATATTCAGCTCCCTAAAAGAAATGTAGTAGGTCTAGCTTCACAACTACCAAAGCTAGGCCCTACAGTTGCCTATGTATGTCTACACAAAGCTGAGGCCTGTTACATTAAGTATCAAAGATGTATTACTGTGTCAGACTGGATTAGCCTAGAACACAGAAGAACATGTAAATTTTATCTCTTCCTAAAAGAAAAACACATCAGGCTACTTCCCGTGAAAACCAAAGTAAACGCCCATTCATAGTAGGCTAATGATGATATAGGTGATAAAGTAGAATGAGTAAAGATAATGGTACTAGGTAGTAAAGTTGTATGAAGTAAACTTGGACATCCAACAGACTTCGAACAAAAGTTTTATGCTTCATGAAAATGTTGGGAAGTTAGAGATCATGTGAACACATTTTTTAAGCAGCTTAGAGGGCAGTAGTCATAATTTTAAATGTGAGTTAAAATTTTATAGTTATCAAACTAAAATGTCTAAGTGTGGACCTCAGGATAAAACACGCAATGATAATAATAATAATAATAATAATAATAATAATAATAATAATAATAATAATAATTATTATTATTATTATTATCATTATTATTATTATTATTACTATTATTATTATTTTTTTCTTCTTTTTTTTTATTGAAACGTATTGTTCAGACATTTACAGAGATGGTTTTGACCTTCATTCCCAGCAGCTCTGAGGGAGAGTTGATTAGTCAGAAAAATTAAATCTGCTCCAAAAAGTCCTGGCTGTGTCACTTAGTCTGAAAAAAAAACAGGGCAAATGTGTCTTCAGCCACATGTTATTACATGAAATACCTCCAGGCTTGTAGCAGCTTTCAGCTGAGTGAACTGAAGGATCTCCACTGGAATAATACTAGTGGACCACCCTCTGGTGGTCACTTCTGAGACTGCAGAAACTCTTGGCTGCCTATACCACAGTCAAACCAAGAGGTTCTCATCGCAGTGGGAATACCCAAAGGAAATTTAGGAAAAGGAATTGCTGCTGCTACTGCAGAGGTGAGAAGTGCATCATGGGATAAAACTGCTGACTAGTCCATGTGGAAGCTGGAATCTACTGATCCACCGACACAAAATGTAACCTAATTAAAACTGGAGCATATGGGTTACAGTGGCTACTAATGGTTGGAATAAAATCTGAATTTTATTTTAAACTTTGCAACTCCGCAAAGTTTTGAGGACAGGCTTCAGAGTCAAATTTTCTTTAGAGCATGTAAACCCAAGGTTAAATCCCTTTACTATGATGACGTCACTACCTTCTGCACTCTGCAAGCCTCGTGGACAAAGCAACAACAGCAGCAGATCCTCCTGTTCCTCTTGTGCTGCTACATCTTTTTAAGTGATTTGGTCTCTTAAAACAAAACTTCCTCATCACGTCGCCAGCAAATATGTTGACTTTGTCCGATTTGGCACCCCATTTCCTACATAGTGCTTGTAGTGGTCTAGCATGATGTCTTGCTAACAACA
>JBAMHT010000002.1:368490-380352 GCA_037177075.1 Craterocephalus fluviatilis | reverse complement strand
TTAGTGGATCAGAACAAGTAGAAGTTTATAACGATAGATATTCAGGGATCGATAATAAAATTATTTTCTTTTTTTTATCTATGCTGGGTCCAGGATTATTTTACTAAACAATTTCTGTAATTTTATGAACTGAAATCACCTGTTGGCAGACTTGTTTCTCATCAGTATCGTCCAGACCAGAACAAAACAGGTTAGCATGAGCATCACAGAAATCCACTTAAATTCATCAACTTGATGAAAGCTTGAAGTAAACTGTGAGCATTACCAGATAGATTTATAAACCCAGAGATAAACTAT
Source organism: Craterocephalus fluviatilis (assembly GCA_037177075.1). Classification (NCBI taxonomy): domain Eukaryota; kingdom Metazoa; phylum Chordata; class Actinopteri; order Atheriniformes; family Atherinidae; genus Craterocephalus; species Craterocephalus fluviatilis. The sequence goes on along the minus strand of JBAMHT010000002.1, from coordinate 380,055 downwards.
TGTTACATCATCATCCTGACAGCTGGGATCACTTAGAAAAAAAATCACTTTGACTTGTTGAATTTGCAGAGAATTTGCAGAACCACACCAATCAGATCAAGTAAATAAAACCCAACATTTTCTACCTGACAGTTTTAATATAAGTCTGGCTGCCAGTTCTCTCAGGCCTGTACCAGTTCATTCTCTGTCCTCTAAGTGGCACTTCCATCTTCACGTAGGTCTATGATCCCAGTCTGTCCTCATATACTGACCACATGGTGTGTCCATCAAAATAAATCCATGCCACTTCTAAAGATTGAACTCTCTTAGAAAGGAATCGGTTAAGTTGCATTAAGCTGACTGTCTCCAAACAACAGCGTCTTCATCATAGAAATCGTCAGTATGCAAACTAATATTCAATCTGCAGCAGGTAGACACTACCTGATATCGTGTAGAGCAATGCAGCCACAAAATATAAAAAACTTTAGGATATTTATTGTCATTATAATATTACAGCTGAATGATGCAACACATTTCATCTTTACCCGAGTGCCATATACGTTTCTTTTTCTACATATTCAGACAGGCGTCACCTCTACATCAGGTCAGTAACAGTTGTACCAGAGATATGTGCATAGAACAGGACAGGAGAGACAGATGTCTCACGTGCAAAAGATTTGTCTATAAGAGCCGATTCTTTGTAGTAAAGGAGAACCTGACTGCTAACAAAAAACATGTTGGACGCGTTTCACGCTTCAGCCTGACTGCTGAAAGCAGAAAGCCACGTAGCACGCTAAATCTCTCCTCCATCTAAACAAATAAGCATTTCCAATTAAACCTCCCCTGTTAGGGCAGACTCGTTCCAGCCCAACCTTCAGTCTATAATGAATGGACTCTGTCTCTCTGATGAGATTTCTTCTTTTTGTAGTTCAAACTGTGATGAGGATGCACAGGAATGAGGATGAAGACGCAGGAAGAGGCTTTATATTGAGCTTTGAGTGTCCAGCTTGGTAAGAGAGAGCATTTTCTCTGATGACAGATCTTATCCCATGACAGCCTTCCGCTTATTTCACTGTGACTCGACTCTGAAAGGCAGAAAATCCCCCAAACACACAAAACTGCAAAATAATCCAGAGATCTATAAAAATGACTGGAACAAAGAGGATTTATCCCGGCTCTGCTCTGGTGCCCACACGACCCAAAAAGGTTTAATAAGCTTATCGGAAAATATATAAATCTGACTTTTCAGTTGCAGCTGATTCGAAATTTAACCAGATGTTTAACAATCCATCAGCGTGCTGACCGTCCGTCCAAATGAGGATGTCAATAAATAATCATTAGTTTCTATCTGGGATTTGATGTGAGTGGAGGTGGTTGTGTTGAATCAGCTGCGATATCGTCTCATATTGATCTCTGGGTGCGGGATCAAATCAGTCTCATATTGTTGCCAACAGTAGTGTAACATGGTGATATGACCTGCAGGGCACACTAACCCTACACACAAGCACGCTATGAGATACACACACACATGCACACGCAGCCACTGGAGAGAACTGCTATGTTGCTCATGTTTACACAAGAGTTTTAATCACATCCCTTCAGAAACCTTCCCAAACCCCAGATCTGAAGTGGAACTGGATAAAGGCAAACAAACATGTTTTCCATGTACACAAAAATCCAAAATTATTTCTATGTAAACACAAAAAACATACTTTGTGAATTATTTCACTCTGAATGATTCATTCGAATTAAAAATCATGTAACCGTGGCCACCATGTTCATCCAAAGTTTCCTTCCTGACTCGCCCCGAGCTGTTCCATTCACAGAAAAAGGTTGAAATAAGCATTGGCTAAGTCCTGCCGTCACACCCGACTGGCCAATCAGAGCGCGATTAGCCATTGAAACACAGTAGACAGTGTCCACTTCCCTTTTTTTTTGAGTTTTTTGTGCTTTAGAGTATTGTATGTGCAACTCAGACACAAGATATCCTGATGTGTATTTTCTGGGTATTCTGCGATTGGGTACGATTATAAAATATCGTATAACAAAAAAATGGAGCAACAAAGTAAATTGCATGTTAAACTCCTCTACTGTGTGCAGAATGAATAAATCCTTCATCTTCACCGGTTTCTGGCTACAAACTTCTTCTGAGCTTCAAGTCTCACGTTTGAAGCTTTTTGTTTAAGCTTTATTGTCCAACCTTGACACATCCTCCTGCAGAGGTCTGCATGTTTGACAAGGTTATGCAGTGATAAATGATCTCCAGGCGGATGTCCTTCCTGAGCCTCTCCGCTTCATCCATCATAGTAATGATAAACTAAATGAAATGATATTGATCTTGTTTTGTTTGGGAGTGAAGTTGCTTTAAGGTAAAAAAGCTCTGATTTATTATTAGTGTTAGTGTCAGGGTGAAGATGAGGAAAAGCTGATGCTGTTCCCGTTGGCTCCAGTTCTGGTGTATTGGAGACGTTCCTCTCTGAGTGATGGCTCGGGTAGTTGATCCGAGGTCAGATGGCAGATAGAGAACAACATGCCACGTCCTGCTACATGGATTCATCCTTGTTGAAGGGTTCAGATCCAGCAGGCCTTTTCATGATTTCACTCGCTGATATTTCTGTTTTACAAGGACAAATTTACTATCAGACAACAGAAGACAATGCTTTTTCCCCTTACTTACAGCATTTAATGGTTTACAACAGAGATTTTTTTTTAAAGTTTGGGCAGATTGCACAGCCTTTAACCCTTTGCTTTACCCTTTTTACCCTGGGAAAGAAGCCGTGTTTTAGTCTGTTGTGGGTTCATGAGCGGGTTGTTATCTGAACAGCATCCTGTCAGGTGCTGGATCATCTGCAGACTTCACCAGCATGTTTGTGGAATGAAGAGCAGAGCAGCCATGGGTGAACAGGGGGAAAACTGCCGGGCTGAGCACACATCCCTGTGGTGTGCCTGTGCTCAGGATCAGCGTGGATGACGTGACGTCCCCAAGCCTCTGTGGCCTGTTGCTGAGAAAGTCTCTGATCCAGAAGCACGGTGGGGGGGGGCAGTCCAAGGTTGCGGAGTTGTTGTTAGTGTTGTTGTTAGTGTCGGCTTGTCCAGGTCCACGTTAGCACAGGAGCACGTGAGCAAACAGTCCTGATAACATTATGGGGTGTGTCAGGGAACAAATGCAGTGATTCTGCCTGTGCTTGTTTAACATTCTGAAAAATGTTTTACTTTCATGTTTGCCTTTAGCTGCTTTCAGTCTGCAGAAGTGATTATATGAAACTGAATTTCTGTTTCCTGGGTGCTTATACTGCCTCCTGCTCTGTTTCTGTGTAAAACAAGCAAACTATCTGCTCCGGGAGAGCAGCCGCATGTTCTCAGTGTGAGTTTACCAGTAAAACAGTGATTTACAAGAGCAGAGCATGAACCAGCAAACCTCAACAGTGTGTCAGGTGTGGAGAAAGTGAGCTGGTTATGTAATGAGCCGTTTAGGTCAGCTAATGACCTCATGACAGTGACAGTGCTCCTCATGATTTTGTGCTGATTCTATGATGGTTAAGCTTTTCTGTGCCTTTATACATAAAGACTTCATCTCCTCTCATGAAGACGGTTTCGTTCCGCCGGAGGTGTTTTCTGCTGACAGGCGGCACCCAGACTGCTGCTATAAATTCTCTTCCTCGTATTTATACCCCAGCAGCAGTATCAAAGTTCACATTTCCCATCTGTCACGTGCTCCTCACTAACACACAAGGCAGCAGCTAAGTTGCCGTGTTTTCTGTGTGTTTGTGTGTCCAGTGTGGAAGGTGATGCCCCAGGCAGCGAGGTGGGCACCTCTGTGGACCACAGCGGTGGCTACGGTTGCATCCCAGTGACCCACAGCGGCGGGCTCGGCCACGAGCACCTGGACAGCCAGTTCTACGGACGCATCCTGCTGCCGGGCCTCCCACGCCCCCGCAGGCCCAAGCTCCAGCACTCCCAGTCCATCCTCCGCAAGCAGGCAGAGGAAGAGGCCATCAAGCGCTCCCGCTCGCTGTCCGAGAGCTATGAACTCTCATCTGACCTCCAGGATAAGCAGGTGAGAGAAGGGGGAGTGCTGTGTTTGAGACCTGAGGAAGGCTTTAGATCTGCATAAACCTGGTGTTGCATATGTACCACACACAGAGAATCTGCTCCCACCTAAACCCAGGAAGCACAGCAAAATACAAAGTTACTACTTAATGCAGGAAGTGTTTCAGAAAGGTTCAGACTAACTTACTACTGTGAATACATCATGAACATGGTTTGGACTCTAAGGTGAATTGCAGCAGGTTTTTTAGCTTCCTCACAAAGGCAAGACAGGTTTATTTGTTTAAAACGTGGCATTTAAAGGACTCAAAGCCTTTACATGAAACATTAAGAGTCACAACAAAGGATGCAGAAGAAACATTAACAACAGGAGTAAAAAAAATAAAAATCTTAAAAGAAGTTAAATAGAAACAGAACGAGCTGAAATCAAGAGAAAACGGCTAAAAAGAAAAAGAAAATCTTACTAATTAATAGCTGTGGCAAATAATCAATTTTCTGACTAGATTTATAAGAACTCAGGTCTGGATCAGACTTCAGGGCTTCCAGGACTCTCCAGATCTGGATCAGACTTTGAGTTTTCCAGGACTCTCCAGGTCTGGATCAGACTTCAGCAGACTGGACCCAGATGATCTGAAAAGTCTCTGTGGCTCATACTGTGTCAGAAGATCAGGTCTATATTCTGAACCAGAACCAGTGTAACTTTCTGGTCTTGGTGAGGACACAAGCAGCAACATTTTGAATTAGCTGCAGGTATTTTAGTGATTTTTTTGAAGAATTGTGTAAAAACTTCATTTCAGTCAAGACTACAGAAAACTAAGTTTTTCTAAACAATGTTGAGTCATCAGTTAATTTATTCTAGTCATATTCCTCATGTGGTTAAAGACTGATTTGGTTCTTGGATATTAATATTTGTCTTAGAGTCCATAATGACACCAATATTTCTGAACTGATCTGTTGTTTTTTACATTGCTGATGACTGAAGCTGGATATTCACCTTTGGTTCCAAACACATTCATTTCAGATGACCTCTTAAACATTTACATATGGATTTGACCAAGACACAAAGTAAGGCTTTGTCTGAGACCAGAGTCCCTGAGACAGGAGTAGAAAGCTCAGTGTCGTCAGTATAATGATTATCAAATATTTGTTTTGTTTCCATGATGTGAGCTGGTGGGAGTGTGTAGTTGCTGAACAATAGGGGTCTAACATGGAGCCTTGTGGAACTCCACATGTAGTTCTGTAGTTACCAGCTGATTCCAAGTAGTCGCTATCTTTAAGTAGGAATTAAACCAGAGATTCCCATCCAGTTTTAGAGTGGGTCTGATGTTCAGTGTTCTGGTCAGCTAAGATCCAACAGAACCAGAACTGACATCCTGTCTCTGTTTGTGTTCAGATGGATGTAGTTGAAGACTTTGATGAGGGCAGTGGTCTAAATCTTGACAAAAAAACAACAAAAAAGCTGTTAAGTGCCAAGAATGTGTAGATGATTTACAGCTTTTTCAGTTGTTTTACAAAGAACAGTAAGATTTGAGCAACCGATTGTTGAACTAAAGTTACCTGGGCCAACAAGATGGCAGGAAGCAGCATTTTCAGTTTTTTGTGTTGAGGAAATTGATTCTTCACATTCAAAGTGGCCATTCAAACGGTGCCAGCAGCATGTTGAAACAGACAGAGGCATCAAACATCACATCACATGACTTTTGCTTGACCTCTGCAGGCTCATGCACCTCCATCACATGAAACAAACCAGAATTGCACATTTTGTGCAAAGTAGAGCTGAAACATCATCTACATGTTTCAGCTATAGATAGCTTAAAGAAGTTGATCTCTGAGAGGTCATAGGTCCTTTTACATTATCCAGAACACATTCAAGCTTTAAAGAATTACCCGCCAGTTCAGTTCCAGATATCTGGAACTATCTACTTCTTCAGACCAGTAGATGAAGACATCGAGAATCTTAGAAATCTAGGATGGACAAAGTTGGGATTAAGACCCTTTATGATGTTTGTACTCCTGTAGATATTTACTCAGTGTTTTTGGCACTGTTCACTCTATTAGGGTCAAGATTCTTCGTAGGAGCCTAGTCGTCTTCATCAGACGTCTTCATTCACATGGATGAAGCCGAAACATTAGGTTAAAATTAATGTAACTTATGTTAATGAGGAAAACCAGAAGCACCTATAGCTTTTATGGGCTTTCATTTATCTCCAAAATCTGGTCACCTAACAAAAGGACCCTAACAAGCTAATAGAAAGAGATTTTTCAAACCATTAACCAGTTGGTCACTAAAAACTTTGACATGATTTGACTCCGTTCTTTTTGATCCCAACTTAAATCTCACAAGACCCTTTCTTTGTATCTTTTGGAACGCTCTCACTTTTCATTTTATGGAAGTTTTTTTCTATTAAGAACAGATCAATACATACTCTGGTCTACAATGAGCTACATTCCCACTTATTGTTCCAGGGCAACTAATGAAGTGGATGTGAAACCCAGTTTTTGTTGTTTGGTGACTTGTAAGTCAAATGCTGAACAAAATCTAATTAGATTGGATATACCCAAAGGGACTTGTACATAAGCTGTACAGGAAATATATCAAAGGTAGCAGTAGTTTTCTGCCCCTGGGAACAATCCAGGTCACATCTGTTAGTCCAAACAAAATAGCTGGCAAAGATCAATCTGCTGCGTTGAATAAAGAGCCGATGCACGGAGATGTTTCAGGGCGAAAATGCTCACAAAGAGGCCCAATGTCTCCAAAATATGAATTGTTATCTTTTCCTTTTTTATTGCAATTATAAACAATGGCAAGGACAAATAAAACCAAAATAACAAGATAACAGTTCCACATTAGACATACAAACTGATAAAACTAAAACAAAGTTGTCATCAAATCTGATTTGTCATTAACCCTTAAAAATCCTCTAGACTTCTAGAAGTAGTATCTCTTCTAACCTGATTAGTTTCTCACTTTTGGCTGAATAGTGATGGATAGCTTAACCTTTAGGTGATCTACAGAGGTTATCCAAACATTTGTATCCCATCCAGGAGGTCCAGCCACAAAATGTAGTATTTATTGAGAGACAAAATATGGTAAATCTACATTGAGTGAGCCATGATAACCCATTATTGATCACATTTTCATTTCAATACTATTTTTCTCCTGATAGCTAAAACTTGAGAGAATGATGTGCAGATGAGAAAAGACTTGGTCACTGTTGATCTGGGTGTTATTTCTACAAAGCACTCTCAGTTTTAAATTCTGTTTTCTTGTTGGACCAAAAAATAGCAAAAACTGGTTTGGAGGTTTAAGGGTCAAATTAACAATTCAAATAAATTAACTGTCAATTGTAGAAACAATTTTCAGTACACAAACTTAATAATTTGAGGGTAATTGTATCAGCTTTCACTCCAAGTTCTGTCAGGCTGAACTATTCATGGCCACACAGCTGCATCTCTGGACACTGAAATCTTCGGAGGCAGTGACAGTTATTGTTGCCTTGAAAGGTCCTGACATGTTCTTCGTGACAAGTTCACGTCCACTTGTGTCCTCCCTTAAAGCAGTTACACATGAAAAGTGTCATTTTACACCATGGGTCCACAGGTAGAAAAGCAGGTCAGTGTGTGAAATGTGAAGAGGGGGGCAGTCAGAACTGTACACCACCCTAAAAATAAGACTGTCATTACTGTTTACAGTAGTATGCAGGATACAGTTTACACCGGATAGCTTTCTGTTTAAAGAGTGACTGTATGTATTTGGCCATTACAGAAATAACTTATCTTGGTCTATGGGAGGATGATGGGCATCAAATTTAAAGCCGTGTGGTGGGGAAGCAGAGCCAGAGACCTAAAGAAGCTGAACCAATTCATCAAGAATTGTGATTCTGTGCTGAGGACAAGGCTGGAGCTGATTGTGCAGAGAAGAAATGCACACGTTGCAAACCAGCATCTTCTTCAACAGCTCTGCAACAAAGATTGATGAAAGTCATTCCTCCCACTGAAATTTCCTCACACAAGGAAGGTTTTAATGACAAATTATTAAGGGATTAATAAAGTATGAGTAGAGAAATTGATTAGTTACTGACATAAATCCAGGCTTTTCTTGTCCAGCAGTTGCAGTCTCCACTTGATCAATTGGTTTTTACATAGCTTTCAGTCACATCTCACAACGTCTTATTTAGTGGGGAAACCCTTTGCATTCCTGTGCATGACATTACATCAGTTTAATTTTAGTATGTGTTGACATGGCAGCTGACAAATCTGAGGGAACACCCAGGAATGAGCATTAAAGAGATTCATCATGTGCCATGTTTTTCTTCCGGACCCTTACAACATCAACCTTCCTCTTTATGTTGCAGGTTGAAATGCTAGAGCGTAAATATGGTGGCCGTTTCATAACCCGTCATGCTGCTCGCACCATCCAGACAGCCTTCCGCCAGTACCAGATGAACAAAAACTTTGAGCGTCTTAGAAGTTCTATGTCGGAGAACCGTATGTCCAGACGGATTGTTTTATCCAATATGAGAATGCAGTTTTCCTTTGAAGGACCTGAAAAAGTCAACAGCTCCTACTTTGAGGGAAAGCAGGTCTCACTAACAGACGATGGCACCAAAATCAGTGCACTGGTTCAGTCTGAACATGGTGGGGAACGAGGCATGCAGGCCAAGACCCCTACCACACAGAGCGACTTTGCAGATGCCATCACAGAACTAGAAGATGCCTTTTCCAGGCAAGTCAAATCTCTAGCCGAGTCCATAGATGATGCATTAAACTGCCGAAGCCTACACAGTGACGACAGCCAGCCAGAACCAGGGAGAGTCCGCCAGGATTTAGACAGGGAGGGGAAACCTTCCCAAGGCTCCTCAGAACACCGCAAACTGGACGAGATGACAGCATCTTACAGTGATGTGACCCTTTACATTGATGAGGAAGAGTTATCACCCCCTTTGGGTTTGTCTCAGTCTGTAGACCGCCCCTCTAGCACAGAATCAGACCTGCGACAACGTTCCCTCAACTCCTCCCAAGACTACTGGTCCCTGGTTCATAAAGATGAAAAGGGGGATACCGATACCAGCTGCCGCAGTACACCGTCCTTAGAATGCCAAGAGCAGCGTCTGCGGGTAGACCACCTACCGCTGCTGACCATAGAGCCTCCCAGTGATAGCTCGGTGGAGTTGAGCGATCGTTCAGACCGCAGCTCTTTGAAAAGACAGAACGCCTATGAGCGTAGCCTCAGCAACCAGCAGAGCAGCCCCAAACACATCAGCCACAGCCTGCCACCTCGGGGGCCTTCTAGAGAAGACGACGCTTCCCGTCACCGCCCCCGGCAGCTGGAGGCCCACCTGGCAATCAACGGCACAGCAAACCGGCAGAGCAAATCCGAGTCGGACTTCTCAGACGGCGACAACGACAGCATCAACAGCACATCGAACTCTAACGACACCATCAACTGCAGCTCTGAGTCTTCGTCCCGGGACAGCCTGAGGGAGCAGACCCTCAGCAAACAGACTTACCACAAAGAAACTCGCAACAGCTGGGACTCACCCGCTTTCAGCAATGACATAATTCGCAAGAGACACTACCGCATTGGCCTAAACCTCTTCAACAAGTAAGTACATCCCAAACATCTTTCAGGACGCATGAGTATGGTTAATTTGAAGTAGAGTGAACATTCATTGGCACAATCCTGAACTGCCCCTTACAAACTAATCCTCCGTTTGCATGTTCTCACGGAGGCTCTGCCATATTAAGGGACGTCCCAAACCTAATGTTATGTGGACGGCGAGCGGACTGTTCAGCCCTCAGATCACGAGTCTGCATCAATGCACACTTTGCAGCTGGTGCTATATCATAACAGAGGAAACAGTCTTCAAATGCAAGTTCCACATGTGCCCTGCATGTGTCACGCTCACAGAAAATCACAAAAGGTGTAGGACGATAAACCCTAACTAGCAAATCTTCCTATATGCTGACCCCTGATTTGATGTGAGTGCTATTACTGTAGCAGCATTCATTTAATTAGAAATATCAGACGGTGATGGGTTTGATAGGCATGTGGAGTCAGTATAAAATAGGAAGGATCATGCAACTGAGGAAAAAATGGGACTGAGCAATCGACCAAATCAAGATAATTCAATCTAACTGGGTTCACCCTGACTATCCTGGTGTGCATGCACCCTTAATCTCAAAAGTGACATGATCATTCTTTCCAGTCTTTTTATGTTGTTGAACATCTCTGCATGAAGCTGTGCTGATTGGATAAAGTTTGTCTGGTTTTCTTGAGGTCCATTCTGTGCCTCACTGATTCCATTAAATCTAAGATGATTTCAAAGCCAACCATTAACTTCCTTTTAATCATATGTGATGAAAACCAAAGAGAGAAGTCCCCTCAGTCCTCATCCCATCACTCACCTCCCGCCCTTCCTTATTCCCTAAACCCATCCCTCGGCTGACACACACTCGGCCAGGGCCAGTAGTGCAGTAGAATAATCACACATTTGGACTGTGGCCTCACTCCTTCCTTTTTCCCTCTGTTGCTTTAACTCTTTTCACTCTTTTCCATCAAGGAAACCAGAAAAAGGCATTCAGTATCTGATAGAGCGAAGCTTCGTTCCAGACACCCCGGTGGGTGTGGCTCACTTCCTGCTGCAGAGGAAAGGCTTGAGCAGGCAGATGATTGGCGAGTTCCTGGGTAACAGGCAGAAGCAGTTCAACCGGGATGTCCTCGAGTGAGTGCTAAATTCTTTTATTATTCGTCTGAATCTGAGACATTTGTGAGATGAATGTGAGACATTATGAGATGTCATTTGTTTATCCCACTTCTGAAGAATTGCTCAAGTAGTTATCTGAACTCTACATCCTTTGTCTCAGTGATGTCTTTTCTCTTTTTTTGCTTACCTTTCGCCCCTAAGGTAACTTTAGGAGAAGTAATTCAGCAACAAATGATCACAGAATGATACAATATGAGAAGCTCAAACTGATCTCACGAGGCGAGAATGAACAACAGATGAGAAATGTTGCTTTCCTATGGGAAGCTGGCATATGAAAGCAGAGACTCTGCTGGTTACAAAGACATCAGTGTCATGGGGACAAAAACTCTAGAAGCTAGTAGCCACAATAAGACAGTTTTACTATCTTTTGCACAGTTCCTCATCATCAGACATTACACATTCCTAGATGAATCAGGCTGCTATCCTTTGGTTTTCAATAAAAGTAAAGTTGTTTTCTTTTAGGAGGTGTAAACCATTTGCCTTTTTTTCTACAGTGTTGTTGTGAATTTACTCTGACATAGTGGCCTGTATCTTGAGTCTGACTCTTCATTAGTAACCTCACATCTCTCAGCTTTCTTTAGAGACCAAGATTCTACATACAGTCCTTGAAGTGATGAAGATATGCTTAAAGGGACTATACCCGATTTCACGGCCGGCTAGCTTAGTTAGCGAGAGCGGCTAGTTACTGGCTGATCGGAGTCTGGACGTTCCGAAAATTAACCTGGCAGAGAAAGAGCGTCACACCCAAACTAGCCGGACGTGAAATCGGGTA
>JBAMHT010000002.1:352508-367712 GCA_037177075.1 Craterocephalus fluviatilis | reverse complement strand
GTGAAATCGGGTATAGTCCCTTTAATTTATTTTGGGGATGTAATTTCAGATGGGAGAAGAAATTAAATAGTTTCCAGAGAAACACTTATAAGCGTACCTCCTGCCTCACTGATCTAACTCTGTAGATGAAAGGTGAATCTTTCAGGACATCATTTGATTTAAGGCCTGAAGCATGACTGTTTCGTTAACATTAAGTGTTAAAAAATGTCAGAAATCCAGGATAACATTTTTATTGATAATAATCATTTTATGAAGAGTCCTTTCTAAACACATGTGGAAACTTGCTGTTGTGGTCACTGGCCCTTCACTGTGTGTGTTCTCCAGCTGTGTGGTGGATGAAATGGACTTCTCGGCTATGGAGCTGGACGAAGCTCTCAGAAAGTTTCAGGCCCACATCCGGGTTCAGGGAGAAGCACAGAAGGTTGAGCGGCTGATCGAGGCCTACAGGTGAGAAACTCCTGAAACGCAGGGGATTGCATGGCTTCACTTCCCAATCCAGCTTAGATAGCTTAAAGAGCTTTTCACAGAATTTAGGAATAAGGCAATTCTGCACATCAGCTTAGACCCACACGTTAAACTGTTTGTTGCCACCAACATAGTGTATAGTGAAAGGAGAGCAGAGGCTCTGTTATGCTGCAAAAGAGAGGTGACACCAAAGCGTTGAAATCTTAATTTGAAGCTCTTGAACAGAAGTCATCAGAGTGAGGCAAAGCCTTTTCAAATCCAGACTTTGTTCGACCAGATCAGTACCGAAAGTAATTTAGAGAAAAATAATTTTAAAAGTTGAGGAAAATGTTCCCCGAAGCTGCTGACGGATGTTGTTAGTTCTGTCTCATTTAATGTACTTCCCCCGAACACGGACAGAAAGTCAGAAAGGTGCTCTGGCTCCTGCAGAGCATTTGCTTCGATCAGCTGTGAGGAAGGACGCTCGGCCTCTGTAAACACTGCAGCTGCTCAGCGGGCTCGGAGTTAATGATAACTGCTCATCAGATGTGACCACAAGCTCACATAAAATAGCCTGTTTGACAGCTGCAGACTGCACTGACTGAGTTCACTGGTGCTGTTTTATTTTTACTAAAGTCTTTGTCTCTGTGTGCAATGAGCCGGTTGACCCGCTTATTTTTTATTTTACATGAAAATTGGTTGGTGACAGTGCAGGACTGTGACTGCGGCAGTATCGGTGTCTTTATGTACTCTGTGTTGGAAACGTTTCTGTACTTTCTCTCCACCTCCATCAGCTGTTAGTTAAAGTTGCTCATTCATCCTCGAAACGATAAAAATGCAGAAGTTGCTACGTACCCCTTTTGCTTTCACAGCTTATCTACGCCCACCTCACATGTCCGACAAACAGAAAAAAGTTTGGCCAGCTCGATGTAGGAAGTGTCCTCATTCACGCTGGTGGGAACAAAATGACGTCATTTTGTTCTCGGACCCTCGAGAGGGAGAATAAAGTTCTCGCATCTTGCAGAGTATGCAGAGGCCTTAACCCTGAGGGCTCTGAGACTTTTCTGGTTGCCTGAATATTTTTTATTCTCCCTTTTATATACCACAATTAATAACACGGCCATGTCTGGTGTCTTTTTTTACAACACCAAAATTATCTGATAAGAGCGTAAAGTTTTGGAAAGAAAGTCCTGCAAGTAATTTAATACTAAAATAATAATAATACGAATAATAAAGACTAATGTCATTTGTTTGGTTTGACTTCAACGTTTTTCCGGTCATGTTTGCAGCCAACGCTACTGCATCTGCAACCCTGGTGTGGTGCGACAGTTCAGAAACCCAGACACCATCTTCATCCTTGCCTTCGCCATCATCCTCCTCAACACGGACATGTACAGCCCAAACGTCAAGCCAGAGAGGAAGATGAAACTGGAGGACTTTGTTAAAAACCTGCGAGGTACTTACCCTGCCTCTCCACGCTGCTTCCAGCGTTTCCCAACACATCACTGTTTCTTCAGCTTTTAATATCAGATTCATTTAGCCTTGATCAATGGTTCTGTCAATATGGGGCTTTTAAAAAAAATAATGACCAAGAAAGCTTTGCTGTTAAGCCACCCTGAGCAGATTTTATGGGTATTAGCTAAAAGCTGTATTGCATGACTAGCGAATTTTTCTGCCTATTGGACAGTCTGTAATTAAAGTGCAATATTAAATGTAAGAAATAAGAAGTCTTTATCCTCTGTGAAGCCTGAAGGACATTTCTGCCCACACTGTAAGACAGCCCGCTCTTCATCTACATTCATAAATCTGTAAATTAGTCATTAATCCCTTTTTGTTCTCTCTCTCTCCCATCCTCTGACAGGGGTTGATGACGGGGAGGACATCCCCAGAGAGATGTTGGTGGGGATATACGAGCGGATTCGCAAGCGAGAGCTCAAGACTAATGAAGACCACGTGTCTCAGGTTCAGAAAGTGGAAAAACTGATTGTTGGAAAAAAGCCAGTAAGTTTGACTTTGCCCTCTAGTTGCTGCGTGTCGAGTGTGACCGCTTTTATATCGCTCTCCTTTCAGGAGCAAAGACGAGCTGCAATGTTCAAAAATTAAATTACCCAGCGTACCTCCTGCCTTATTCATGGCCGACATCCCCTAAAAACGAGCAGGAATGAAAGAGCATCCTTTATCTGAGTGCATTTTCTTCACTGTGTGACACAGCCGTTCTTCAGGGCTGGGGACCTTCACGCTGAAAACTGAAATATAGCTTTTTCCAGAGTGCCGGCCACAGAAAGAGGCAGCTGACTGGCTCTATAGGAATAAGTGAGAAAAGCAGCCATGAGCTCAGTGACTCACAGCTTCTGCCGTTTGATGACAGTTTTCTTAAATTTAGCGTTTCCCCGCCAGCAACTCCTGACGGGGTCCTGAAGGTTTTGAACGTTGGCTCATGCTGGAAATAATAAAAGCAACTGGATGTTTGCTCTGTGAACTAGAGAACCTAGATTCCTGATTTTAAATGGTCTCATTTGTCCTGTGTTATCTTTTCTCTGATGCATCACAGAAGGTTCACTAATCTGTAAAATGTCTCTTGCATCTGCAGATTGGCTCTTTACACCAGGGTCTTGGCTGTGTGAGTATTACAGAGTTGATCGGGACATTTTTTGCATGCCTGAGGGAGCAAACGGAAACATAAATGTTGATGCTGCCTTGTGTCTGCAGGTACTATCACTTCCCCACCGGAGGCTGGTTTGTTACTGCAGACTTTTTGAAGTACCCGACCCCAACAAACCGCAGAAGCTGGGCCTGCACCAGAGGGAGATCTTCCTCTTTAATGACCTGCTCGTGGTAGGCAGCGTTTCTCTTTCAGGCAACAAACCTGGACATTACTATTGATTTTTAACTTATACCAGTTATGTTTTTCTGTTAGGTTACAAAGATTTTTCAGAAGAAGAAGAACTCCGTCACGTACAGCTTCCGGCAGTCTTTCTCACTGTATGGAATGCAAGTGCTGCTCTTTGAGAATCAGTGTAAGGGCCGCTTTCCTTTATTACGATTAGAGTTATGATAGTTATTCCCTTCTACCCCAGCTTCATGAGGAAATCTCCAAAAACCGGAGCTGTTTCTGTTTCTGTAACCCTTAGCACAGCCCTGCAAATAGCATGGAGTTTAAAGGGTTAAGTAAGCTAAGTTAACTGGTCAGCTACAATTTTAAGTGCATTTCTTTCATGTGAATCCACTTTGATATTTCAGCTGCGCTCTCTCACTTTGGATTAAATTCCCTCTAAATGTCTCCATATAGAAACATCACGAGCTCTGGACCTGTTCTAGATGTCCTCTGCAGGAAAAATGATTTTCTTTTAAAATCTTTTTAGATTATCCCAACGGCGTGCGCCTGACGTCGGCCATACCAGGAGCAGACATCAAGGTCCTCATCAATTTCAACGCCCCCAACCCTCAGGATCGCAAAAAGTTTACCGACGACCTGCGAGAATCTATCGCAGAAGTCCAGGAGATGGAGAAGTATCGGATAGAATGTGAGCGGACGTTTCCTGTTCACGGCTTCGGACGTACCGTCTGAGTCATGACTGATGCCGTTTATGTTTTCCGGCACAGCTGAGCTGGAGAAGCAGAAAGGCGTGGTGAGGCCCAGCATGTCGCAGAGTTCCAGCTTAAAGAAGGAAACCGGAAATGGCAACCTCAGCCGAGCTAGCCTGGACGACAGCTACGCCATCGGCGAAGGTCTGAAGAGGAGCGCCCTCAGCAGCTCGCTGCGTGACCTCTCAGACGCAGGTAAGGTCAGCGGTTGCCATGGCAGCCCACTCATAAATATTGCTTCTACGTTAGACGGAGTAGAGCGTACGCCCGAGCCTGATGCTGGCAAGATGCTGTGGACTGCGCTTGGAAGAAGGTGGATTCCTGTTCGCGTGCGACTTTTATTTGGGTGGTTGCCATAGTAACTGGCCTGCCTATACGGAGTCTCAGGAGCAGGGGAGTAAAGAGATTGACATGGGTGTGTTTGCTAATGGGCCTAGGTGTTATTTACTCGAGGCTATCAACTCCTAATCCTGGGTGAGCAGCAGCGCTATCTAGGTCACCGTGATCAATCTGAGCGCCTCAGCTGTAAAAGGAATTAATGTGCGTTGTTGATTCACGCAGGCCACAGGGAGCCCATGCCCCCCTCTGCACAAACACACAGACACACAGACACACAAACACACAAACGGACAGACACACAAACACACAAACGGACAGACACACTCGGCCTCGGTCGAACTCGTAAAGCAACATGTAAGACCGTATTTAGTTGTTTATTTTCTAGGTTAGAGTCTTTTGTGGTTACTGCGCCGTATTGAAAGGCAGGAGTCCGTGTGAATAACAAAAGAAGCGTTTCCTCTTATCAGTCTTTCACAAACATTAAATGCTAAATGACTGCATTAACCGTTGAACGTACGCAGCCACATCACAGTCTGTCCTGCCAGCAGTGCCTCGGGTTGCTTTGTAGACGCCTGAACAAACATGGAGTTGCTTGAGAGAAACTTGATGGATGGATTCCCCTTTGTTGTAGTGCTTCATTCTAGTTAGCTGCTAGCTGGTTGTGTGTTAGCATCCTCCAAACTAGAGAGAAGGGATGTGTGCACCCGTGCATTGTAACCCGGCGTGTCTAACGTGTCCCATGTTCTGGGCAGGCAAGCGTGGGAGACGCAGCAGTGCAGGATCACTAGACAGCAATCTGGAAGTAAGTAGGAAGCGAATGGCGCGAGCTCCTAGCACGCTGTTTGATTTTGTCTTTGTGTTCCTCTGTTTTTGGTGTTTTTGTTGTGAGCACCTTGAATGCCGTGCATGCACTTGGCTGAGCAGGAATGGTGCGGCGGCTGTTAACCCACCATGACATGACTAACATCATCTCTGACTCACGTTGGAGCTCATGTCCATAAAATCCTCCGTCTCTGTGTCGTGGCTTTGTCTCGATTTGTCCTGGATTTAGTTTTAGCTGCT
The DNA here is from genome assembly GCA_037177075.1 of Craterocephalus fluviatilis. Classification (NCBI taxonomy): domain Eukaryota; kingdom Metazoa; phylum Chordata; class Actinopteri; order Atheriniformes; family Atherinidae; genus Craterocephalus; species Craterocephalus fluviatilis. The sequence goes on along the minus strand of JBAMHT010000002.1, from coordinate 362,282 downwards.
GCATGCCCACACTGTTTAAAGTCACCACTACGTCTTCTCACTGACCTCAGACCTCAGCAAGTATCTCCTGCCCCTTTTCTTTATAATGTGTCACTTATCAGTACATGCACTAGCTACAGCTAATTATTACATTTTCAGTTTCTCTACTTTTAAACTCATTTCTTTTTTATTCTTCTTTTCCACATTTCAGAAGTAAATGTTGTATTGTTCATTCATTTCAAAACACATTTTGGTTGAGATTATTGATCCAAAATATTAATAAACGTTTTTTGACATGCTAAGTAATTGAAACTATGCTGGCAAGTTAAACCTGCTAACTGGTTTCAGCTATGCTAGCTAATTGATACTATGCTATAAGCTATATACATGTGGACTCAGGCTGCGTTTACACTGCAGGTCTTAATGCTCAAATCAGATTTTTCCAACATTATCCAACCTTCATCATGTTGAAGTGTGAACGGCATGAAGTCCTGCAGTGACATGCATCAGGATAACATCAGGCACGTGTTGTGTTTATGGATGGAAATAAAGATGCTTTCTCATGAGAAGATGATCTTCTTCATGTGAAATTTGAAGCACTTGCACATTCAGAGCCAACAACATTATGTCCAACTGATGAATAAAAGGAAGATGCTGAGAAAAAGAGGAGCACACATGTTAACAATGGCCTTTTGTGCAGCGGTGGCTGCTAACAGAGGTGTAAAGCCACTACAGCTGAATCTGTGCAGTCCTGCATGGACCTGCACACGTCCAAACCCGCTAGGATGATTATCCAACCCGACCCACTGCCCGTGGATATCTCCCAGTGATATCTGGACCCGACCCAACGATGTTTAACCCGAAACCCGAGCTGCACGTTAACACTTGAAGTAGATCATTGTAAATTACCCCTGTCCCTCCCTTCCTCTATTACTTTATTTGCTCATATAAGTAAAGCAATCGTTTTGTCACGGTTTTTATTTACAATAAATGTCTACATACCTTTAGAAGAGTCCATCTCCTGATGTTTTCAACATTGGACTTGGTTCTTAGCTGCAGTACCGGGCCACTGCAGGCTAAAGTTATCTTATTTTTACTCCAGTGCATGAAGCTTGCAGCCATAAACTTCTCTTCTTTTGGTTCAGATAAATTGCTCATCGCTGATTGCAGCTTTTAGTTTAGTTTGCAGATAAATGAATGGTTTTTAAAAAGTCATCCTGTTGCAGCTCTGTGTCTCGGATGGATTGAAGACAACATTGTGGATCTGTCTTTGCATGGTATCCTCAGATGAGCAGCAACAATGACAAAAACAACCTCCCAGGAGCAGAGCTACACTGCAGAGATGTTTCTGACCAACATCCCCAACATCCATGTTCATCACGGAGATAGAAACAAATCATTTTCCCCTGCTGCTCTTCAGTTTTAAACATAACTAAAGGTCAGCTCCAACCTTTAGGCCAGCAATGGTTGAATTTCATTAAAAGATATTCATTTTATCTGCACATCATTAAACCCAAACACCACCCAAATATCCCAGAGGGGTCAAATTCAGCACTGGATCAGTAGAAAAGGTGTTGGACCATCACCAAAGCCCACATGAATAGTTCCTGTTGCATGATCTGCATGACTCTGAAGGACCTGTTTCGTTCTGTAACGATTCTGTTCGTCTGTGTAGCTCCTGGATAAAAAGACTGTGAAGTTTTTTGTTTTGTTAGTTTGTTTTTCTGATTGCAAATGTCAACAAACAGTAAATCCTTTAAGTCAGGCAAGTTGTCAGTGAAATGGCGTGTGAGTTCCGTATGAAAGGCTGCATCATGCTGTTTGTAAGTTCTGCACATGAAAAGGAAAGAGAGCAAAGTCAAAACAAAAAATGCTCCAAACCAGAATATGAGGGGAAGCCACAGCATGCAGCAGCAGAGTCTGAAGCCTGAGAAGCTGTTTGTCTCCTCATGACAGCACATATTCCGCCGGCTCTGACAGACTCTTCAAGATGAGCCTCCAGACCATTTAGAGAGTAGACCATGAGATGTGAGCATGGAAAGACAAACAAAGGCAGCGAACTGAAAGAGGAAACAGATACTTTTTCACAAGGCAACTCCAGGGGTGGAGCTAGAGGGTGGGCAGGGTGCCACTCACCTCAGGTGATTGACAGGTACCTGGAGGAAGACAAAAACATCTTTCAAGTCCTGCATGGATCCCCAGTATCACTGCAAAAGTTTAAATTAAATATTAAAGTAGTTTCCATAACTATTAATCCTTTCAAATTATTTACATGTAGCTGCACATTTCTAAAAGATTTTGTCCATCAGCAAGTACAACCACTAATGTTATGTAAGGCTGGTAACCTGATGTTAGCATGGAGCTACATAGCAGTGCCAGTCTAGTTCTTTCTCTACATTAGTTCTAAGCTAATGTAGGGAAACCATGTCATATCTAGTTTTCACCCTGAGGCCTGAAATTAACTATAAAGATGCTCAAAGATTAGCTTAGCAGTGATTAAGCTAGCGCCACACGATCCAGGTTCATTTGAAACATGAGGCTAGCAAGGCTGCTAACTTTTTTAAAGTCACATGAAAATGTATCCTTGAAGCAGAGGAAGAAATAAGAATGAAGAGAAAGGGAGATGTTTGTGGGGAGGACACATATCAGACCCCAGACTCCAGCCCCCCCTCTGGCCCCCCATGGATAAAGTCTGGCTCTGCCCCTGGGCGTCATGTTAGGTTTACATCACTGCATGTCTTTGTTTTCCAGTATGAGCCCAGACTGCCTTTACGAACTCTTCCGTTGTGTTCCTGAGATCTGACCGTCTTCTCTCTTGCAGGGTTCCATCATTAGCAGCCCCCACATGCGGCGGAGACCCCCCTCCAGCCGAGACTGTCCGTCCCGCTACAGCGGCCAGTCCCTGCCCAGCTCCTCCTCGCTGCTCGGCTCTTTGTTTGGCACCCGGCGGGTCAAGTCCCCCAGCCCCACCCCTCAGGGCCCGCACCCCACCCTCATCTCCCACACCCCCCACCCCGCCAACCTGCACCACACGGCGCGCGTGGAGACGGACACGCCGGTCCCCATGCACCCGCACCACGCCCAGTTCTGCCACATGACCCAGAACCCCCCGCCTTACCACCACCACCACCACTACCACCCGCCCGCACACCTCCAGCACCCCCCGCACCAGTACCTCCCCCCCTCCTCCCACAGCCAGCAGCCTCCTTACTCGCCCCACCCTCACTCGCAGCACGGCCACGCCAGCCACCCCCCCCACGGCCCCCACCTCCACGGCCCCACGCCGCCGCCGCCGTCCTCTCAGGGCCCCAGCAGCACCAAGCCCAAGCACAGCGGCATCAGCACCGTGGTGTGAGGGGGGCACAGCGGCCCCCGGGGGCCCCCCTGACTGAACTTTAAAATTTCCTTCAAGGATCTCGGCTGACAAGACGTCGCACTGTGAAGCCGGACAGGATCCTGTGCTTCCTTTCGCCATTTTTTATTCAACTCACAAGTTCAACTCACAAGTGTCTGTGGGCTCCAGGAGCGACAGAGAAGGCGAGAGCATGCACAAAGACCACATCTACTGTTCCTCTCAGTAAATAAAAAGGAACACAATCAAATATCTTACAAGTACTTTACAGCAGCGGTGAATAGTAACACAAAGAACTGGTTTAGTCAGTCAGCCTGACTAGTAGCTGATTATTTAATGTAGCAGTAGATGACGGTGCACTGTGATATCTCTGGTAGCAGTCATAAATGTGCCAATTATTCAAGCATTTATTAATTTAGTCACAAAAGCTGCTTAATGTATGTTGTGCTTGATATTTTGTAAAATAACAATATCAGCTGTTACTGTTCTGCTTATTACCGAACAAATGACATCAGTTTAAACTCTCAGTATTATACTCGCACATACAGGCGGCGTAGTTAGCAGACCCATCAGAGTTTTTACTGGCGGGGCACTGGTGAGCCGGGTACGACTGTAAATGGTTGCCTTTGAGTTAGAACTCAGCTGCAGACGGTCTCTTCCTCTGCTCGTCTTTTTGGTTTGGAGCTGTTCCTCCTCCTCCTCAGGGCCGTTTCTAGCTATGTGGTGGCCCGATGCCAGATGCTGTTGCCCGGCCACGATGGATCCACGTCAGTGCTACTACACTTCACAAGCTAAACAGGCAGCAGTCAGAGCAATGATCCACTTTCACAGCAGTCCCAATGATCAACAGCAGCCCAAATATTTATCAGTAAGTTAATAAATAAGTGTTTTCTAATAAATCAGTCCGTACTTATAATTACAGCCTCCTAAAATTAGATTTTACTTCATAAATGGATCTTAAAATGTCTTGAGGTCCATGAAAAAGTGACATTTACTTATTTTTTTATTTTAGTCACTTTGCGTGAAGCTAGCACATGCTAGCTAACTAACTGGCATTAATGTGAGGCTAGCTGAGCTAGCTAACATTGATACCCCCGCTTCCCCCATCGTAAACAACTGCATTACATTCATCTTCTGACTAACAGGAATGATGGGCACCTGTCAATCAAATCTGCAAACTCACATTGGTCACAGAAATTTCCCACAAACCTGCCAGAAACAGCCGATCATCGAGGTTTACTATAAAGACAAGTCATTTGAATTCTCCTCAGATGAGGATGGATGTTCAGCTTTGGGGCCCCTAGTGGTTTGCGGGGCCCCCTTTAGGTATGTAGAGGCCAGAAGCATCTGTACGGTGTGCTGATAGCCAGAAGCGGCTCTGCTCTGGGAAACGGAAACCACAGCGATTTTTTCTGAATGTCTGTCCGTCTGTACCGGCTGTCAGTCCGCCCTCTTCTCTGTCTGAGCTGTTCTTTAGAGTCCGATCACTAAACGAGTCCACAGGTCGGCCTGCAGGAGGAGGTTCCTGCAGTTTCCCGTGGAAAGCGAGGGAGTCGGCACCATGTGGAAGGACTGTCCGGCTGTACGCCTCGCTGCAAAATCTGTGTTTATCATGACGCTTTCTCACCACAAAAGCAGTTTCATATCAATCATGTTTCTGACATATTATGGGATGGCTGATTGTAGCTGTCGTCCAGCTGATGCACAGTAGCAGAAGTGGAGGGAGGTGAAGCATATTTTCTGTTATTTAATGTAGCTGATATCAAATGTAGAAGTTAGTTTGCCTCTGCTTTAAGACTGAGACATGCTTTTTTATACGTGCAATATTTATTTATGTTTTGTTTTTTGTCAAAGAGTGATTGCAATTTTATGGACGTCCATCTGGTTTATGCTGTTTAGATTTGTCTTTCTGTCTCCCGTGTCCTTTACCATTTCCTCCTATGTGTCTCAGTAAAGTGCAAGTATCCACATGGATTCGGAGGTAGTGGACCCAAACCACAGATACAGAATGTAACTAAATTAACTGCATGTAACAGAGTAACCAGCATAATCCCAAATGACATCAGTGAAGCAGACGGCGGTTGGCATAAACACGGTGAAATAGTAGAAACAGACTCAGTTTCTTTCACCGTCCTCTGAAGTCATTCAGGACCAAAATGTCCTCTTCCAGAAAACTGATTTATTACATCATTTTTTTTCTTCATAAATTTCGTAAAAAACTTCAGTCCTGCTCGAAAGTATCAAACATAAAAAGTCTTGGAGGGCTTTTAACCTTTTAAATCCTAGCTGGAGGTTTTAGTGTCACTGTTATTTTTCTATAAAAACTAATTTTAGGTGCCAGGTGGGATTATTTACAAAATATTACTGAAAATACTGACTTTGATAAATTATTGGTTTTTGTGTAGCATAAAATTTTTAAATTACTACCTTCTTTTGTCAAGACTGCCCTCTCACAGAAAACTGCTAAAAATTTGTTTTAACTCATTAATGGCAGTTTGATTACATGATGCTAATATTATTTCCTAATAAACACACAAATTTTTTTATTTCCCATTAAACAAATTTTGGGTTGCTGAGGCAGATGTTATTTCTTTTTAAATAAAAAACCAACAGTGTCCTGGATTTAGAGAGTTAAAATCCTCAAGCTTTGAATGTTCATCTTACCTGCCGATTACAGGTTTATAAAGCATTCATGCTGCGTTAAATAAATATTGCTTGTAGCCCTAAATCATCCAAACATTATAAATTGTTTAGACTAACACAGTTTTGCAAAACGTCTGTCACAGTGTTAAATATGTGTAGCTGTATTTAAGGCCCTGTACTATGGGCTGATTGATTCACAGTTTAATATTTATAATCTGAAGTTTTGCACTTATTTTACAGGAAAGCGATAATTATCATTCTACTACACATAAAATTAGTTTCACAGCAATTAAATTGGGGATCAGATTTAACGATTTGTTGTTACTGAGTGGTGAAGAACAAGCTTTACTACAGTAAATTAAACCTGTCCAGATTCCATGTGAGGTGCTTTGTTGCATGCCATTGATGCCTACCTTTTTTTTTTTTTTTTTTCCACTATTTTCTATCAAGCTTTTCGCTTGAAGAAACCCAAAACTTTCATTCTATAACTGTTGCTTGTTTACATTTAGATGCTTTCTTGACTGCTGGTGTGTCTTTTCTTTTTACTGGTGTGTCACTCGACTCCTGCATGACCCTGCGTTTTTTGTTGTACAGTAAGATGACGTGGCAGCATGCTGCTCTGTGCTGAGTGTAAATACAAAACCCTCCCAATGTAACTTAACCACGTAAAGAAGGGTGGAACGGACGACATTTTTTCAGGATGCATAAAGAATGATAAAAATATGTAAATAGTCTGTAAATAAATATTACTATTAGTTCTAATTATTATTCTTACTACTCAGTGTCTGCGGTTGAAGGTGCATTCCTGCTGCCCTCTGATCTTTACATAATCATGGAACTGCTTCTCTCTGACGGGACTGAACTATCATAGGATCTAGAAACAAACAGCTAACTCTTAGGGTATACGGTTAACATGCTCCTGACTTACTCTCTCAGTCCGATGGAGAAAGGAGGAGCTCTCTTATTTTATTATGAATTCTGTTTTTAAGTAGAAAAACCCAATTGATGTAAAACTAGTACTGTGACAATGTTGAGAACGCAAAATAAAACGATATACAGTAAAACCTGAACTGTCTCTGAGTCTGTATTTAGCTGTTTACATATGGACTTTTTTATTAACTTTGTGGGTCTAAAGACAAATTTCTGCTTTATTTACAAACGTAAATGTTTATGCCTTTTTCAGTCAACACAGTCCTCATGCTCTCATTTACGTTAGCGTGGTTGTTAGCCAATATCAGCTTCAGACAACAAATAACGTTCATGATGATGTTCGTTGTCAGGAACTTATAAAGATTCAACGCAGGTGCTCTGTCACAAGGAGGACATTAAATGCATTACAGGTTCTTCTTTGCACATCAGATACAATGCTCAACACCGCCCCCCATGGGTTCTGGTGGTACTACTCCGTTTGCTCCAGGGTACGGATCCAAGAGCCCTTAAAACGGATCAAATCACTTGCATAACGATGCAGAAGACAAAGGTTTTGGTGTCGGTCAGTGTGCAGTGCTTCTCGGCCTGGGTCCTCCGGGACTCCTGCCCTGCATGTTTCAGAGGTTTTCACACTTTACCAAGAAATAAAAGAAAGGGAAAAAAATATGGGTATTTTCCCCATCTAGTTTTCATCAAGTTATATTCAGTTTTTAGTCTTCCTGAACGAAGCCTGTGGTCATCTGAGACGTCGTTGAATAAAACTCAGCGTTGGTTTCTGTTTGTTTCACTCACATCAGTCCATGTGTGTGATTAAGCTGTCCTGTGTTCCTGCACTTAGTTCAAGGACTATACTGGAATATTTTGGTATTTCTTCTTCCACCGACCAGAATGAAGATCTGTCTCATGTCCCCTTTCTTGGGGACTTGCTGTGTAGGACTTTTCGGGTGTGTTTACTGGGTCAACTGGGGAATACATGCTTACGTGTTGTTATGGAGCCAAACATCAAAGATGAACAGTATTATTGACCAGACTGTCTGACTGAATGTCTATGAGCTGTTTCCATGTAAACTGGGGGAAATCTAGTCATGGAAACATCGTTTAGCCTTTGTTGTGAGACTGGGACATAAATCAAATATTTTGTTTGAGCCCAGAATCTAATAGGTCCTCCAGTGTTCCGACCTTGAACCAAGTAGGCGGTAAGCTTTTATCAAAACCAGTAACCATGAGATTACAGGACCACTGGAATAAGTGTTGGGGTCTTCGCTGTTGGGGAGAAGTGTATAATTTATGTTTGATAGATAACCCTGCAGGGGTCATTGGGACTTTATTCTGAGATGATTTAGAGACGAACACTGAAGCGCGCACATGGTGACTGTGCAGCTCTCCTTTATGATGACTAAACTGACCTTCATGTGTAGTTTCCCTTTAAAATCTCCCCAGAAACAGCAGAGAGGACGGGACATCTTTGTCCTCTGTGGGACTACGGTATACAGTCCTGTCTCCACGTTTGTGTTTTACTCCCCCTCAGAGGCCGGCAGGGACACCAAGATACTTGTAGTTATCAACATCAACAAAAATCTCTGGAGGTTGTCAGTGCAGATGAAGGTCAGCGCAGCGGTGAGGAAGCAGCATGCCTTGGCCACCCGCCTGACTCTGGCAGGTGGTCTGAGTGACAGTCTTGTCTGTCTGGCCCTTGAGGTAGGGTCTAAAAATAGACTGAGGCACTCAGGGTCACATCCTCGTGTTAGCAGGATGACGTCGGCATGCGGATGGGAGGGAGGGACCTACTGCCAGACAAGAATGGGTTACTTGGGTTCAGTTCAGGAACACAACACGGGACATTGGTTGATAGAAAGACTTACAATTTTCTTTTTTTCCTTTTAGCACTATGTTTTTGGCTAAAATGTTTCTAAACAATGAAAATATAAAGAAGAGGAAGAAACAACTAGGTTCTTAGACCTCTCAGTTTAGTCTTTAATTCCTTCACATATTGCGCCATCTAGCGGTAGCCTCGCGGTAGGTGCAGTTACGCTGTGACCCAGTGATGCGTTCAATTACACCCAGAAATAAAAAAGAAAATGCTCTAAATACAACAAATATTTTCCTTTTATTTATCTTTATTACAAGACTGTAAACTGTATAAGTATCATCATTATCATTATCATCATCATCATTGTTATTATCATGGTTATTATTATTATTATTATTGTTATTATTATGTCAATGAATTTAGAAGTATGGGAGGAGATTGCTTACCTTGATCTAATTTCTCATACTAATGGCTTTACATTTGTGAGAGAGAATGTAAAAGTGATCCTGATTTATTTATGTCATTGCATCTTTCGCGTCACATTAATCTTAAGATGTTAGTATTTGTTTGTATCAATTGAATTGGACTGAATTAAACTGAAGTAAATTACAAAGTCAAGTTTGACTGACATGACATGTTCATGCGAGTCGTATAATTTACGAGGATAAGTGAGTGCATCTTCAATCTTTGTGTGTACGTCATCATTGTGAGCCAGAAAGGGGTGAAAGGTAGCCTGGCAGTGTTTTGTAATTCATCCATGGACTCTCAGAAGTAGACTATTGTGTTGAAGGAAAGATGAACGTGAACAGGATTTTTGTTTTGTCCAGAACTTTTCCCGTTGGAAAGCAGGTGATTTCCGGTTTGAGACATCCAGGAAAAGAAGTTCTTCGGCTTCCGCAGCGGAGGAACATCAAAACTCATTCTAGAAACCTTACCTATGCCAAAGATCTGTTCCTCGGTCAGGTGAACAAGGTAGGGCACCTGGAGACGGAGGGCCTGTCAGAGTTAGGTTTGGGTTAGAGAAACTGTTTGTAAACTGGTAAACTGCTTTCTTTGGTCG
>JBAMHT010000002.1:227914-239792 GCA_037177075.1 Craterocephalus fluviatilis | reverse complement strand
AATAGATTGAGAACATGACAACGGAAAACTTTAAATCTTAAAGGCAGCTAAAGAAAGCCGCACAAAAAAGAAAGAAACTGGTAAATTCTTTCATATTATTTGTGTTATTTGTTAGGAAGTTTTATTCAATGATGTTTTGGGGCTTAGAATATCTTAAAATTGACCACTGACTATGCAGCTATTGTCAAAGGCATTGTTTCTCCTTTGGTTTAACATAGATGGATAGAGACTTTGTTGACAGGTCATTGAGGTGGTCCATATGGTGGCATGGAGGCATACGGCTCGTGACTCTGTGGAGGATGTAGAGGAAACCAGACAAAAGACGAGCCAGCAGGCCCTTAGCCACTCAGAGCTTCAATGAAGCAGTGGCTGATCCCCTACTGGGGCTAGCTGCCTGTACGTTCTCGCACCAAAGTTTCATCTGTGGAAGCTGGCAACTCCACCATAATGCGTTCAGCCATGCATACTCCAGCACCTCCCCACCAGGCTACAGTCTCTTTAAAAGGAGAAAAGCACTCGTAGAATGTTTAACAAGCTATTGGTATGGAAAAATTTGTTTTTTTCTGCCCTATAACCAACAGCATGCAGTTTTGTGTATGGACACTGGGATGTAAGGTAAGCTTTTTGAATATTTATGTGGAGAAGCCTTTTGATTTTTGATTTTGATTGATTTTTTAAATTTGCACCATAATACATAAAACGTAAATAGAGATGGTAAGAAAAAACATACATATACATAAAGAAAGTGCAGGAGAGATAAGAGAGCCCAAGATAGGCTTATTCAAAGTATCTTCCCGAACTGAATAAAAAATAAAATACACAAAAAACTACAAAAATCAACAATTAACAACACAGTCGCAAACAGCAAAGAAAACAGATAAATCAATCCACAAATGACAAAATGACAGTTAGGGGTAAAGGGGAAAATGAAATAAGTGAAAAGAAACTATTTAGAGTCTTGATGTAACAAATGGGACTTCAGTGCAGACTTAATATGAATGCAGATGTAGTTGTTTTTGCCAAATAAAAATATGAATTCCAAACTAACAAACCCCTTTATCTAGATAAAAAAAATATAGCAGGTCAGTATTGTTATAATAAAAATTATTAATATAGTTATATTGATCAATTATAGTCAAAATGATCATGTGACTGTATTCACAGGTTATTTGTCTGTCATTTTTTTATATACAGTAAATATTCTATGCCACATTCTTTCAACTGAGCATTTCTGTATAAAGACTGAGAAATTATTTTGAACAATTTCATTTCCAATTTAATACATTTGTAAAGTTATTTGCATAGCATGGTTATATTAATTCTGTTAAGTCCCTTTAAAATGTGTGGGCAAAAATTGCAGCAGTGACTTTACAAATATTTGCCTTCATGTGACACAACATTGACAAAATAATACATTTTATTGCAGGATGTTTATGTGAGGTTGCTAAGATTGCAGCGTTAGCTTAGGATGATGTAGGTTCATTGTAAAATGCACCATGACAAGACTAAACATGCATAACTTTAGATCACAAGAGGCAAAAACTGCTCACAAGTTAAAAAGAAAGAAAAAGAAAAAATCAACATGAAAACAAACAAAACCGACATCTGGGTTATGCAACTATTTGCTATGGGATGTTAGGATAAAGATCATCCTATCTTGTTCATGTACAAGGGATGGATGGATGGAAAATTAAACAAAGTTAGTACAAATCTTAGTCTCTGATATGTCCACATAGTTGAGGGAACATTACTTTGAGCTGAACCTTTCTGAATCTTAGGGCATCAAATACGCTGTGTCTGAAACTAGTCCCCACCAAATCTTGCATAACTGTTCTATTTGTCCCTCTCTGATCATAATACTGTATATCCACCTTTCCATTATGTTGTTATACACACACACACACAAATGGTTATCTTCAGCCTCAATTACTACAAGGATGTTCAAGGTCTTGAGTAAAATGAAACCCTTGCAGATGGCACATGGCACATCTGACTTGTGATTAGCCTAAAAGTACACATCACTCCTTTATTTACTGAACCTTGCTATCTTCCATGGCTTCTCAAACTGAACTCAAGTTACAAATACCAGCCTGCAGCGTAACAGCACAGTCTGTGGAATGACCTATCAAATGATTTAGAGGAGGGATGTCCTCTACACCTGAGAATCTCTTAAAGGCTCATCCAAAAAAAAACCACCTTTAAGATCCAAACATACCTGATCTGGTTTTACTCTGTTCTTCTATATATGTATATATTTTACCTTTTCTCTTTTATTCAAGAAACAGATTTAGCGTTAAGTGGTGGGTGGGGTTATCGGACATTACTGAACTGATGCTTTAATGTTGTTCCTCACTCCTAAGTTGCAGTGCCTGTTAAAATGATTAGAAGTAAATGTAAGCCATCACCAGTCAGATATCTTTCACTTTTTCCCCCATTTTGAGAGATTATTTGTACAAAACTGCAGATGCAACACTTTATTCTATCCAGAGTTTTCCACAGTGTAGCCGATACCTTTGGACGTGTCATCAGAAAAGAAGTCTTTGACCTGTTTAGCCCGGCAGGCTGCTGGGAGAACAAGATATGACGCGGATGCCCCTCCATAGTTGTTGACTGGGCTTAGCCTCTTTGAGCCCCCTCAGTTCCGAAGGAGATTACCAACTGCGTGTGGCTTCGACCTACCAGGGGTCGACTTATTTCTATATGAATATTTGCTCTGACAGTCTGGGACTTTGTGTAGATGGGGAAAAATGTCCAAATATATGATATGAAACTTTAAAAAACAACAACCCCAAAGTATCCCAAATTAAGTCTTTTAAATCTGCTTAGACTCCTTAGATGAAGTCAATGTCTAACCAGTCAGTGCACAGACTCTGGCCCAGTTACGTCCTTCAGAGCTTTGCTGTGTAAATTTTGCGTGTGCAGCGGCAGCCGAACAGATGCTAGCAAACGTGAATGGACTTACAACGTAAACTGATTCATCAGAGCTCAGGCTGCTTCCCCTCCTCTGCCCACTGCGTGGTGTTATGTAATGTGTGTAATCCCAGAATCCAGCTGGTCAGACTGGACATTCATGAAAAACCTTCAGTCTAAGTCATGGTGCTTTCAGTGTGTCAGCGTTTCTAATCCTGCAAAGAAACTTAAGCACGAAAAGTAAAGAAATTTTTGTTAGGTGGATTTTTTCTCTCCTTCAATAAACAAGCCGTTAAATCTGATTTATCACACCTTTGTAACGGTGCAGAGCTTGTAAGGATTGTGTTTCCATGGAATGAAGAAGACAGCTGTAAGTGTGGGTAACACACGCCAACATGTGCTGTAATCCCTGCAGTGTTCTCCTGTCCGCTGCCACATGGGTCAGTCACAGATCTATAACTGCCACCTGAGTGGCAGCTAGTGGTTTAATCATCCAATCTACCAAGAAACTGAGAACAAGAGTGAAAACCATCAGGAGAATATTGCAGGGCATCTGGCACATTTTGGGGCCAGCACCCACACATTTAGCTGTGGTGTTCATTCCACAGACAGGCCATCCTCACAAGTATTAGCCCATTATAAAGATGACTAATCAGGCTTTCTTATGATGTATAATACACCAACTGCTACTATTAAACGGTTGGAATAAATTACTGAAAACTGATTTCCTTACGCTTTGTGTAAAGTAATCTTATTTTTTTATGCATCTGTGGGAGAGAAAATATTCCGGAGACACATCAGTGTGTAACAGTTGGGCCCAGATGCAGCATTGGCATGAACACAACTAATTATATTACAGGCCAGATGAGAATAAAAATGATAAAACCTTTGTTTGTGGAGAAATTGCATTGTTGCAGCAGTAAAGGTCCAGTAAGCAGCAGCATTAATTGAAACACAAATGAGATCAAAAAAGTGTTATAGACAGCAGAAGTTAAATACACCAGAATGAACAGGACATGGTCTGACAGGGTGAGTAAATACAGTATATAAGTATGTACATGTAGATATGTATATAGATAGTAAAACAGTGTAGAATTGAAAGTGTTGCATAGAAATGATAATTACACTTACTATAATGTAAAACAATATATTGCACATGTGTCAAAGGGATGGTTATGGAGAGTTGCTCATGTGTAATGGGAGAAGTTTACTGATTTGACCTTTATTGTCTATAACAAAGTTTAATGTCATTGAGGTTCTGTCGCTGTTCCCCTCAGCTGCAGCTACCCAGTGAGATACTTGGCCATGCTGTTGTCATAGAGCTGACAGTCAAACTGCAGCCTCTGCAGAGGCCGAAGCTTCAGCAGCTGGAGAAACATCTGATTTAATTTCCTAGTTGTTCATTCATAAAGAGGCATTGTTAGTTTTTCTCCTGTCCTCCTGCTGGCGACATGGAGCATCTTGTATGAGTCACTATGGCGACTCAGATGCTTCCTCTTCATCAGGCGGCCGCTGCTTCCAGGATTTCTCCAGTGTGACAGTGTTTTCCACATTCTCCTCCTTCTCTGCATCATTGTGCTTTGAGAGTCTTCGCTGAATAAAGCATGGTTGCAGCAGTCACGTGGGCCAGGAAGAAGCTGTTTATATGGGCTTAAAGTCATTTTCTGCTGTTTCACTGAGTCTTATGGTCCTTGGAGTCCATTTCTGTTGCAGATGAAAGCAGAAAGCAGAAACTTCCATCTAATTTACAACAGAGAGTCAGTTTGAAGCATTTTGATGTGCAACTACAAATTTGGCCAAAACATTTTGTGCAGCCTGTTTACTGTGTAAATATAGCAGAGAGGATGCAGTGGCTCCACCAGTCATGGATGGAAGAGATTATGTGTTAAATGTATGACGCTACATACCCCCATGCCCCACGGTCTGAGGGAGACTTTTCTAATGTAAAAGCTCACGTGTAACTTACACTGTTAGTAAAGCAGGCGTGTGCAGCTTTGAACTGCACCCTGAAAACTGATTGGTCAGCACATTTAATCTTCATTTTTTTCATTTATTAATAATCAACAACTCACAGGGTTTAATTAAAGGAACTATAAATATTCACTCTTCACCGTGTGCACTACGGTCCTAACCTGGAGGCTGAGCTTCAGCATGCAACTCTGCTTTCTGTACGCCTTTCCTATCTCCAAGTAGCTTGAGACCTGCTGGTATGGAGAGCCCCATCACCACCTGGGCCCCTGTCGAGCTAAGGCCAAGGCGCCTCTCCCTGTCAGAATGTGTGCCGTCTGGTGTGGGAGCGCCTCACAGAGACATTAATGACCATTGTTACTCCAGATCCAGCGGCGTCGTGGCCCAAGTATCCGGCTTTACCATAGTGTCACGGAGAACGCACCTCGTGGTGTCGGACCATGTTGCCACATATTAGCAGCTCCTTCTCTGTGTCCATACTAATTATTATTGTATCATTATTCTTTGTGTTTTCTAATTTTTCCGATACTTTTCTTCCACTAATATCTCGATCAACATTTGGGTCAGTTTCATTTTGCCCTTTAATCTCTCCAAACTGGCCACTATGCAAACCACAAAACAATCAAAGCCATCATTTAAATAAGATGTTTCCAACAGGTTTGCACCTGACAATATTTGTGCAAGCAATCTTATAAATCACCCTCAAGCGGCCCAGTCCCTCACGCAAATTACTACATGCAAATTACTTCATGCAAATTCTGGACAAATCCATCCCATAAATGCTTTAAATTTAAGCAAACTTTGCTCTAAACAAGCTTTTCTACTTCAGAAACTTTGATCACTGTCAACTTTCGAGCTTCTGATGATTTCTGCACACAAACACAGAGTCATATGAAAACAGAGACTCTGGTAACACACACGCAACCTTTTTAGCTACTACTGTAGCACAGATCCTCATCACACATTTTTGCTCATTCCTAGGATTACTTCACTTATTCCCAAGATTACTTTACTCATTCCTAGGATTACTTTACTAATTCCTAGGATTACTTCACTCATTCCTAGGACTACTTCACTCAAGGTAACTAGCTACACATAGTTTTCTTTAAGAGAGTGATAACATTTATGTGTTCCACTGTGTTCCAGCTTTACTCTGACTCAGTTACACATCCTGATTCAGACTCTTCTGTAATAATTTCACATGTCTTAGCTTCCTGTAGAGATCAAATTATTTCTCCAGTCCTTGTAGCAGTTAAGATAAACTTTATTTATTTGGGGTTAGGCAGAAAACGTGGAGCTTGTGATGAAAAGGTTAACATCTGCTTCTAAACTCTGCTGTAAGGACTTTACATCTCTGTGCATGAAGTCTGGGTATGTTATTCTTCTTCTTGGTATGTGCTGAGCTCAGGCTGGTTCTGGGAAGGGTCTGCTCAGTGTCACGGTGGAAACTACAGCTTTACAACTATGGCTTTGTCCTGAGGGTGACGTCATCCTCAGTGTGTTTTCCAGCATCAGGGATGAAAATGTATTTGGACTTCAACTGAACAGGAATTTTTATAAATGTTGGAACTACATTTTTATACACATAAATTAGTAAATACGCTGTACACACAAATCTGAGATGCTCGTCTGTACGTTACTGCAGCAGGATAAGCTCTGCTGCAGTCACTTCATGCCCTCTAGTGGTGAGAAAACCCCACGTTGTAAAATTACTGCTTGAAAATAAGTTGAGAGGCAAATTATCTTCCTGTAATTTGCATCTGTGTGATCCAGGTTCTGTGATATGAAAGGACCTGATTACGTCACAATAATCAGAATAAACTCTTTATTGAGATGCATGTCCGCAGTCAGCATGGAGACCAACAGCAGCAACCATCATCCTGTGCTATCCCGGGGTTTCTGCCATGATAATAATGATAAAATAATGATGATAAAAAACACATAAGGAGATTCTGGAAAAAGAGGTGCCCGGTTAAAAGCAGTGCTTTCATCATTTGATTGTCTTTAAGCTTCCTCTGTTTCGGGCCATTATTCTGATGAAAGGGTGATGGATGATGCCTGAGCAGATTCATGTCTACAGACGTCTCATCTCCTAGTCAGCAGCTCCATCTAGTGGTTTGTTTCTGTATCACAGCAGCAGAGTCGTCACATCACAGCACTCAAGGTTCACTATCTTTTCTTCTTCTTCTTATCCGTGCATTACTGCCACGTTTCTGGGGCCAGCAGCCTTCCTTCTCCTCTGCCACTTCTTCCATCTCATCCCGGGGATCCCAAGGTGTTCCCAGGCCAGCTGACTGACTTTATCCTTCCAGCATGCCCTGGCTCTCCTCTCAGTGGGATGTGCATGTAAAGGGAGGCGTCCTAAGCAGATGCCCAAGCCCCCTCATCTGGCTCCTCTGGGTGTGGAGCAGCAGAAGCTCTATTCAGGTTTTCACACCCTATCTTTAAAGGATAGTTCATACATCCCTCAGAGGAAACTTGTATTCACCATCTTGTTTTTTCATTACAGCTCGTGACTATTGCATATAATATTATATATAATAATAATAACTATATTATATAATAATAATATAATATTGTTCAGAAATGCAAACAGATGCAATTTTAACATCAAACATTGCAAAAAATAATCAGATATTTTTCTCAGAATGCTCTGTGTGTTTGTGCACTGAAGTCCATCGGTGTCTCAGACTGTGTGGCTGCATGAGACGGTTCAGCTAAAAATGAGTTTATATTCTGACCAGCAGGTCTTGTGCTTCAATTCTGTATCAACTTTAGCTCCTGGACATCTGGATCAGCTGATCGATGCCTCCAGTAAAAGTTTAGGAAAAAGGACTCTTACTAACATCCGAGTGCCGATAAAGTTGGACAAAAGCACTGCTTGTGATGATTTGTGCTGTTTGGTTCATTAAAATACAACAGTAAAGTCACTTTAAAGTTTTACTCAGATTTTTAAAAAACTGAAACTTTAAAGTTTATCTTGATGAAACTCCATGATTGTGTTTCTTTATCAAAATGCTGCCTTTCAACCTCAAGAAAAGTTTTCATTTATTTTCTTTTCATATTTGTGCATCAGAACTTTTTGTGTTTCTGTCTCCATATGGACCTCCTGCAGGCTGAGAGGGAGTCTGTGCTTCTACAGGAAGGTAAATGCTGTTGCTCTACACTAGAAAGGACTTTGCAGAGGACCCTGTTAAATGCAGTCATTTTCACAAAGCCTCGGTAAGCTTTAGGCCGTTACAATAAAGCTCCTTCCGGCTCCAGATAAATGCACACTCAGACGAGGAGCCCTCCCCACCACCACCGCCACACAAAGGTTTCCTGCTCTGCTTTCTGTTGACTCTGTTTCTTCTTTAAATGTTTTTCTTTTTCACTCGCCTTCACATCCTTGGTTTTCTTTAAGGGTCAGTTCAGCACAGAGCTTACAGGAATTCCAGGCACCGGATAGCAGCTGAACATGCAGGTGCAGGAGATTTTGTTCCAGCAGCAGTATGCTACAGGAGGAGGAGAAGGAGGAGGAGGAGGTAACAAGGTGCCAAGAAGGAAGGAAACAACAGATGAAGACAAAGACATGGAAGTGTAGGCTGACGTTAATCTCTGTCTGAGATGAAAAAAACCAGTAAAAACCAGATCAGGCAAAGAGAGGGTTTATATAATCCAGGTTTAAACCTCGGTTCATGACTTTGTTTATTTTACTAATAATAATTTATAAAACCCAAAAAGAAGTAGGAAGGTGGAAGAAGCTGCTGTTTCTCCACTGTTTTGTTTAAAAACCAATAATACATTTTCTGTTTCTATCTTTTCTTAATCAGCATGTGAGGTGCTGGTGGGTCTGGGCTCAGAGGTGCTGTGCTGCGTTCCTGCTCCATTACCCAGCAGAGTCAGCACGCCTTCGTCCGCGGCCCCCGGGGGTCATCCCTCTGCCGAGCTGCCTGGGTTTCATGGTGGCTGCCGTTGCCTCCTTGCTGCTCTCTGTTCTGGTGTCTGATCCTTGGAGGGGTTACGGTTGTATTAATGCTAACCAGGCTGCATCGGGACCGCTAGAGGCGTCTTAAAGGTAGCCTTGATTTCCAGCATTTTCTCATTAGAAAATACAGTTTTGTTTAATAATTTAACTGAACCTTTTAACAAAAAAACTGCTCATTGAACCACTCTGAGCTTATCAAGTAAATGCCAATTTAAATTCACTCATTTCTCCTTTTTTTCCTGACATGCTTGTAATTCCTTTGCACATCAGTGATGGTGTCGTTTGGACGCCACAGGTGACATCACCGCGATCGTAGGGATGGACAGTCCTAGTGATGTAACTTCCTCTCGGCAGCTTCAGGTCATATTTTAATTTCGGTTTATATTTTTTATATATATATTCAGTTAATGCACAATTTTGGACTATTTGCATTTTCCTGATAAAATATAAACAATAAATATAAACTTCTTGACACCTTTTTAAAATATATTGATGTTAGGAGTGGAACTCGATGGGAAAAATAATGTAGTTAATTTGAGGCTTTCTAATTATTTCACCTCCATTAAATGCAAAAAAAGCGACTAACTGCCTCAAAAAGCAATTAATTTCTTTAATTCAAAGGGATTTTATTTGAGAAATTAATCAAATAGCAATAGACAAGGACATTCATATAGTAAACTTGAACTCTGGTAGTGTGTGGAAAATTAAATTTAATTCAGGTAAATTCATAACAGTAGAAAAAGAGCTAGAAAAACTATCCCTGCTACAACTGAACAGACCTTAAGTTAACCATTTTCAGTATGTTAACATTTTCAAATAACTTTTAACTTTTAAATATTTTCATCCACACTCTTCAGTCATTAATATCTGACTGTAAGCCAGGCCCTCCGGCTTTACAAACAAGGCTAAACTGAGTAAAGCAGCCTTTCTTCTCGCTGGGAGGCCAAAATCATGTATTCTGGTCCTCGTGTGGAACATTTCTGCAGCTGCAGTGCATTCAGACGCTTTTTAATCCTCTATTACCAACAAACACCAGGAGCTGGGTTCAGCAGGAACAAGCCTGATGAAATGTGTCAGAATAAATTAAATTTACGGTCAATGTATTAATTCTAAAAACAGTCATTAGCGGTGGATGTTAAAGCAGCAAATAGTGCAAATAATACCAGGTTCAACCGCAAGGAAAATCATAAGTCAGATAACTTTGACTTCTGTTACAGAAATGAGCTCTTGAACCACATTTTTTATGTGCTGATAGCACTTCCAGGGATTTGCACACTTTTTTCTTTTTAGCTTTGTCCTGTTGTCCAGCATCGTACCAGCAGAATGATGGTCTGGCTGCTGTTGTTGTGGTGTGTCCTCCATTAAACAAGAACAACTGATTCCTGTCTAAGAGGCTGAATCCTGGTTCAGGTCTTTGCTAGATTTCAGATCCTGGTCATGCGCTGTATGGCTTTTTAGTCCCGACATGCTGTGCATCACTGGCCAAATACATGAACTTTAGTTTGATCTGGACATCATTTCTGAATTGTAAATGCAGGTTCAGATGCAGCTTTCCCAACCTGAGCTGTACATCAGTGGGGATGCACCAGTATCAGTATCGGCAATACTCGAATGTAAGTACTTGTATTTAGTTAGAAAATCTGTTTAATGGTGCTTCCCTACCTGCGACCCACGAACCAACCA
This sequence comes from Craterocephalus fluviatilis, assembly GCA_037177075.1. Taxonomy (NCBI): domain Eukaryota; kingdom Metazoa; phylum Chordata; class Actinopteri; order Atheriniformes; family Atherinidae; genus Craterocephalus; species Craterocephalus fluviatilis. Next base: position 229,264 of record JBAMHT010000002.1, on the reverse strand, counting down.
TACCTGTTCAGTCTTTTTGTAAATGACTGTGATGAACTTTTACATTGAACACGCTAAACGAGGCTGAGAGGGACTGAGATGCATCTCTTTGGTCTGAACCTGCTGGGACGTCCACTGATTGGCAGCCAATCTTTCTCTCTGTAGCATGGTTTGTTAACATGACTTTTATCTCATTTAACGCAAACACAAAAAAGTTTTTCACTTTGTCCATGGCGTTGAAAAAATATCAATCACAGCAGCCAAACATAAAGTTATTTCTGACATGTATTACACATAAATAGAAAAACATCCACAAACAAGTACAACCTGACCCCACAGTGAAGGGAAGGGGTTGTAGTTTCCCCCCTTGACAGGGTCAACCAGCAGCCTGGTACAGGGCCACTGTAAAAAGAGGGAAAACATCAGGCAAGACAGGAGAAGAAGTGGGAAACAAAAGCAGGAGGAAGAGGAGTGAAAGCCTGCTCAGGCTAATTAGAGTGATAATAGGAGGCAGGAGCAGGGGGAGCGGCCGATGTGACAGGAGGAGGGGTGGGGGAGGGAGGGGAGGGTTGAGAGCCAGGCAAAGTGATGGGAACAAGACCTGAGCCTAACCCACACAAGAGGGATGCTGGGTAATGGAGGGTGGCTCAGTTTGCAGACGTAAACTCACTAGAGCGGACGGCGGAACGTCCCACACACCTCAAATCATCCACGGCCAGAACAAATTCATTTCTCACAGTAAAGCAGGAATGTGCGTCCGTCTACCACATGGCTACTAGCTGGGTCCTGCAGCACAACCCGTCCAGCCAGGTCGGGTCCTTCCACACTTCTAGTTACAGTAGGTCTATGGCGGAGGAAACCCTGGGAGGTCCCGTGCCGTTGGGAACTCTCGCCTCTTGTTAGCCACTTCATGGCTACGGTCTTTGATCAGCTCAGCTGACCGTTAAGCTCAGCTTAGTGCGGCAGGGGTCTGGAAAATCTAGGGAGAGGGAGCGGGGTGGGGAGAGGCACCGGGGAGAGGGAGGAACTGATGGCACCCATTGGAGCATTTATCCTCTGGTGAGGGGTCGCAGGGAAGACATGAAGATGATGGGGGATAAAACAGGAAGATGGAGAGAGGAAGGGTCTCCTCCCGATACTCAGACTCCCTCATCTGCAGAAGGTGCTGACCCAACAAGTGAGCTGAAGCCAGGCATGAAAGTAAGGCTGATCACAGCGAGTTTAGCAAACAGAAGGATGAAAAGAGTTCAGGGATCACGCTGCTTTTTAGTGTCAATAAGTCTTAAAACTCCACCACGCCACCAAAAAACAAACAAAAAAAAAAAGAGAAAAAAACAAAAAGAAAAAAGAAAGGCAAAAAAGAGACAGGGG
>JBAMHT010000002.1:160684-171594 GCA_037177075.1 Craterocephalus fluviatilis | reverse complement strand
CTTTGTGACACATGTGGGGGGAGGGAATTTATTTATTACTCATTTGCTAAGAGGCTGCTCTTGTTCATAATTAGGGGCATGTGATTTTGATTGACAGTATAAGATATGTGGCAGAATGGAGGCAGAGCGTAGCACAAGGACCATGCTGGAAATAAGTTTTTACTTTTGCATGATATCCTTTGGACTGTTTTACTGTTCAGAAATCAATCAATCAATCAAAACCTTGAGTTTTAGCTAGTTAAAAGGGTACCTTAGCTGTAGCCTTAGCCTACTTTCTATAGCTAGCTAGCTACTCTGTTCTTCCACCTTTGAATGCCAGACATTTGTCCTGGCTATCTGACATGCGTGTATGATTTGGTTGTGTTTGTCAACAATGCCCTGCGTTGTAGTGCACTTCCTGTATTTGGTTCCCCTGAGGTGAACCAGGACCAATGTTTAGAGGCGGACAAGACTTCACTTCTTTGATCTACATCAATTTGTTAATTCACATCTCCCCAAACTAACCGGACTTTCCACGCAAATGAAGACATCCACACTCTAGCTATTATTGCAGAGGATCTCAGGTCGATTTCACGCTCAGCAATCTTGTCGGTTACGTGCACGGCAGACTTCTGCAGTTTCTAGTTTTGCCTTTTGCATTTCACAGCACCTTGTTAATTACAGTTTTCGTTTTAAATTTGTTCATCAGTTCAGACTCCACGTCTGCTTAAAGGAGAACTTCGGTATTTTTCAATCTGTACCTATGTTGTAGCATGCTACATGATTATTTACTCACCCAGACAGTTGTGGCTCAACTCGAATTCCATCGGGAAATATTTATGTGAACACGTGATCATAGGTACAGGTTGAAAAATACAGAAGTTATCCTTTAATGATTCATCTTTAAAAAAAAAACATCTTTCTCTCCCACCTCTACGACATAGAATATGTAGGATTTAGTAGTGGTTTCGAAAACAGCCTCAGATCATATTCAGTGGGACATTGGAAGCGATGTTTGGTCTGTACTTTTCAAACACCATCCCACAGGTTATAATTGTTTTTTCTCATATTAATATTACTGTGTTTTTCTGTTCAGCTATATTAGCAGTGGCTAGCTGGTGACATAGCACTTACCTCTGTGCGCCAATGATAAACAATAGATAATGTAAGCTAGCTACAACATCAGCTAAGAAAAAAATGACCAATGGTTAATTTGGTTATAAAACTGTACATTTCCAATATTTGTGTGTGTGGTGTGGGAGGGGGGCTTTTGAAATTTTCGAAGCTAAATAAAATATGTTTCCATATCAGACATGAATAAAGGGATAGCATGTAGCCGAATATGTTTTGATGTATTTGACATACTTAGGCTAATTTAAAAAAATCACAGCAATCCTCACTGAGGTCCTACTGGGGTAACATTTCTAAAACTTCAAAATGTGCATCTAGATATGCTTTCTTTACATTTAAACCTGATTACAAATCCCACAGAATTAGAAATAAATAAAACAAAACAGAAACCCTAAATCAGTATTCATCACAATCTAAAAAACAGCCAATATTTGTATCATTTTATGCATATTAAAACTATAGTTTGGAATCTGAAAATGTTTACTGACATAGAGACAAAAAGTTTTGATAGGAATCCCACAAATGAGCTAATTACAACACTAATGAGTGTTACATTTCTCTTTTACTTACTGAATTTTATATTGTACTCAATTTGTATTTCTAAACCATACAGATTTTTTAAGGACTGATGTTGTGGCTCCAGTCACGGCTGGGAAGAGATCTGTGACACAACTGCAAAACCTCTACAACACAGGGAGATTGTAGAATAAAGTGCACGGTAACTGAATCACACACATCTGCCATGTACAGTAGTTGTGCGCTATGTAGCTTCAGACTGGGTTGAGGGGTCAGCAGCTCCCACAGGTCATTCATCAAGGGTGGATGGTGGAGAAATGTGCATTTTGTTGGCATTAATAGCCCGGGGTGAAGTAGGTCTTCTCCATGGTGGAGACAATCTGGCAACTCAGGTTTTCCTGGTTCAAGCTTAATTTTGGGCCTTGCTTTCCTACAAGCTGTTGCTGCCCTTCCCTATCCAACTAAATCATATTATTCTGATAAATTCATGATAAATTATCTTCTCTTTGTAGACAATAAAATGAAAATAATTTGTTGTAATTAAGGCAGTCTTTCCATTCATAAACAAGACAGAAAACATAATTGGGTAGGAAGAAAAAGCAGAAAAGTCAGTCTCAGACCAGTCATGTTGACTTGATCTGCAGATAAAACCTTTCACATTTTGTCCCTTTGTTTCCCAAGAGGAAGTCTTGTAAAGTTCAAGCATTTCGTCTCCTGTTTATCTGATGGTCTTGATTCCCATGGAGTCCTTCTCAACTTTAGAGAAGCCTTGGTTTCTACATCTCAGCAGATGAAACTTCGGCTTTGAGGTTATACATGCACCGATGGGACGCTCTTGTTGAGGGCTTGCGCCCTCATGAGCTGGACGCTGGTCATGATCTTCTTCTGATGGCCCATCAGCGTCACCCCAAGCCTCTGGATGTCTCTGCAGGGCACATTCAAATAGTTTTTATCATCAATGATGAGTGAAAGCTCTGTATCAGCTGCATAACAGCATGATGTCATAGCAGGAACAAGAAGGAGGAGAATGGTGGACATCCAAAAGGTTGTTATCTTTCTTCTTGGCATGTGGCTTTAAAACAAAAGAATCCACTACTGTATATATTCAAACATGGCCCTGTTAGCACTTTGTTGAGGTGGTAAGTCCCACAGAAAGTGAATCTTTAGACTCTTTAAATCAGTTAGCTGTGATTGGGAAGGTTTGGGTCAGATGTTTTGGTACCCTTGCCAGTTTTTGCTGATAAAATGCAAAATAATGCGCGCCAACCCATCCTGTCCTGAATCAGACCAGTTGGGGGAAACAAAGTTGTCACTTGTGGAGTTTCTCAGAGACTGATGCTCGACCCAAGTCTTTTCTCACTGTGTTGTGTCCCCTTTGGTCAATTCATCAGTCGCTTTGTAATTTTATTCCACTGCTATGCTGATGACAACCAACTCTATATGAAAGCCAATTCCCACACTTTGTCATCATCACCATTATCGTCTTTCTCCACATTCACTAACTATCTGGGGGAAATGAAAATGTGGATGAATCACGACTTCCTGCAGCTCCAACAGTTTTAGTCTGCAGTCTTCACCAAACCTGAAGCTTTGTATTCCCTCAGATTAATCTGTTTTTCAGGATTGCTTTGTTTAAGGGGAAACTTGCAGCTTTAGTTACATAGGAAATGGATCAATATGTTACGAAAGTTTCTTCATGCTATTTATGAGACATTTTTACTGTTATTAAAAGGGGATATGTTTTCAGTTTTTTTTAACCCTATCCTGTACAGCATCATGATGATGCTCTGGCCAACCGAGTTGTGTCGAACAGATGAGCTTTGCCAAGACAAGCTTTATGGATAAAAGATTCCTCCTGATATCAGTCTTTTCTTTTAAATTGTTTTCATTGCTAAATTTAAGAATTAATGGTGAACCTGACAGGGTATAGAAAGGAGGAGTAAAGAGACGAAAAAGGAAAAGGATACAAAAGATAGAAATCAACATCTGCTACACCTGAAAGAAACAGTAAATATCCCCACAAAGCAGACAATCATTAGGAGCACCTGTGTAAGTATGCATTCAGTTTTTGTAATTTAACACAAGAAATCACCTAACAAACTCTTTTCAGTTTTGTCAATGACAATGGAAAAAATAAAACTAGCAGGTCTGCATATAATATATATATATTCAATTAATATTCAATTAAAAATTGAAAATCAAAAGATGATTTTTTAATTTGTTTTACGAAAAAACGAAAATGCGAATAGTTGTCCGGTACATTAATTCTTCATCTTTGGTACAGGAGCGACATTTTGTTGTTAGAAACCTAGAGCTCCCTCTGGTGGTTGCAGACGGGAACACCTACTTCTTGGTTCATCTCCATAAAATTATATGTATATATAAGTTGCAGGAACAGCCTGGCTTATACCGGAAAATATGGTACTAAATGAAATGGAAAATAAGCCAGAATTATAATAACGTATAACTAATTATAATAACCAGAATTTACCAAAGAGATTTGGAGAGAAATAAATGCGGGTAAAACTGATTACAAATATTAAAAAGATATTCAATTCAAAGCTTTACAAAAGAAGCAAGTCTAGCTTTGCTTTCCAAAAATATCAAACTTCCCTGCTGCCTTCAGTTCATCTGGAAAAATGTACCACAGGTGAGGACCAGAACAACTAAAAGATGCTTTGGATATTGGCAGTGTGACGGCCGGCGTGAATGTTTCACTCCTAACGGGCTTATTTTGGCTCTGATGCATCTGATTGTATTTCCTCTCCCTCTCTGTGTCTGGTGCATCGTCCCTCCCACATGCAGGTTACACTGTGTAACAGCCAATCAGCAGCTGTAGCTGCACCTCCACCGTGTGTGTTTGTGTGCTGCGTTTAGAAAGCTGTTAGCAGGCTAACATGGTGGTAAGTTCTGACAGCTGTGTCTAAGAATCAGCTGGTGTTTAAATAAATAAAACAATTATCACAATCATTAGTGAAAGACCAGAAATCTGAACGTAGCAGAAGCTCTGTGACGGAGCGGTTAACAATTAGCGTTAGCTTCTTAAAGTCCCCCTGCTCCTCTGGCTGCATCGCTACAGACTGATTGTCTGACAAAACCAAGAGACTGTTGGAATAAGAGGTGAGTGTTTTTGTGTGTTTAAGTGTTGTTTCCCAACCAAAATTAAGTTTCAGGCCAGTTCTAATGCAGGGTAGGGCTGGTTAGCTTAGCCTCCTGTATTGGAGCGAGCTGTCTGAACGTTCCTGCGGGTAAAGATGTGCGCTCCTGGAGTATCATGTCTGTGTTTTAGTGGATAATCATTCAGCGTAGTTTATGTTTGAGTGATGTTTACATCTGTTGGAAGTTGGGGAAGCTTCCGGACTGCTAGAAAATTAAAATCATTCAGCAGACTAAACTGGATTTATTTACCTGTTTATCAGGACAGTTTTATTTATATTGTGTATTATTAATACTGCCAGTGTGACCCAAAGGGGCTTTAAATTTTAAATTTTAAAATATTTCCCAATAAAAGTAGAAGTATCTATTAATTAAAATGTTTAGTTATCTTACGATGCTGTAATTGTTGTTGAATGACAAGTAGAAATGCTGAACATCACACACAAAACACATAAAAAAATGTTTTTTGGAGATAAAACTAAATTTAAATGTTTTTTAATTAATAAAACTGTTCAAGACAAGAGTTAATTTTATATTTAAAAAAAATATGGGTTCAGTTATCGGCCTGCATGATTACTAAGAACTGGAATCAGGACCTGGAAAAAATGACATCATTGGCTTCAGCAGATGACTGAAGAACAATAAAGGCTAGATGCAAGAGTGTGACGCCTCACAAAGAGTAAGTTTGAATCATCCACTACACACACTTTTCGTACACCCTGCCGACCGACTCCATCGACCGTCGCAACACATCCCTCACCGACGCCAGGTAGCACCACACATTGCTCCCTGATCTGTGAGAAACACTGGATATTTATCTGGCCCTTCCTCGGCACGTCAGCATCTGATTCCCCTCGTTCTGAAGGGCTGGATTCATACCCACTACCCCTCGTTATGTCCACTACCCCTATATGCTTGGAGTATTGGGACATCACTAACCTTCACGGGACCGCGCAAAATTTAGGGGTAGGGCTAAAAAGTGTATTGGGACAGGGCCTAAAGTACGCCCTCATCTTGGAGTATGAAAGAAGATAAATTAACAAGCATCACAACAGAAAATGGTCAAAACACAGTAAAGGCCATATCACTCAATGTTATAATAACACTAGTAGTATTTTTAAAAGGGCTAATAATAACTGATGATGCACTAGTAATTTATTTCCCTTTTTAAATTCTTTGCCAGTGGAGATGCAATGAAAAATTCCAAATTTGAATGCGCTTTAAAATGTTGTGTATCCAGAAAGAGAAGAAACATTTTGTTGGAAAACAAATTGTGCGAAAGAATTGTGATCTCAATTCTGAGCAAAAAAATGTGATTCCTATTTTTACCAGAATCGTGCAGCCCTAGTTAGCCGGTACTGTAATGTCGCTGATGCTCATTAATAGTCAGGTGGCCTGATACTGTAACGAGGCACAGGCGATCTAGCCTCTTCATTTATCTCTCATAGTGTATCGATGGGATATTATTACAAGTATTTGCTTCAGAAAACTTAGCAAAACTGCAGTTTTGTTTTTTACACTTTTATGTATTGTTAGGCTAGCAACCTGGGGTGACAGAAATTTCATACACAGTGTACCTGGAGTGGACACGCCTGGCATGCCACACAGAGGAAAGCTAACATTTAATGGAAATTATGCAAGTCAAGCCGCTTTTCTGCTGTTTTGCTAATCCTCCTCCGGCCCATGTGCCTTTGTTTTTAATTAACCAATCCGTCTCCGTCCACCTACGGTATTAGGCGCACCCAGCAACCAGTGCGTAATACTAAAGGCCGGAGAAGCAGTGAACGAGTGTGAGTGCGACACCTTCTGGCATGGACAAATTAAACGTATTTATCCCCTTTCATGTCCTTTCAATCACTTTAAACCCCTCAGCGGTGGCGGTTTTCTGAGGTGAACAGAATGCAGAAGCAGCTGTTTGTTCAACACTTTCATGCTTATATGCATTGATTTCTCATTTCACTTCCTCTGCATCTGCTGTTAGAGGCTGACAGTCGACTCCTGCTAACAGCCCACCATCGCCTCTGAGCTGCTATCGCTCTCCGTTCCGATCAGCACCTACCCCTGCTTCATGCTAATGACATGACCCAGAGTGTGGTAGCCCCCTGCAGCGAAGTGGTCCTTGTAGCGGCTCATCTTTATGGTGTCCAGCCACTCGTCTACCGAGTTACAGCTGCTGAAGTCGGGGATGGCTCTCTCCATCAGCGGAGGGCTATTTAAACTGCAGCAAAGACAGTGAGAGAGATGGAAAAGAAAAATTAATAGGACAACAAAAAGATTAGTTGGAGAGAGTACGAAAACGAGAAGAGGGAGAGGCAGAGCGGTCTGGGGAAAAGGGAGCTTTAAAATGCGCTGGTAATCGAGACAGAAAATCAATAGCAGTTAAAATGATAGAGAGGAGGTGGCGGCTGCGGGTGCGCGATATCTGCTTTGGATAGATTAATACCAGAAGAAATCCTTCTTTTCTGCCTCTTCCTCTACCTAGCGTTTCCCTTAGATGCACAGTGCCACGCACCACTGACTCTATAGGACCCGGGATCTGAACTGAGCAATTTTACACCGGTCCAGCTTTAGCCTGGGTGTCCTCACAAGATTCTCTGTGGATCAATGTCAATATCGCAGCGAGGCTTTTACTTAACGCACAGCGCGTCCATCAGAGATGAGCTTAATGGAAAATGAACAAGGCTGCTCGCTTCGTCTGCCACAGAACTCTGAGGGAAACTTCCGTCTTCAACTTTATCCGACCGCACCTGCGTTGGACGGTGTTATACAGAGAAATGCATCTCTGCTGAGAACTACATGCCCATCCCATGAACAGCAAAGCAAACGAAATTTCTTTGCCTCAAGCACATAATTCAGTTCAATTAAAATCACTTTATTTGTGCCCACCAATTTTAAAGGACATGAAGCAGCTAAAGGACATAAGACAAGCCACACGATTCTATAAAAACATGTAACAGAAATCTGAAACATATATATGCCAGGTCATAACTCAATTAAGTCTTTAAAAAATAAATGAATAAATAAAATAAACAGTGTGCTAAGCTTTCTGTGTTCAGAATTAAAAGTGCTGGGATCAAGGTTGTCCTCCTGGGTTTCCATTGCTTCCTGCAGCTGGATAGTTCCTTGCTGTCTGTCACCCTATATCGCCCCGGAGATTCTCCTCTCAGACCCACGCAGGTGTTGTCATTGCTTTGATTCACAGATTAATCTGTTTATCACTCCAATATTTGATTAAATGCTTGCGAGCTGTCTGGCATCGGACACAATGCAGCCACATTGTGTTGCTGCAAACCTGGGTCTGCTGACGGCCCGCCCACCTGCAGAGCGTGTCCATAGACTTCAGGTTCTCCGGGTTGCGAATTTGCTTGTCGAGAACGGTGACGATCTGGCAGAAGCGTGGCCTCTCGTTGCGATCCTTCTGCCAGCAGTCCAGCATGAGTGTGTGTAGAGCAGCAGGGCAGCCCATAGGAGCCGGCAGCCTGTAGCCCTCCTCCACAGATTTGATCACCTGCATATGTTCAAATAAAAAGTCGTCAGGAGTTTACTTCTGTTATGTGAAAGTCTTTGGTTTAGAAAGCAGCACTCACATCTCTGTTGGTGAGATTCCAGTATGGCCGCTCTCCGTAAGACATCACCTCCCACATGACCACGCCGTAGCTCCACACATCGCTGGAGGAGGAGAACTTTCTGTATGCGATGGCCTCCGGAGCCGTCCATCGGATCGGGATTTTCCCTCCCTGTAGGAAACGCAACAAAGATCAAGCAGAATGCATCAGACTCTGTGAAGGTATTGAATTGGTGTGAATTGAATTGAAATAAACTAAACTGAATTCAATTAAAACAGTCTGGGGACTGGAACATGCACTGTGCTGACAACGAGCGAAAACCACTGTGGGCCTCTGGAGTTAATTTATTAATCAAATAAATCAATTTATAAATATAAAATTAACATAATTAATAAAATTCTATTTATAAATGTTACCGATTTAAGTTACATTAAACTGAATTGAACTAATTTTAACTGAATTGAATTGAATTAAATTGTTCATGGGCTATAATTGTAAATGGCAGCAAGAAGCATATATTCTAAGATTTCAGAGCTAAATGATCCAGTAAAGTTACAGATTTGTGTTCATGACCTGTGACTGTTTGCAGCTACATGAGCTACTCAGATTAATCCTGATATAAACGGGCTTCTTTATCACTTGGCAGAATAAAAGAAGACTTTCGAAGCAAACAAATGCTTCCTGCTGCTTGTTTCACATGTGAAGGTTAAATCAGACACCCGATGTCCTGCTGAGGAGTAGACAGCGACACACAGAAACACAGTGACTCTCCGCCACCTTCACTCCCTCGGCTCATCTTTCTGCAGCTTCCAGGCTGTAATGGGAAGCGCATTCATCTTCAGCCATTATCAAGCATTAATGTGAGGTGTGCTGTAATGATGCCATAATGTCTCTGATCTTTTCCCCCTCACAGCCATTGTGAGTGATGCAGCCTCATAATCACGAGGCGTCTGATCGCTGCTCTCACAGCTGCAGCAGATAAATATGTGGAGTTCCATCTGTGATCTCTGACGTGACACCATCAGACTCCAGTCTGCAGATTTAATATGGAGCTGCTCTCTACTGGAGCACCTCCACGACCAAGACAATTTTACTTTCATGTGACTTAGATTGAATTCGTATTGCTTTAGTAAAAATCTTCTATGATTGTCTTGAAGTTACTTTCTAGGCCAGATCTCAGTGGAACTGCAAATATAGTTTTGATGTTTAGTTTAATTTACAAACTGATCTGATGAGTCAGAGACGAGTTGAGCTCAGCCTGACAAGCATGACCAGCCAGTATCGCATCTCGCAAGTAAACCTTACGATCAGTAAGGTGCTGTATGTTGGTGGATACGTAGGATGTTATGTTAAATACATACGATGTGATGGTGGATACATATAATGACATGGTAGAGGATGAGGACTGCACCTCTTACACAACCAAAATACCACAGACAATCTGTTTTACATGTTTCCCATGAATGAATAGGAGGAGCTGATGCAAATAAATCAGTTTTGCAGGCTGAATGTGATTTATTAAAAGTGAGCCTGCCTTTATTTAGCACTTTTTGAAAAGCAGGTGCAAACCTTTCCCGTCTCAAACTTAGTCGAGAAGTATCAAGAGCCTCGGCACCACCTGGAACCGTCATGCCAAGGCCAAGGCACTCATTCTCGTCATAATTTGTATCCTCTGGTGGAGGGGCATGCCGCGCTGGGATATTAATGACCATGGTAGCTCCAGTTGCGGCGCTGTAATGGACCGTGGATCCCGTCTCGAGGTGTCACAGAAGACGCAGTTCGTAATGTCAGACCATGTATACAAAACACCGCAACTCTTTATCCATGTCCTTACAAACTCGTGGTCTTTAAGGCTCTGCAGGGAAACCTATATTATTATTATCATTACTATGATTAGTATTATTATTATTGTTTTGTATTTTTCATTTTTCCATTTATTTTCTTCCAGTAATAGCCAGTCTCCTTATTCACTGGAACAGTTTCATTTTACGCTTTCTTCTCTTCAAACTTACTGAGCTGCAAACCACAAAACACGAACAATCCTCATTTAAAGGAGCAAAAAGCGAAAATTCATAATTTCTGGGTTGAAAGAAAGAAAAATGTGCAACGTGAATCTCTAGATGTGTAATTCCATCTGGAACATAGCATGAAGTCACACACGGTCTCTCTGTGTTGATATCAAGCCTGTTGTTTAAAAGGGTGGTCTCCTTCCGTGTGCATGTTCGTGCACGTGGAGCTCACGAACTGAGTGAAGGCCCTCCCTCCCTTCATGTACCGCCAGCGTTGGAAGCATTTATTTGAAAATTACCGGGAACACATTTCACCACCCAAAGAGCCACATTGAAAGGAAAACAAACCGGGTAAAGCAAGGGAAAAAACGAGGATAAACAAAACGAGCGCTGAGAGAGCGAGAGACGTTACGATTCGCTCGGAGTTCGCTATCCTTCTCCTGGACCGTTAAGGAACCGTCATTATTTAGATCTAATGTTACTGCAATGAAAGCTCCTTCAGACTTGCTCTGGAAAACAATAAAGTTGTTGCTCTTGTCCTTTATACTGCTTG
>JBAMHT010000002.1:111450-124791 GCA_037177075.1 Craterocephalus fluviatilis | reverse complement strand
TTTTTTGGTGCAGAACACGGCAAACTCACGGGAGCCATTTTCATTGATTTAACCAAGGCTTTTGATTTTGTTGATCGTTATTTGCTTTTAGATAAACTGTATAATATTGGTCTCTCTCTTAGTGCTGTACGTTGGTTTAGTTCTTATCTCCACAACAGAAAACAAAGTGTTACCATAAATGGTTTTCACTCTGATTTTCTTACTGTACATAGCGGAGTCCCTCAGGGCTCAACTCTTGGCCCACTTTTGTTCTCGGTTTTTGTTAATAACATCCCTTCATGTCTAGCTAAATGCCATATTCAACTTTATGGTGATGACACAGTCATTTATACATCTCAATCTGATTTACCACAAATCCAGTCTTCCCTTCAGTCTGATTTCACCTCTGTTCAGGAGTGGCTAGTAGGTAACAAACTTCTTCTTAATAAATCTAAATCTTATGTCATGATATTTGGTACCAAACAAAAACTTAAATGTAACTCTGGTCTTTGTGTAATAAACTGTATGGACGGTTCATCATTGCACAAAGTTGATAACTTTAAATATCTTGGTGTGTGGCTAGACTCTGGACTGACTTTTAAAACTCACATTAATCACTTATTAAATAAGATTAATTTCATCGTAAGTATTTTGTTTCGCTCTCGTGACTGTTTCACATTTAATGTGCGAAAGAAACTGGCAAATCAACTTGTACTCCCCATTATAGATTATTCTGATGTTGTATATAAAACTGACTGGAATAACCTACCTGCTAATATAAGATCTTGTTCTTTTGGTACTTTCAAACATGCTGTGTCCTCTCACTTCATAGTGGCCTGCTCTTGTTTTCAGTGATACTGTTTGTCTCTCAGTGTTTATTTGCTTATTTATTTCTGTAAACTAAAATTTACAATTATATGTTGTTATGATCTTCAGCTATATGGCGATATGTTTGGCTGTATCTGACTTTGAGTTCAAGAAGATGTAGTAACTGTGGTCTTGTTTGTCTTGTCGGACTGTCTGTGTAGCGTTTTTTTTTTTTGTTTTGTTTTTGTTTTGTTGTATATGTTTTGTCCTTATGTCCTTTATGTCTTGAACCTCCTCGAAAACGAGATGGTTCATCTCAAGGGGTTTATCCAAATAAAGAAATTTCAATATAAAAACGCAGCAGAAGAAGAGTCTTAAGCTACTTCCCTCCTAAATAAGACTTCTTGTGATGAGCCACAATCTGTAAACTCACACATTATAAGATTTTTCTCAACTTACAGGCACACTATTTTTGATATTATTTTTTATCTTCTCATGAATCTCTGAGTGCCTCCTGCTGATGTGCTCACATGCTATGTTTACAAACAGCATTTAAATCTGTACTGATGGATGTTTTAATGACTACGGACCTCACTTCCAGGACTTGCTCTAAAGACGTGCTCCTCTGCGTTTTACTGACAGAAACCCAGCGGTAGCCTCACAGTGACACGGCTCCGACCGATGCTTTCAGCTAACTGCCTCTAAAAGCCCTGCTAAGAGTTAAAATGTCAACCATGGAGCTGTTTCTGCCTCAGAGACGGTGAAAGAGACAATCAGCCGCTCACAGTCGCTCATGATCCCAGGAATGGCAGGAGAGTTCATAAATAAATAAATAAATCAAAAAGTGTGGCTGTTAGAAACACACACATCCCCCACCGGTGCTCGTGTGTGTGTATGTGTGTGTGTGTGTGTGTTTCGGTGATGGGGGAGCGCTGGGTGTCTCATTTAGTTGACAAACTGCTTTTAGCGTTTAATTATCCATCGCTGTGTGATTAATAGGTTTTAATTACTGTTGCCCATGGCAACCTAAGATCTGCTCAGGTCTCCTAATGAGGCCGGCCGATCAGAACCGCGGGACAAGAATCAAAGAGGACAAAAACAAACAGAACGCAATTAAATAAAAGAGAGGATGCAGGTTCTTCCCATCTACAAAGTCTCGCTCGTTCTCCGTCTGCGGTGGCTGAATGAAAGCAGACACACACACACACACACACACACACACATCTGTTTGAGGTAAATGTTGGAGTACATATCAGGAAAGGTTTTTTCTCTACAGGCTGCAACCTTTATAAATTCTCTCATTGCTTCTCAGACTTTTTCTTCTTTAGATCAATTGATAGCCACTCGGACCATTTGTCCCTCACAAACACGTCGGGGAGGTCTTCCCCTGAGCGTGACATGGGCCTCACCTCACTGCGGGGTGTTTCTCTGAGCTGGTGCCGGCGGTCTGATGCCCGTTTGGGCTGTTTCAGCCTCACAAAAACAAAACTGCTCAAACCGCTGATGTATCACTGGAACTACAGATGTATAACATGTAGAATCAGTCTGAATGAAATCATTTTCATCTAAATACCTCAAATTATGCAAAAAAGCTTGTTAGCTACAATCCCACATATTTACATCTGTTGCTACAGATGTTTATTAATATTTACTGTCCCTATCAAATAAACAAATACACTAAACTAAGTAGCAAAAATGGAACAATTTCTCTGAGTGAACACACACAGTGGGAGAAGAAGCTCCAAGATTCTCCAAATCCGATCAAATCACATGAACCTGATGCTGGATTAAAGATGAGGAAGAGCCATCCAAACCCAGACAGAGCATCACTCGGGCCAATCCCCTGTTAACATCCTCCTGACAGGAGGCAGCATGAGTCCAGAACTAACAGCAAGAGGCAACGCTAACACGTAGCATAGCAACATGACGGGGAGAAACTCAGCTAAACTCTACCAGGCATCAGCATCCAAACCAAACACAGATCAGATCCCAAGCAGGTCCAAGGGAACATCCGTGTCCACCGTAGAGCTTCTGATTATTTCTCCACACAGACAGAGTGCTATGAGTGCAGAGACACGTCAGAGGCAGAAACTCTGGATCATAAATCATGTCTTACTTTCGCTGTTTTGTGGTGAAAGTTTTGCTTCAGCTGTAAAGACTCAGAAAATGACGAGTTTTTCCGTTTTACTCTGACACAGAAACACGTATCTCGATCTGCACACTGCAGGAATCCCACATGTCTTTACCTGCAAATTACGTGTAAATGCTATGTTGATGTTATGTTTATGTCTATATTGCTTCCAGTTTACATATTCTATTAGTTTTTATTCTTAATTGTATTCAATCTTTCTTTTATTATTCTTTTATTCTCACTCTCATTGCACTGAAGGTGCAATGAGAGTGAGATCTACCGGAGTCAAATTCCTTGTTTGTGTGAACAGATTTGGCAAAATAAAGTGACTGTGATGCCGATCACATCTGATTGGTTACATACAGTATGGATCACATGTACATGGGATTTTTCCCTAATGGAACTCATGCCATTGGGTTTCTGCTGCAGATCACCTCTCATCCCTCCATCTAGCTTCTCATCTGGATCCCTCCTGACTTTTTCTCCTTCTCTGAAGCAGAAGCATTCATCTCTGCAAACTGCTCATCAGCCGACCAGTCACCGCATTCCACTAAGAAACCAGACCGAGACAAGCAGCAGCCTTCAGTGGCCGGTGTGAAAACATCACACAGAAAACATCTCCCCACAACCAGCAGGTGGTGAAGTAGGAGGTCAACTGCTCCTGGAAAAGCTCCAGTAGAGAATCAGCCACCTGCTCTGTTCACCGTGCAGCCATGACTCACACATCACTACGGCAACGTGTGACCCAGCTTCCTGCTCCCGTCTTCCCTCATGTTCCAGCATCAGACAGCCTGGAGCTGGAGTTTTAACCCGTTTTATCGTGATACAGAGCGGACATCGACCAGTATGCCGAGACATCGGCCTGATCATAGAAATGTCCCCAACCGGGGACGAGAATAAAATGTCCCAAACCGGGGCCGAGAACAAAATGTCCCCAACCGGGACGAGAAAACGAAATTTCCCCAACCGGGACGAGAACAAAATTTCCCCAACCGGGACGAGAACAAAATGTCCCAAACCGGGGCCGAGAACAAAATGTCCCAAACCGGGACCGAGAACAAAATGTCCCCAACCGGGACGAGAAAACGAAATCTCCCCAACCGGGACGAGAACAAAATGTCCCAAACCGGGACCGAGAACAAAATGTCCCAAACCGGGACTGAGAACAAAATGTCCCAAACCGGGACCGAGAACAAATTGTCCCAAACCGGGGCCGAGAACAAAATGTCCCAAACCGGGACCGAGAACAAAATGTCCCAAACCGGGGCCGAGAATAAAAGGTCCCCAAACGGGACCGAGAACAAAATGTCCCCAACCGGGACCGAGAACAAAATTTCCAAAACCGGGACCGAGAATAAAATGTCCCCAAACGGGACCAAGAACAAAATGTCCCCAACCGGGACCGAGAATAAAATGTCTCCAACCGGGACCGAGAACAAAATGTCCCCAACCGGGACCGAGAACAAAATGTCCCCAACCGGGGCCGAGAATAAAATGTCCCCAACCGGGACCGAGAACAAAATGTCCCCAACCGGGACTGAGAACAAAATGTCCCCAACCGGGACAAACAAAATGTGAGAAATAGTTGCTTAACTTTAGAAAGGATGTTTAATGTCCGGGCCCACTTAGCCACCACGTCCTTCATGGGGCTCGTACAGCGAGCCCACCTGGGCTTCACATATGGGGTCCATGAAACTGCGACAACAAGGGACCTGCTTGGCCGGTCAAGCACACTTAGTTCCCACACTGCCCATACTTATGTACTTCTATGTTTGACTGATAAAAAACAAATAAAGTTAAAGCTGTTAACGCTGCTGAGGCAACATCACATCTTCTACCTCTTTAAACCATCTATCTATCTATTCAGTTTAATTTTAATTCTCTTTTTTTTTATTTGACTCATTTTTATGATGTAAAATGAAGGAAGAAGGCAGAATCAGCTCCATTTAAGACTGATGAAAAAGAAAACATCAGTATCCCTCCCAAAATATCCATATCGTTCAATCCATAATAATGGGATCTTTATCTCATTAGATAACAGATTATTCCAAATGCAGGGTTGCAAGGGGGGAGAGACTGTCCCAGCTGTCTCTGGTCCATCACAGGACCAACACAGACACACACATGCCGCCTCATCCTGGTGAGCCTGAAGTCAACCAAACATCTGGTCTTTGGACTGAGAACCAGAACATGCAGATTCCACAGAGGCTCCCCAAAAACGTCATGCTGTTTCTATAAGACGACAATAAAAAGGTTAAGAACGTACAATAATGAATGAAATGAGCTTTATTTGGTGTGTTTGTGGTTTACTGGGAGCAGTGCTGGTTTCCAGTCTAACAGCTGCAGGGATCGTTACGGAGTGAGTGGTCCGAGGTAACTCACCTACGCAGGAGTCTCTGTGCTCCTCAAACCCGGCTGAGCACACGCATCTCCCGATGGGCACCAGCCACTCGCCCTCCGCGCTGCAGTACATCTTGGGTGTGTCCCTCTCCTCGGCGTGGTCCACACACTGGCCCCTGACCTCCACCAGAGAGGACGAGTCGGCCCCCGTCACCACGTTGGTGAAAACCGCCAGGTTGCGGCTCACGCCCACGCAGCGTTTGTAGTACACGCGCACGGAGGTGAGGGCGATGCAGGCGCCGATGTCCTGGAAGGCCAGGTAGAAGCCCTGCCGGTTCAAGGGTCCCACACCTCGCACCTGTGACACAGGAGCACAATGTTTACTCGCCGCTCGCTGCCTTTCACATCCGGAAAGTCACTCTTCACCCTGGAAGCTCGGAAAGCAGCTTCCTGACACAAAGAGACTGAACACAGGCTTCATTCCCCCTCTGAGCCGGGCCGGGTGCCGAGTCTTTCATCAAGCTCTCTGCTTCCAACAAACAGCCGAAAACTCAGATTTTACATTTTTATGGTTGTCATCACGCATCGCATCACAGCTGATTATATTGTTAGCACATTACGGATCCTTTATAAATCATATTTATAAACTTCCTGTGGCAAAAGAGTGTTGTATGTTCTCCGGTTTCTGGTGGCTACAAGTTAAACTCCACAGGATGTCCTTCCATCTCCTTTTACTATGATCCTGCTCTTATGACAATTTTTACTGACTTCTATTTCATTATTTACTACTTTCATTTCATTAATCGGGGCTATGATTTAATGTAGTTCCAGTAAGGAAGATAAAAGTTTTGCTGAAACATCATGGCCCTTTAGGATTACATTTACAGCTAACAGCACATACAGTCACGGAAAAAATGATTGGCTTACCTTGTTTTCTTCAATTTCCTGCTCATTTTATCAAGTACTAACTCCTGTGTGTACCATGTGACTAAACCAGGCAGAAAAAAAACATTAGATGTGTAAAACGCTGGTTTTCGCAGCACGATGCCACCATAGCTACTGATGTATACAACTACATATCTAGATATCAGCATTATGTTTGTCCAAACAAATGTACATTTACTTGTACCAGACATTTAAAATGAAGGAGAAAATGTGAAAAACAAAGGTGGTCTAACTGTATGCAAGTCATTTTCAGAATATAAAGCAGATTGAACACGGAAAGTAAAATATAAACACCACTTGCACACAGTAACACAATCATTCTTTCTGATCATTTCTATCATTTAACAAGAGTTTGTGCAAAACTTAAAGTGCTCATAAGAACACTAAACAGAGAGGGATTAATACTTGATGTGTACTCTACACACACACACACACACACACACACACACACAGCTGAGCTCATGCAGGTCGTTAAGTTAATAAATTCCAACCAATCATCAGTAGCTGATTCGTGTGACAGCTTCTTTGTTTTCTGCTGTAAGCAGGTTAAGCTAGTCCTGTACAGTATGCGTTTTGCTTGCATGGGGCCCCATGTGGGCCAGTTAATCACTGATAAACATCTATTTCGGTTTCAAGCAATGAAGCATAAGGATCATCTAAAGTAAACAATCATTAATTCAAAAAATGGTTGGCTAATTGTTTTTTTACAAATTTTATTCTAATTCTTTAAACTGGAATAATCATGTCATTAGTTCTTAGCATTTGGACTCTTTTTACAAACAGGTTTCATTCACATGAGGCACACCATTCCAGTAACTTACCAGCTAAAGCTAACACATGAATGTTCAACACACGTTAAACACCGAGTTTTTTAAATCAACAGGAAGTGATGTCACCACGCATGAACAGACTCTGGGATGAATCATAAAATAGGCTGGTAAATGATGGGGATTCTTTGCTCTGCTGACACGTGTCACAGCAGGTAGTTACAGTATTCTGATTACTCCCAGGTATCTCATGCTAGTGATCAAATAAAGGGACTCAAAAAGGATTAAAAAAATCTTTAAGATGTGTGGTGTGTCTCTGCTATGTTTTGGTGTTTTTATGTTTGATCTACAGACATTTTTCCTTTGCAGCAGCTGCAGTGCACGACGTCCCAGGTGCTACTCGACAAGTAAAAAGTCAATTTATTTATCTCCTGGAAGTGTAGCCATGCACTCTGGTACTTTAAAAGCATGACAGTCTTGCTTTACATTATGTGCTCCGAAACACGCTCAAGCTAACGCGTTTCAGATTGAATTACTTTGTCAGCGCGCTAAAACTCAGCTTTACAGGACAAAGTTGGTGATTTCATTCTAATTGTCAAAAGAATCATGAAGACAAGTAAGACGGAGACGTCTCCGTCTGCCCTTAAAATAAAACCTTCAGACTGTGTCTGGGAAAGCTGTAAATGTTATATTTGTTTGGGACTATTTTCAGAAGCTCATTAATCCACATCTTATGATTTAGTGAGGAATTCTGGCAGCAGGACTGTGTGTGTGGGACTGAACAAAGATGAAGTAGACACAAGGTGTGTTTGCAGAGGATGCAGCGCTACGCCTGACTGATGTGTTTTTAATAGCTTACGGACAACACCAGAGCTCCAAGCACCGAGGATCTCAGCACAATATATCAGGATTTTGATGGTTTCTGGTTGGATCAATTTATCTCTGTTTTTGGAATCTCTGGGATTTGTAGAGTATAAAAAAGAACATATGGGAAATTATACCAAGTTGGCTTTAATAAAGCAAGCATTATGAAAATATATAATGTTCAGCTTGTTCCTGGAAGTCCTTCATTTTATGCAATGAATACTGGTTGTTGAGCTACACTTCTGTGCAGAAGTCTACGAGCAAGCCCTCATTTCTTTATATGCCAAGAAAACAGGAAACAGATGCAGCTGTTTGTTGAAATATGAACATAGGATAGAATGAAAACAAAGTATATAAGCCGAAAACATTGTAAGGAACTCGAAAGTGAATATTTGATCTGAGCATCTTTATTCTTTAACCCAGTTGGAACCATCCAAGCTGTTGGATCATTTCTTTTAGTAGCATTTATTTGCTCAGCGCTTTTCACACATAAAGTCATGAGATACCTCACATTAAAATCCATAAAAACATAAAAGCAGAGCATGAAATAAACTAAAACAAAGTTTCTATGACAGGATGTATGCCTACAACTTCAGCTAACCAGCTTGTTTCAAACTGTCTTAAACTGCTGAGACTGCAGCGTAGATCAGCCCTGGTTCTTAAAGTCCACTATCATGCAGGTGTTAGATATTACTGTTCTGCAACACACCTGAGTCAAACTAAATGGATCTCAGGCTTTGCACAAGCCAATAATTTGAGCGTGGTGTGTTGAAGCAGTAAAACATGGATAGTCTGCAGAGGACCTTAGGGATCAGAGACAGGGATCCCTGGTCTAGACTATAAGCAGATTTAATGCTGGAGGTCAAACACATGAGTATTCAGGAATAACTCATCCATTGAGGACATTCTAAACTTCTTCTTCTTCTTCAGATGTTCCTGCCTGTTGATCCGTTCTCCGTCCAGAAGATCCAGCACTGTGTCCGTAACGTTGAGGTCCGGGGTTTGGGGAGGATCCGTCCCTCGGACCTGCTGACGCTGTTTTTCAGTCCAGGTCTTGTTTCATATTGCATACCTGTTTCCCTTCCTTACAGGTACAGTGTGTAACTACCTTGGCACTTCATTTGCAAAAATCAAGTTTTGGTTTGATTTATGTATCTTACCGAAGTTTGATCATAATCGTGTGCAAATGAAATTGTTCGCATAGCTTAGAATGAGATGTTTATTAATACAAAGGTGGCTAGTTGTCCGAAATTACCAGCTCAATGCACCGTTTGAAGCCACGGTCCCTCCACTCCTTTGGGACTGAATGGCAGGGATTGGCCAGAGTTTTTTCAAGTCTGCAGCTCCACGGAGGTCTGACTTTTTCGCTCCTTTTAATGAATACATAATGAATTGACTACTCTCAGGCTGAAAGGACCATTTCACCCAGTATAACAAAAAGGTTTTCTGAACAGGATTACCAGCTATAGGTTTAAACAGATTACAAGAATGTCTGGCTGCTCAGAAAAGAAATATAAACAAATTAGAAGTGGATCAAGACTTGCAGAGGAATGAGGGGTGGGGGGTTATATTAAGAGTCACATCAACACCAGTGCAAATGTAACCCAGAGCTAACACGCAATAAACCAGTTTCTTCCACATCTTCATCTCTCTTCATCAACTAAAGCGACTTTCAACTTTCCAATATCAAATTTGAAGCTACAGTATTGTCAATATCAAAATATTTCCCAAGACAACACTGATATTTGTTAATGTGCATATCTGCAGAAAGAAAAAGAAAACAAAGAGCGTCCCCCAGGCTGCAGACCCCTCCAACCTACAGACGCTAAAGACTTCCCTGCAGCATCAGTGGAAGTTTTCATGCCGTTTGGAGTCGTAGTTCGTACCTCGGTGTTGAGTTTGAGTCTGCGGACACCCAGGTCCACTCCTGTGAAGCTTTCATCAGCAGCGATCGTGTCGATCTTAATGAACTGGTTCTCCCGTATGGACGAGCCCGCCACTCTGTCCGACTCAAAGTAATACAGGTTGAAGGTTTCCTGCAGAACAAACAATGAGCAGTGAGTAGTGGTGCATTTGTGTAGTGGTATTATATACTAAGTACTGCCTTAAAGTACCATTTATGACATGCACACACTGCATGTCAATTTTTTATGTGAGTAATCTTTTAAAAGTATGAGTAGCTGAATTACTAATGTCATTGTTCCATGTACAGTCATGTGAAGAAGACAGACGACCCTTCTTTAACTCTCAAGACAGAATAAACCATAGTGTCCACAGCAGGTCCTAAATTGAGGTCAGTACACCCTCAGATAAACATCGATACACATCAGATCGTCTCATTCATTCTTCAAGAGAAACTAAACCAAAATGCAGAAGCAGCGAGTGTAAAATGGAATCCATCCCATCAGCAGCAGCTGGAGACCACACTCAGACCACCTCCCCTCCAGCCCGTCGGTCTGGTATCATCGTTCTGATTGGTCTGTTACGAACATGTAAAATGCTAGATGAGGCCTGCAGAGTCTGAGATGCAGCTTTGGGGTCTTGATGATCTCTGGGCTTTGCAGGGTCTGATCTTATGCTCCACCTGTTGGGACGTCCCCTCCTGGACTCATTTACCTCGTCATCATCTAGTTTCTCCTCCACTGAAAACTTCCTGATAGTTTGTGATGTGTGCCACTAATTCTGTTAAATTTCCTGTGTGAAACGATCTGTATCTGATTGTATTTGATTGATAGACACTCCAAAAAACAGTTAAAGAAATTGAAAATTTAGCCTTAATCTCACACTTTATTATCTTGTAAAAGGTCCGTGTGTGTAACAGTTACTGCTCTAAAGTCAGATTTATCTGAACAGCTGATTAAGCCAAGTGAAGCTGCTTCATTCATTAAAAACCAGGAAGCTCTTTCAAACATGTTGCCACCAGATAAACATGATGCAGGGCACCACATTATTCATATATATGCTGCACATGCAGACGGAAAAACAGTCCAACAGAAACTGTCATGAATTATTTTCCCGTTTCCATTTCAACATAACTCAATGATATTTTACTTGATTTATTAAAACATCTGTCCATCACCCAAAAGTACAACTTTTTAACAAACAATCAGGTCAGTTTCCTTTTTTTTATCCACATGACATTTTGTGGTATTTAGGGCAAATAAGAAGCTGGAAAATCAATGCGCAGAAACAACCACAACCCCACAGGAGAGTGTGGTCAAGTCCTTTCTGCAAGTTCATTTTTGGTTGCTTTGAGTGGCAGCTCTATATTTGGATCATTAAAATAAACCCACACTCCGAGCTGGGAGCTGCAGCCGGTTCTCAACTTCTGAGTTATGAGATGGTGATAATTAGAGCTGAGTGAAAAGTGTTGATGTGTGAGCTTGCTAGCATGCAGAATCGTTAGCGTGCACCTCAGATTCATCAGCCAAACACAGATCATTTCATACTTTCCTCTGAAGAATATGTGACTATTTCAGCCGACCAAGTTTGACTTCATTACCTTTATTTATCAAGTCAACATTGAAGTAAATTAAATTGTTATGTGCCCCTCCCCTGTGTGCACCCGTCTCCTTGCCTGTGTTCTTACCTTGCAGGTGCCCAGGACTCCAGGCATGCTGTTACAGTCTCTGAGGGTGAACTTGACCTCGATGTAAATCCTTCTGGCTCCTTCTCGGGGGATCCAGCCCGTCCTCAGCCAGTTGTTCTGGCTGGGACTCATCACGTTACAGACCTGAATCAGAGAACGGATTTCTGTAACTCAGGATGCTACAAGCTGCATAGTTAGGTTCTGAGATGTCACTTTTACCTCCTGAGTGAATCTTTATTTGTTTTGAAAAACATTGATGTTACAATAACATATATTGAGATAATGTCTGAACTGAACCTTCATGTCAGACAGGTAGAAATTTCCACTGCCTTTTTTCACAGAACACAGTTCGACGAAGCAAAGTTATCCAAATGGTGGAGGCGCCATGTTGTGAGCTACTGTAAAAACAAGCTGAGGACTTTAAGTTGTCAGAACTCAGCCTGATATGTTTGGAGAGTACTCTACAGTGATGATACCTTAGTCGTGGTTTCCTGTCCAGTACTTCTAAGGCTTGATTATAGAGCGATAGACTTGAGACCAGCAAGGCAAACTGTAAATGTGTAAGAGCATCATTGCATTTGGAAACATCCTTGATGCTTCCAATGTTAATGAATTTTTAAAAAGTAGCTCAATTATATTTTATTTTATTATTCATGTTCTTTATATGTTTCTTCTTTATATGGACTTGGAGCCAAGATCTGTCCCAAATATTAAATTTCCTCTACATTATTAATAGTTTTACTACTAAACATTTGGAAAGATCCTTTGGTTACACTTGCAAAAGAAGCATCCGTACAGTTAACGGGAAAAATTCCGCTCATTTTCTGCCAGGGCATTTAAACATTTTTCTTTAAGTGTAGAAAAGTAAAGACTGAAAAGTAAGAAATATATATTTTCCCACTCTCTGACTCATAGTTAAGTGAAATCTTATGCTAATAGCGTACATGTAAACTTCTATACAGTTTTTCCCCCAAAGTCTGTATTTTCAGTTTTTTACAAAGATACAAACAGACAAACAAGTACAATTTCAATTATACTATATACAGTTATAAATGTTATAAATGCATTATATCCCCACCATCTTTCGAACGCGATTAGTGTTGTGCAACAGTGCATTCTGGGAACGTAGGCGGCCAAAGGTCTGCAGAAGTCACCACTGATACATCCTCGATAAAATGGCTGGAGCAAGTACACTTTCGGTAATCTGCAGCGGGCAGCGGGCAAACTATACTGGGATCTCAACTGATGCCATTTCAAAAGTACACAAGTGTGTATTGAGTAACGGCCCATGTGTCTTTTATGCACTGCAAGAATGTTGGGGGTGTTGAATTTAATTGTTTCTATGTGGACATCGGTGTTGCCAATCTGCTTGTTTTAAGCTTGTTTTTCTGTGCAGTCACTTGAAAATACCATCAGCCGTGGGTTGGGGGTTTTTGGGCTTGTTTTCGTCGGTGTAGTTGTGTTTTTGGCCTTTTTCTCCTTCCGTTTTGAAGCCTTCCTCATTTTCTTTCAGCTGTCCATACTGTTATAAGTAATCATAGAAATAATAAATGAATCCTTATGTCTTTGAAGGCAATAATCCATGGACGTGGATTAGAAACATAAAAAAATACCACGGCAGCCATCCATTCCGGTTTTTAAACATTTACTCGGAGGAACTAAGCAGTTAAAATACATCAGTTTCTCACTGGGAACACACCCGTTGTCTCAGTGAGCTGTACACTGGCCGACAGGTGTAAATGCTCTTCATATGCAAAACTTCAATGCAACATCAGGAAAGCACTGCATAAACATAAACAAAAACGCTGCATGAACGAAACACCTTCTAGAAGAAAAGGCTACATAGTCACTCACATAGCGGGAGTGCTCTGGGGGGCAGCGGTGAGTTTTCAACCGTAAGAAGAACAGAATTATTACAT
>JBAMHT010000002.1:97446-108692 GCA_037177075.1 Craterocephalus fluviatilis | reverse complement strand
CTTACCTTGTTACGGCTCCTGTCTTCTCCAGTCCCTGGCTGTTTCTCAGCAGAGTTTTTTGTTGGCAGTTTCGCTCTTGTTACTTTGTGAAAGATCCACTGTTGCTCGACGGCAGCAATAAATTCTTTGGAAATCTGCATTCTGGGTCCCGGTGTTGATTCTGCCTCACGGCACTTAACAGATTTCATCTCAAACTGAACATAAACTGCTCCCAATCAGCTGATCAGCCTCAGTTATCATGGTGATGCTTCCAGGTCAAAAGAAAACAACCAGTTTTTCTCATCACCGCCATCGGTATGAAATTATCTTGCCTTTCTTTTCATCAGATCTTCATCATTCTTATTCCCTGTGTCAGTTCTGAAACCCTGTGCTTTCCGATCGGAGATTTACTCCGGTTTATGCTTTGATTTGAAAAGTATGACATTTGTTTCAGAGAAATCAGATTCTATCAGTAACTCTGGCAAAGCAGATGGAGGGAAATGAACTCAAACATTTCCTAAGTCATTCTCAGAAATGAGATGCAGCTCCAGTAGCTTTTTCAGTTAAGCCATTATAAATGCATCATCATGGAGTTTATAACACAAACACTTACTGCCTTCAGTAAATCAGAAGTCCCACATGAAGGACAGCTGCTCCTCAGTCTACTTAAACCAGATAAGTGTTTGGTAAGAACATGCCATTCCCACAGAAACTGTCTGAATACAACCTGAGGCTCGTCTGTTTCTATGACAACAATTTGAAGCAATTACAAATGATGCCGTCCCAAAACTATTTCTCCTCACAAAATATTTACCACAAAAAAGGAGGGTAAAATACCATCCGACTTCACTGAAACTTTTGACTTTTACTGTTAATTAATGACTTAAAAGAACCAATTCTGAGTAAATCCTGGTTAAAACTAAAGTTTGTCTGATACCCATACTAGCGCTGATAGGGATCAATGAGTATTTCTGTCTAATACCATGGATTACCACAGGATTATTCCAAAACTCATTTACAGAGATCTTGCTGTTTTTTGTCAACGATGACCAACACAGAATTATTTCATTGAAGCTCCTTTTTTTTTCATGACGATGAAGAGACGGTGACGGGCTAAACGTTTCTCTTCGATAGCAAAAACATGACGGGATGGGACGAAAACGTTAGTGGGTGGTCTGTCAGACATTCAGAATCTGAGATTTCCGCCTGTTGTGCTGTAATACTGTATGCATCCGCCCTTTGTTTGGCCACGCCCACCGCCTGCATGCAGCGCACTGCACAACACAACTGCGGCCAGTCACACACAGACACACAGCCAGTTTACTGATTCACTGATGGAGCACGGCAGCAGCGACAACAAGGAGCTTGTTTGTTGGGAAACAGCAAGAAAGAAAAACAAACGTGGAGGGAGACGGCGATGAAGGTGCCAGCATCGACCAGAAGCAATGAAGTCATCACAGCTAAAATAATATTAATTTCGATCAAATACTGCTTTGTGTTGCAACTGTAGCCTTGTTTGTCACCAAACAAATTAAATCTGAACTTCAATTTGCGCAGCCTGACTGGGATGATGAGCATGAAGTGACGGGGAACACAGCACGCCAAAGTTATGTTATATAAAGACAAGAATATTTATTTATAATGTCATGATAACCATCTGCAGTATTTACTGTGCAGTTTAAAACCATGTAGAAGTCGTAGCACCTACTGTCTCCTGCAGCCTCAGTGCAACACGTTAAACATGAGCTGAGAACGCCGGGAAACTAAAAACAAAACAAGGCAAGCGGTCAGAGCCTGCTGCGGCGAGAAATAGAGAGGTTTTTTTTCTCTGTTGTTTCTCTGTGTTTTCTACACGTAGAAATTAATAGTTTTTTAATAAAAATTCACAGTTTTGCGAAAAGTCAGGCATGATTTTATTTTACTCTTATGTGCAGATTTCCCTTGTTAAAAGAATTATACTTTGTTTTATTCTGATTTTTATCCTATTTAAACAGATGAAAACTAGACTAAAACTGTTCTGAGTTTTCGTCAACTAAAACTATCACATGTTGAAATGACTAAATTTGACTAAAATCACATGTATTTTCTTTAAAAAGACAAATGGCAAACAAAATCAACCCTGGTCCCGGATCATTGTTGTTGATCTGAAATCAGATGAAAACATTTACTGATCCTTTCATCTCTTTCAGCAAGTTAAAAATACAATTTACAAATAAAACATGAGATGAACAATAAGAAAAGGGAGAACCCAGTTACTGTATGTTAGTTGTGAGAATATCTTTGATTGTCCAAGAAGATTGTATATGTTTAGAAAATGGGAAAACAGTCTATGGGTGGGAATCCAACGTGCAGCAGTAGGTAATGAGTTCAGGTTTGTGAAAACACAACTTGTGCAGAGGTACTTTTACCGAACAGCACCAGTCATACATCAACAATTTGGGGTTATAACTCGTTAGCAAATCCCTCCAACTAGCAAAACAGGTTCAATATGCAGGGTGGAAGTTTGCAGAGGCGACACGAACGCTGCCACGTTTACCACCAGCAACCTTACAAAGATTTTATGGCTCCAAACACGATGCCCACAGAATGTCAGAATATGCATTGAAAAACTCATGACCTATGGGGACACGTGGGAATTCCTCGAGCGGTTTGGTAAAGGGAGTCCCCCAGGAGTGGGCGAGAAGGGCGTGAAGAGTTTTTTTGTCTTAAAGGAAAAGCACAACAACAAATGCTGGCAAATGCTTTTAAACAGCAGGAGAAACTCACAAAAAGCCCAGAAAGCCACTGATCACTGACAATGTTGTCCTGGATGAGCAGCCCCTGTCTGTCCCCGAAAGCAGTCATGCCGAGTCCACGATTCATTTAACAGAAATCTGAGCTTATCCACCCAATGACAAAAAAATGTAAAGGTTTTTTGGCAATCGCTGTTTTTATCTGTTAATTAATGTTTTATGGTTTAACCTGTGGGCCACTGAGTCAACATCATACTGTAATAGTTCTGGTGTTCTGGGAGTTCTGTTATGGGTTGGCTGTGCTGTGGGGCTGGGACTTTTAGGTGGAAAGGTTACACAGAGACAGACAAGAAGAAGAAGGGTTGTTGAGTGTTTTGGCGAGAGCTGTGAGGAAGTAGCGAATGTTGGAGGGAGTTGGAATAAAGATCACTAAAGCGAGAGATGGCGTCCGGTGTCGTTACTACTGCCAGGGCATTACAATACATACAAGTCTATTATAAACATATTTAGTTTGAATTGTAAATCTGTTAGGCCTCCGAATGAAATAACCGAGGTGTCAGTACTCGGTATTAGCAGATGGTACCTGAGATGGTATGGGACAGAAAAAAGTGCTATCCACATCCTGGTTATTTTTCTTTTTCCCTGCATAATTACTGGATCAGTTTTAGGAGAAGTCATGAAGTTACTGTTATTCTAACAGTAACTTCATGGGGTAAAAGTGACCCCCCCCTGTATTTTGGTTGAATCAAAACTTAAAATTTTGTGAGTCTGTCCTGCGATCGCTCGTCCTTCAGCTGAGACGATGCAGGTCTACAACACAACATTCACCCAAACTGCTTTTGTAGTTTTTGATGTGAGGAATGTTCAGGAATCCTCCCTGCCTCTGCCAACGGAGCGCGCTCTGCAGGTAAGACACTGACGGCTCGTAGGTACTTCACACAGCCCCACTTCAAACACGGCAGTCATTCTCTGCTCTGGAAATGTACTTTGCCACCGGTATTAAACATCACAGGCCCGTTTCACTTCCCTCACATCTCACCATTCAACACAAAACACACTCCTTATGCAACCAAACTGTAAGGCGACGAAGCTCGGCTCCCTGGTTTAATCCGTTCAGTCAAGCTTTTCAGAGTGGGCTAAAAAAAGTCTCTCATCAAGTTAGGAGAGAATATTCTGCTATATTAAACCAATTAAATGAGCCACAACAGGCTGAGTTTATGTAATGTAGATGTTATAAGACAGGTCCTCTCAGGGGAGGAGATTCGGCTTTGCTCCGATTTCACACAGAAGGAGTCACTTCGCTCAAAACTCTAATCCGATTCTTCCAGCTCTCCTCTCAGGACTTGAAAGACAATCCATCTGTTCCTGCTGGCCTCCGTTCAATCACACGGCCGTCTGTTGTGTGGGCCGGAGGTGAGGTAAACGCTTCCACCACTTCCCCGGCAGGCGGGGGAGACGGGGACACGCTGCCATCTCGCTGCTGTAAAGATCAGGAGCGGAGTCCTAATTCATCACCCCGGGAGTCATCCAGTGGCATTACAATATGCTAATGTTGAGACACCATGCCCTCCATGTCACCTCGCTCCCCTGTTTTCATCTTTCTCCCTCCTTCTCCCCTCGGGGGAGGCTCAGAGTCACAACATCTCTATCTGGGACCCCCAGAATCAGCTCCCCCTCCACCAGGGAACCTCATCTCACAGACCAACATTTACCAGCATGATGAAGAAGACACTGATCCGTAAAATTTCTTCAGTTTAGTCGCGGTCCTCTTACCCCATGTGACGGGTACGTCAGCCAGCCCCAGTCTCCTGTGATCGTCGTCGTGTCCAGAAGATTCACTGTGGAGAGAAAAGACAAGCTGGTGAGTAACAAAGCTGAACCTCCTCGTCCCAAAGCCCATTTTCTGCTTCCAAGTCTGAAGTGACCCAAAATAAACAGAGTATGTGTTACAGCTTTGCCTGGTAGCTGCTGGGTTCGGCTCCGGCCTGCCGTGACCCTGCACGGAATATGTGGGGATGGAGAAAAGATGGCTGGATCTTCACCACAGGGGCTGCATGGATCATCTTCCCTCTACAGCACCGGTACCCAAACCTTTTAAGCAGCAACCCCCAAGATTACATTTATTAGTGTTTGTGACCCTCCCTCCATGATGATAATTATTAATTATATATCAGACAGGTCGTCCTGCAGGATCCTCTAAATATCAGGCCTGGAAACGGTCTGTCTACATAAATAAGGAAGATTAATTTGGATTTATGCATTAAGAATTAAGGTGTTAAATTTAGATTTTTCTCTTTGTTAATGGTTTAATTTTGATAGCCTTGATAAAAAATCCCACAATTATTTGATAAATGTAGGTTATACATGTTTCACAATTATCTGAAACCTCCTGAAATGATCTTGCACCCAGTGAGACAAGTCAGATTACTAACCTATGGCCTAAAGAAAACTACAAAGAGTTTATTTTCTGTGCAGACTAAACATGTCTAATGTAGACAAGACGCTGACGGTTTTATGTCACATCTTTTATTGATACTATTTAAATTTTCTGTATTATTGGCTGGTATGGAAACCTCACAGTGCAGAACAAAAAGAGTCTGTCAGATGTTGTGAGATAATTGGCTTAAAGCAGCTGTTCTTGTCAGATATGTATAAACGCTAAGTGTCACAGAAAGCCCAGTCAGTCCCTGCCAGCTCTGCCATCCACCATTAGACGAATTTGTCCTTCTGCCCTCTGGGCGGACATTTAGGTTCAGACGCAATGATTTTAAACGCTCCTTTATTAACTAGAGCAATAAATGTTCATTGGCACTGAAAAGCACTCTGTAATGTCTTTAGTATTGTTTTAATTCTTTTATTCTTTTTTAATGAACAGTTGGATCTTTCCTTTTTACTTATCTACATCTGTATTTATTGTTTTAAAAGTCTAAATTGTCTTGATTATATACTTTATGGTACTACGCTGCAAACCAAACTTCCCCTTCAGGGACAATAAGAGGAACTAAGCTTAGTATCAGAGTCAGGACGGGAGCTGCTGCGTCAGAGGAAATTCACCTGGAACACAGGAGAGACGGTAAAAGAAAAGTAAAGAATAGCAGTCAAACTGATCTCATTCACGTTTTGTTCAGTGAAAGAATAGATGCTCTGATCTTTGAAATTATTCCTGCGTGTATTCTTGGTTTACTGGTCCTGCCAAGATTTTGGCGATTATTTTTCTCTAAACCCTGTCTGTTACCATAGAAACTATTTTTTCCCGCCCAAACCTGCCACGAAGAGGCGCAGGAAGTTTCCCGATCTTTGAGCTGGTAGGCGGAGAAGCGGCATCAGCAGTTTGGAATTAACATTAGAAAACAGTAAAAGATGGACATGCCTAAAAACACCAGAGCAGCACGGATAGTTCCCCATTATAACGTATTCCAAAGAACGTTTTTGTATGCTGCGGTTTCACAGCATCAAAGGAAACAAACACAGCAAGTTCTTTTTTAAAGCACCAGGCAGTGGGGGCGTCCTGCTCCAGACGCTCAGTGTGTTGTTTGTTTTATTCATCTTTGTTGGGAGCATAAAAAAGGCTGCCGGTGCAGACGGAGGAGCCCACAGCGACTTGGGATGATCAAATTTCTCCCCATCAGGTCGCTAAGCTACATGCTAGCACGGCTCCTTCCTGGTGTCTCTTCTGGCCTGTGGGCTCTCCTGCTGCCTTCTGATGATGGGGGTCCGGTGAAGAGGAGGTTAAATGATTGTTTCTCCTCCTGCGGCTCCATCCATCCTGCCCTTCATCACCATCTTGTGAGCGCAGCAGCACCTGATGGAGTAACGCACATGCACACCGACACCTGTCTGACAGGTGTGACTGATGAGCAGGGACGGTTGTCACAGCCACTCCGAGTCGCATGTCTCAGTGTGTGATGTCACCTGGTTCACCCTCTGAGCCCTGAGAGCCAGCATGCTTTAAGCCCAGAATAGATCAGGAAACAAAATGTTTATTTCTCGCCGAGCAGTGAGAAATGCCACTCTGTTTCTAAAAAGCTGCGCTGGAGATCAAACGCAGAGGCATCGGTCTGGAAATCATTTCAAACCAATATTTACTTCATGAGGAAGAACTTTAACTTCACACAACCTGAACATGATCATGTCAGGCAACAATATTTCACTGTAGTAAATGAAATGTGTTTTCACTGATATTTAGAGCATCGGTCTGTGATGACGTTACAGAAAGTCGTCCATAGTTCTGCTTCACATGAGCCAGCACCCTGGACAACGTGGACGGCACTGACCCCTTAAAGCCAGAACCTATTTAAAGTTGTATAAAAACAAATACGGTAAAAATACAGTGAAAAAATCTGGAAAAAGTCATAAAAAGACAGAAATTCCAATAATAATAATTATTAATTAATATTTAATTAAATTAATTAATTAAATTAATTTATTTAATTTACTTGTAATTAATCACAAGTAATATAAATTAAAATCATAATAAAAGAAAATTAATAATTTAAACGATTTGATAAAAAGAAACAAGGCCAGGTGTTAACACAAATTATACGTACAAAAATTCTAATTATTCAACTCTCTGGTCACTTGAGATGAAAACAAACTTTCTCTGAGTTATAAACTTTTAAAACTGCTGGATAAAAAGCTTTTATAGGCCTTTTCAGCTGCACATCACAGAGATATAATCAGACAGAGAAGTATGGGTGTCACACTCAAGAGTCAGTTTATCGCTTCTAGCGGGTCAAGAGTAGCCAGACTTCATGAGGGCAAACAGGATGAGAGTAATTCTTCGTGATGGGGATGGAGCTTCTTCTCTGCTGCAGCTTTATGATTTACATCAATAAGAGATTTTCCTCAAAAGCTTCGCTTATGTCTTGTAATTAGCTGGAAGTCACTCCTGCTAATTTGGGCATGAGGCTGGTGAGGAGGGCAGTGGGTCAGAACACACAGACAGATGGCAGTGCCACTGTCCCGTCACCCACCAGCCCCCCCTCTGCCTCTCAAGGCGCCAACACCCCGCCGCCTCGTATTGATGATGCCGCGCCCCTCTGCTCTCTGCACAAGGTCACAAACGGATGCCGCCGCTTACACTCTTCTGGCTGCTCGTCCTCAGCCCATTCAAGCTGCGACACTCAAGCAGACTTCATCATTTCCCAACGTGCTGGGGGAATTTAAGAAAAGGAAAACACATAAATCCATTTATATGCACCCGTAGCCACTTTATCGTGCCAGCTTTTTTAGCTTCCTGTTAACACAGGCATCTAACCGACCAATCACACGGCAGCATCTAGTGACGTAGACACAGTGGAGACAACTTCCTGACTTCCTGACAGCTTCTGCTCGAGGTAAGGTGATCGGGATAGACGGGAATTTCTATTTAAACACCATCCGTTACCATGGACACAAAATCAGAATTTTTTTTCCTTTCCGCCCAACAACACCACCACGTGCAGACACGGGAAGTCACGCAATCTTGTGTGAGGATTGTTATGAGTCGGTAGGTGCATGTGAGTTATGGCTGTGCTAGCATCTAGCATTAGCATTAGCCTAAGCAGTGAGGTATGTTAGTGCAATGAAAACTCTGAGCTTTCAGAATCCAACGGAGCTACATAGATTGCATAAAGTTTTGAAGTTATGGCATTTCAAAGAATGCTAGTCATTTTCTGTCTCCAGCAACAGCATCCAGTTTTAATGGGTTACAGGAAAAACCCCAACAAACCCGTAACAGCAAACACTGGAAAACACAAAAATAACATCAGAAACCGGCAAAATTAAGCCACCAAAATACCAGAGAAAGTTTGCTTTGTCCTGGATGAAAGGCTCCTCTCCGTCCTGGAAAACGTTGGGATTGGACTTTTCCAGTCCCGTTTATTCAGTAGAAATTCTTTGCTTTTGTGTTTATCTGCTCAATAATTAAAAAGTCCTGTTGCAGTCATCATGTTTTATAGCTTAACCTTTGCTTAAATGCTGGGAGAGACATCATTCATCAGAGTCAATAATAAATATCATTTATATAAACCTCAAATTTAATAGACTTCTTACTAAAGTGGTGGTATCGGATCAGTACTCATTATCAGCAGATACCCCACATTAGGGATTGGCATTATTGATCGATTAATCGATTGTTAAGATTTTAATCCATGACATTTTCTTTTATTCGATTAATCGAATGTATCTTTAGACTGTTGTTGAAGTTGTATGTAAGTGGATATTTTCCAGTGTAACCAGTGAATGAATCCCATTTAACTGCCACAAGAGTCGTTCATCTTGGAATAAAAAACTAAATAAGGAAACTAGTTTCTTTCTACTTTCACTTCATTTAAATATATGTTATCAATATTGAATTTTAATATAAAAAATATTAATGATTAACCAATAATCGATCATTATTGATAACTGATTAAGAAAATTAAACGAATGCCCATCCATACCTCATGTATCGTACTGAACATTAAAAAATGTTACGGGAACATCCCAGCCTTCGTGGGCAGAATTCTGCTTTTTAATTTCTTTTTCAGAAATGTTTTCAGGCCTTCTTCCCAGAGAAGGAGGGAAGTGTGGGGCCTTCATGGCCCGGAAACGGGGGTCGGCAGCAACACTGGCTGAAACTCTGCGGCTGTGAAGAGGTTAAAGCCATTGCTGGCGAGGAGGGGCAGAGGACGTTTCCTGGAGGACCCCAGGCTTGAAATTGAGTTTGTTCGTGTTTGGCTGCCTCTGTTCATAAGAGAAACACAAACCACAAATACCACCCCCTCTCCAGCCTGAACTCCTCCACATGTCGGAGAGCGCTAAATGAAAAAGCTGCCCACCGACTCCAGAGCTTGTTCCTGCTCGCACAGAGACAAGCCACATATTTCCCAGGGCGGTGGTCAACTCTCCTCCACCATTACTTTTCCCACCTTTCACCCTTGAAACTCAGAGTGGCTAAGTCAGGTTAGCAAGCGTCTGAACGCCCGCGGCCCGCCACTCGCGTTGCAGACATGCATCAAATCAGCCAGCCTCACCAAAGCTTTTCAGAAGCAATGACACACACACACACAGCGGGCAGAGAGAGGCAGTGTTTGTGTCTGAATTCAACGTGGAAGACTTATGAGCTGTCTTAGAGGAAGCAGAGGTTGCCTGAAGCACCTGTGGCGACTCCATCCAGCCAACAACAACCACAGAAAGAAAAAACGGCCAGCTATAGACGGAGGAAATTGCAGAATAGAGCAGCAAATGTTCATTTCCACCCTGAAAGACATGGTCATATATTTCAAAGAGAAGAGTAAAGGTATTATTCCACACCAAGTGTCTAAGCACATGTATATAGATGCACACACACACACACACACACACACACACACACACACACACAGAAGACATATTGGCAATCAGTGTGAACGCTGCTGGTTTAATCTGAACAATGGTTTATTCAGATTATTGATGGGAAATGGGGCTGATTTGTCTGTAAAGCCCTGGAATGAATATGTTGTTATTCTTCTTCTTCTTTTGGTTTCCTGTTCGTTCCTGAGGCAATGAGCTCATTAGATCAGGAAAGAAATCCTGATTTTCATGAAAATAAATTGGCATTGAAGGAATATTCAAATTGATAAAAATCTATTTATTGTCCATCCGTTTACCAGATTATTCTATGGAAAATGCGGAGAACACGAGGTCCTGGTAAGAAGCACGGGAGCCCCGATGCTTTCAACTTTTATTGTGCTTATGTCAACATGTTGTACTTTATGAAAAAAAAAGCTAGATGTTGTTAATTTACCTTTGGCTGCATGGAGGACAGGACTCAGACATAGTCCAGGATTTAGGATGATAATCTCACTGAGGAACCATCCACCCAGCATGGTCTCAGCACGGGCGGGGCGGGGTTTTTAACAGCTTTAACAGCTTTTTAACGTTTGCATGGAGGGGCTCTGAAAGAAAATAGTTTTGGAACCTCTGGAGTATAGAACCAGTTATTTATCACGAGGGCATAGCTTTGATTCTGACGTTGGTAGGAATGTAAAAGTTGTTCTCAAAGGTTCCTGATAGATGTGTTTTTTACACTTTTGCTAAACGTTCATGTCGGCATTTAAATTGGACAAAAATCTGAACAAGCAAAAGTCTGAGAGCCCACCTGTGACCCTGCCTCAGCAGTCTGCTCCTCTCATCACTCGCTGCAGTCTGACCACATCAACATGCTGATCCCTCAGGAATTTGTCCATTAAAAGTTTTCTTTTAAAGCACAATGATAAATTATGTTCCTGGAGTACACAATCATTCTCATGGTAATAATGATAATATCTATGTGATTTATTTGACTAAAAACAGAAAAATATATCACCTGCTCATTTTAATTGAACATGTTAAATTATTATCATCCTTTTTTCTGAGAAACATTTCTTTACATCTGTCAAACGTGATGTGAAGGTCAGGTAAACACTTTGGTGTCAAACAGTATGACTCAACATTTTAATCATGTAGCCACAGTCTGTCCTCCTGTTTCTCCTCCTGTCTCTCCTCCTGTCTGTCCTCCTGTTTCTCCTCCTGTCTCTCCTCCTGTTTCTCCTC
>JBAMHT010000001.1:33960941-33971513 GCA_037177075.1 Craterocephalus fluviatilis | reverse complement strand
TCGTCCACCGGGGTAAACCCCAACACACAGGCACCAAGCCGGGGGGCAACCAATATGCCCACTCCTGCTCTGCGCCTACCGCGAGCAACTCCAGAGTGGAAGAAGGTCCATCCCCTCTCAAGGTCTCGGGTTTCAGGGCCCAAGCTGTGCTTCGAGGTGAGTCCGACTATATCTAGCCGGAACCGCTCAACCTCGGTCACCAACTCTGGCTCCTTCCCCCCAGGAGAGGTGACGTTCGACGTCCCAAGAGCCAGCCTCTGCAGCCGCGGATCGGACCGCCAAGGTCCGCGCTTTGGCTGGCGCCCATCTCACAATGCACACAACCCCTTCGGCCCCTACCGTGGATGGTGGGTCCACGGGAGGAGGGGCCCTCTGGCCTCTTCGGGCTAGGCCCGGCCAGGCCCAATGAGGTAAGGCCTGGCCACCATGCGCTCACCCCCGTGCCCCACCCCCAGGCCTGACTCCAGGGGGGGGCCCCCGGTAATCCGCGTCCGGGCGAGGGAAACACAGGACCTTGTTGTCTTTCCATACGGGGTCTTCGGGCCGCCCTTTGTCCGGCTCCCTGCCGGGAGCACGCAAACCCCTCCACCATGATAAGGTGGCGACCCAGAGAGGAGGCTTAAGACAGATGTATTTTTAAAATAAATTATTAATGGCTGGTAGGCGTGCCACCGTCCAGGCGCTCTTGGCCATGGTTCCCCTCTGCCTTGCCTTCATCCTAGTCATCCTATCCTGGTGCCACGGGCTCCATGCGTGCACTGCAAGGTTGTGCAGCATGGCAGCAACTGCACGGCGCTCGCCAACACTTGACATGTGAAGGCATCGGAAACACAGCTTCAATCATCCGATGATGCGCTCCACGATGCCTCTAACCTAGCGGTATGCCTCGTTGAAGGCCTCCCTGTGATG
This sequence comes from Craterocephalus fluviatilis, assembly GCA_037177075.1. NCBI lineage: Eukaryota > Metazoa > Chordata > Actinopteri > Atheriniformes > Atherinidae > Craterocephalus > Craterocephalus fluviatilis. The sequence continues at coordinate 33,970,604 of JBAMHT010000001.1, read as the reverse complement.
CTCTATCAGGTTCGGCTACAGTGAAGCGATATGGATGCAGGGGCCAGCCACTGTCTCCCAGAAGTCGCCACTCATCACTGGAGGCTGCACCGACACCTGACCGCTGGGTCAGTATAAAGCTAGTCATGCAAATCCCAATCATTGTTATGGAGAAGAATGAATTCCTATAAGCAAACACATACAATTAAATTCAGTACATTTACATTACAACACACTAAATTACTTTATTTTGTTTAAAAGTAAATGTATTTTGAGTTATGATTGGTAATATAGATAAGTATAGTTTTATTTGCCTGTTTTACTCCATGCCCTGTCTAGTAATCACATTTTTGTAGTTGACCCTCTGCAAGGGGCATATGAGTTGAAGGATTCCAGAATGGTTGCATGGATCAATATTGGCATCATTATTAATCCCAATTTTAGAAAAATCATCAAAGTTATACAAAGGTATATATTCCCAAAAAAGCTGTTGTAGCATGATCATGAGGAGACCACTGGTGTGTGTAGTGAGTATGGAGTGTCTATACTGTATAACAGTGGAGTTATTGATCAATATTGGCATTGTTATTGATTAATCACAATAACAAATTGTCAAAATTATGTAAAAGTACATTTTCCCAAAACAGCTGTTGTAGTATGATCCTGAGGCAACAACAGATGTGTGTAGCGAGTTTGGAGTGTCTATACTGTATTACAGTGGAGGTATTGATCAATATTGGCATTATTATTGATTAATCACAATAAAAAAATGTCAAAATTATGCAAAAGTAAATTTTCCAAAAAAAGCTGTTGTAGTATGATCATGAGGAGACCACTGATGTGTGTAGTGAGTTTGGAGTGTCTATACCGTATTACAGTGGAGGTATTGATCAATATGGGCATTATTATTGATTAATCACAATAACAAATTGTCAAAATTAAGCAAAAGTGAATTTTAAAAAAACGCTGCTGTAGTATGATCCTGGGGCAACAACTGATGTGTGTAGCGAGTTTGGAGTGTCTATACCGTATAACAGTGGAGTTATTGATCAATATTGGCGTTATTATTAATTAAAAACAATTAAAAAATTAGAAAATTATGTAAAAGTACATTTTCCCAAAACAGCTGTTGTAGAATGATCCTGAGGCAACAACTGATGTGTGTAGCGAGTTTGGAGTGTGTATACTGTATAACAGTGGAGTTATTGATCAATATTGGCATTATTATTGATTAATTCCAATAAAAAATTCTCAAAATTATGCAAAAGTAAATTTTTCCAAAAAAGCTGTTGTAGTATGATTATGAGGAGACAACTGGTGTGTGTAGTGAGTTTGGGGTGTCTATGCTGTATAACAGGGGAGGTATTGATCAATATTGGCATTGTTATTGATTAATCCCAATAACAAATTCTCAAAATTATGCAAAAGTGAATTTTCCCAAAAAAGCTGTTGTAGTATGATCATGAGGAGGCCATTGATGTGTGATTTTAGAGTACCTATACTGTATGACAGTTGAGTTATTGAATTTTGTTTGCAGCATTAAACTGTGGTATTGCAATTTGCAGACGGTCCCTTGACGGTTGCTCGGCTGAAGGCTTTGCATAGAGATCAATGTTGTGAGTGTAGTGCGGAGGACGGCACTTTAAAAAAAAAATAAAAAATTACATTTTGGTCCTTGTAGCTCGTAGTTTATGCTATTATAATTGCACAGAGGCATCGTTTGTGTTTTAAGAACGCCTCAGCTCAGATTTATTGATCCCGGAAGTTTGAATTTGTGAATATCTTTCTAACTTTACCTAAGTAGTGCTGGTTTGTGCAGAAAAAAAATATCGTTTGTGCTGCTTTAGTTTTTAAGATATAAATAATAGTTTATTATCAGGCGATGGCGTCACGTCAGATATTTACAGATGATCAAAAATAATCATTGGTGCTGGTTCAGTTTTTGCAGTATAGCATAAACTTTTTTTTGTGATTCTGGGTGGTGGGCAGAACGTAGGTGCTATGTCTGGATCAACACCGAAGTGACATTCGCCTGGTAATTCTCCTATGACTTGGAACACATCAGCATACTCCTCTATGCTCTGAGAGTCGGTGTCTATTGTCTCCTTCCTCATTCACAGCGATCACAATCTTAATCAGGTTCAGGTCAAGGCAAGCTTTCTTCGCCAGAACGGGCGGGGCACTGGTGTTAACAACTCGAAAGTCCAATGTTAATATGTTGTTTTTGTGCATTTTAGTTAGCATTTTGCATGTCCTCCGTAGTGAGCTTGTGTATTGCTGGCTTTAGTGTCACATCTTAGAAACGTGTCCGAAAGATGTTAACTGGAATTGTGTTGACCTGCACACCAGTGTCTTCTTTAAATCTCACTTTTTGTGGAGGAGCTCTATATCTGCTTATGCTTGTTCATTATTTTCCCCTTCTTTCTTAATCGTAATGCTGTCAATGTAAAGGCAACTCTGTATATCATCTGTGTCCTTTTCCACAGTCTCCGTGTTCTCGCTGACAGTGTGGACTGACTGGCGTTGGGGACCCGACTGTGCAGCTGGTTTTGATTTGCATGCCCTGGCGAAGTGATTCATCTTTTTGCATTTCATGCACTGTTTCCTTTTTGCTGGACAGACATCCCATCCTTTTATATTTTCATCGTTCACAGTGGCAGGGACTGACGGCTTGGTTTACAAGTTTTTTGTTTCACAATTTAAATAGCTGCACTTTGAATTTAGGTCAACTCTCTGAATGGGTGATTGAGATAGAAGCACATTTTCCCAGAAAATCTAATGTTTGTGATTTGTTTGAAAGAAAAAGATAGGAAGAAAAAAAACACCACCACACTACCCCTACCATTCTTCAAACTGTAACTATACACAATGATGCCCATACACTTGAGAACATTATAGAATAACATTCACACACAACAAACAAACACCATGGGATCAACCTTTTTTTGTCTCAGCCACTCCTTTCCATGTAATGAAGTTCCACAGCCTCCAAACTCCGCCTCCTTTCACAGAAACCTGATTTAGTCCTAGATTCTTAGAAAACACACCAAAACCTTTTAAAGTCTGGACAACATCTAACACTCCTTCATTACTGGCAGTTAAAACATTACAACCACTGACACCCTACAGTCTACACATTAACAGCTAACAATGTATTCCTGTACTATTACGCTAAAGTAAATGTTTGTCCCCAATTTCTACTGATAAAAGCGTGTTAGAATTAACACCCCAATATTCATCTGTTGACTATGACTCAACTAACTCTTTAGCTTCCATACAGCATCCATATGTGTACAATCCTTTCCCCACTTTACTCCTGGAACAGCTCAAACCTGTGCCCACCGGCTGGACCCCCGTAGAATCTCTAGATGTTACCATTTCCTCTCAGTGACCCCAGCAGTGGGTTCCTCACATTAAATATCCTACATAAAAGAAAAAGAATAATCACAGTCAGCACCACACATAACCTTTTTTTTAAATAAACATTAGTTACAACCTAAAACCTCTGTTCAGGCCCATAAATGACCATATCCTGTAGTTTTATAACCGGGTTCCAGTCCCATCAATACTAATACACAATACACACCTGATACATGTTCACTAATACCCAAGAGTAAATTTCCGTCTGTCCCAGCACTGAACCTGGATCACCGTCATTCCATCTCTGCTGACTTGGGCAGACCGCCCACTTCTGGCTCAGTTCCCTCCGCACCCCTTCTGTGTTCTATCACCTGTTCAAACAACACAATCATCTCATTAACAATAGAGAAACCAAAGTTCTATACACAGCCCATTATTTCACCCATTATCAACCAAATGTCTCCAGAACATTTTCCTTCTATTTAATCACCATTACCAGTTATTTATACACTATAAAATCTCATGTAGCAACCAAATCACCATTTCTAAGTTATACATGTTACCTCTCATCCTCCCGTCAAACACCAATGTGGGACTTATAACCGGCTGTCACTAATGTACTGTAACTACCCCCAATGTCTGCCCGTTCCTAAATGGTGGCTGCCGGCCTTTACGTTGCCTTGCGTAGTGTTGCTTCTGGGTCTGGCTCGAGCATGACGTATGTTGATTCTTCAGCCACATTTCAGAGTTTCCCCCTTTTCTCCAATCTTGTCCTATAAGGGAAAAGGGTTCTTCTCCACAATATCATTTGCCAAAGGGCGAATTCACTCCGTACAGTAAGACAGTCTGCTACATTTTATTTTTACAACTTGTAAAAACACAAACACGGACCATGTTGCTATTCTCTTAGCAAATAGCGGACCGTCCTACAGTAAGGAGTGATCTATGAGGGTATTCGCCCTATTTCCATGGCTCACGGTAGTGACGTAATCTCTGTCACAGATGAGGACGAAAGGCTTGAAAGGACCCTGGAATAAAAACAACAACAGAAGTACATGCTGAATCCAGCTCACGGAGGGATCAGCGTTTTTTGGCACATAATGCCTTATTTAGAGGCCGAGCATCTCTTGCCCCAATCGCTCCGATTATATGGATGTATGCCGATCGCGTGTGGATATAAAATATTTTCTGACTAGGTAAGTAAATGATCGTATAGCATGCTACAACATAGGTACAGATTGAAAAAAAATCCAAACTTCCCCTTAAATGTTCAACAAGGTTCGGTATTCATTCAACATTATTACCAAGAAAAATTAAACCTTTTTCAATGGTGTATGTACTTTCATGCTGCTTATGGAAGTGGCAGAGGGTCGGTGATCAGTTTTTGTTTAGTGTGCATAACTCAGATATAGATCTAAAACAGAAAAGGCTTCACTCTACAGACAGAACAGTGCTTCCTTACTCGGTAGACATTCCTAATAGTGTGTTTTCAAGAGGCTAAGCACATAATGAGAGTTTATCCTAACATATATCTGATGTATATCTGACCGAAAGGCAGACAAGACACAGAAAAGCAGTTCTTCATTGCTAGAAAAGATAAAGATGGAAAGCAGAAAACCTTTTTTTTTTTTTTCAGCTCTATTCTACTTCGTTCTTAACCAGAATTGAATTTGTAGGTATATGCGGGTATACAGAGTATACTTACTTATTTTTCAGTCAGTATTGGGTATGCCCACTTCAAAACCCCTGTAATGGCACCATATGCCTTTATATATCAGCCCGGCTAATTATCCTTTTTTTCCCCTATAGGATCATGAAGCCATGACCCGGCCTACTCTGCCTCTAACTGGATACTTCTTTCTGTTTTCACTGGTTAAACTGGTTAACTTTAAATGAGGCAGGAGGACAAGTGAGTCAATCAGAGGCAGAGTTGGGAGAATGTCCTCATAAATGAACATCAAGTAGCATCTCACATGATGTTAGAGTGCTGTGAATGACAGCCCAACACTCTCTCCTCCACCAACCTCAGTTACAACCTCAGATGAAGAGTTCAAACGTGATGAGAGGGCTCTTTGTTACTGCTGGGGCCACATTAACATAAAATCTCGAGACCTTGGCATCATGTATCAGTAATCATGTGACGTGCAAATACTATGCTACTGATCAATTTTTGGTAATCGTAGTAATCTTACATGTAACATGTTTCTAAAACTGTTTGGTTTTGGTACTGTTCTTTTTTAAATTGACAAAAAAATGGAGTATACCCACTTCTCCAGGGACTACTACATCACTGCTGTTAACGTTAATGAAACGACTACAGAATCAGAAAAATGTCAGCAAGAAGCTGCTAGAGAGAGAGGTCCCAGTCTGTGTTTCACAGGAAAGTGTTGACGGTAAAAAAAACCATATGCTGCTGCTTTGCTTCTTGTAAACGGGCTGGTTTAGGACGAAAGTAGGCTAAAGCATGTTGTGACACTACACTTTTGAAACCAAACAACTATTATTACATTTATTTATTTATTAAAATGTGTGTATATATTTTCTACATTTTGTATTTAAATTTTTTTTTATTTGCAACCTATGCACACATTTTTCAGATAATCATACATAAATCATATTGAGGTAAAAGTTCAATCAATCTTTATTTAGATTTTTTCCATAATCGACCCAAGGGAGAAGTAGGTGAAAGGGACAACCAATGTATTACTCCTGTGGCTTAGACGTAGTTCCATGTTTAGGTTAAGTAGTAGTAGTAGTACCTAAGCCCTTAGGTGACAAGATCTTTACAGATGATAAAAAATTATCATTTGTACTGGTTCAGTTTTTGCAGTATAGCATAAAATCATGTATCTTTTTCTCTGTGGGCTTCTATTGACACTGTAACGTGTGTTTGGTGTAGCATTTTTATTACTGACGGTCCCATCTCTAAAAACGTTGAAAGTTAGTGATTGTACTGTAAGTCTAATAGCTGTAATTTGCCAGCAGAGGGAGTTTCTCCCAAGGTGAGCGCCGGCTGTGGTTGTTTGCTGGGGGCCGCCTTTGAGCCTGCCAGCTGCAGCCCACAGCTCTTGTGTTTTCTAGGTGCTTCCCTTCAAAAATACCGGGCCCACCTGAGGGTTTTCCATTAAACTGAAGAGGGAAGCATGTTTCTAAGACTACTTCACATTTCTATCTGATCTGCTCACGATGTGTCCGTAAATGAAAAAAGCAATCCATACGGGTCCTGAATAATGAATACTAAAGATAAGTGTATAAATTGAATTAATTAAATCTTACAAAATACAAAGAGTCTGCAGTGTTATTTATAGATTAGAATTAAAAATGTACATATTATATGATCACCAGGTTGTTTTTCAGTTTTCTCTCTTCAAATGCTGCTTATGGTTGTTCCTGTTACAAATGCAGTAGGGCACTTCCAAATATACAAATGTTGTCAAATTAGGACAGATAAGACCTGAACGGACGTTTTATTAAAATGCACTGACACAACGTTCTAACACAGAACCATGTAAAACAGGAAGTGCACTTTCTTTCAATTTTTCATTCTAAGTTTCTTAAGGATTGGCACATAAAAATGATCTGGACATTATCAGGTATTACGTAACATGCCACACCATGCCTTAAAAAGAACAATAATGGGTGGTTTGACAAGGTTGTCCAGCAGAAAGCTGTGCCTTTGTCTGAGAAAAACCCATCAAAGTACAGGTGAGGATCACTGATACTGACCTGAGTTGTGTAATGGAGAGAAATGGAGGTTATAATGTACTGTAGAAATGGGCTTGGGCCATATAAGTTCACACATGGGGAAAAAGGAAATGTAAAGGTCCAAATATGGATAATGACAGAACATGTACGAAACAATCTAAACTAGGCTGAAACTGCAGCAGCTCTACAGCAGCAAATCTACAGCAGAATGTACAATTAAGAAAATGAACGTGTGTTGCAGTGTTAGGGTGAAATCCATAGACTGGTGAAATTCAAGAACCTCAACCTGATTGAAATGCTGTGTTGGGCAAAAAGAACTTTAAATAAATGAATGCTGAAAACCTTAAGTGAATCAGAAGTGTGGAACAAAACTGTAATGTGAGAGATTTACAGAAATGAACACTTGGCAGCTGAAGTCTGCACATACTGATGATTTAGACTGTTATAGTTCTTGCTCTAAACTGTGAGGGTCTCAGTTAAAGCTGAGTTTGAGTTTTCTAAAAAGAGACAAGAAAAAGAGGAACGTTTTTGCAACAACACCTGATTTTACAAACCAACATGCTCAAGATGTGAAAAAAAGTAAGGGGGCAGTTTCGAACGTACAGTACAGTACCTACAACATTCTCATTTATGGCAATCTCTCATTTTCCTGTTGGAGTTTAACTCTTTAATCCAACTTTTACAACATCACAAAAATAAGCAAAAACAGATTCACTCATTGCATTCAAGAGATATGGCTGCTAAAATATGCCATGAGATATTATGTCATCTTTAAAACCAATGTTATGTGATCAATGACCCTGTGAAGAAAAGCATCATAAACCAGGAGGAGGTAATCACAGATTAAGTCAAATTCAAGGGAAAAATGAGGTCAGAGCACCAAATATTCTGTGACACAAAACATTCTATTGGCTGAATGAATCAAAGCTGACATTATAACGTCTGCAATGACAACATGCTCACAAAACTCAAAAAAACATCTGGCTTTAACATTGAATCTAACACACTGAGAGAAAGCGTAATATAGAAAGAATAATGTTCCCTCTGATGCCTGGTGCTTTTTGAAATATATGTTTGAAACAAATATTTTTTATTTAGTACTCAATACGGGCAACAATCCCAACAAAAATTTAATTTCTTATATGTTTTAAGAAACGCATGTTGTTCTTGTTTAAAGGAGGAGTTCTGTATTTTTACACCTGGACCTATTTTTGTAGCATGCTATACGATCATTTACTCACCCAGACAGTTGTGGCGCAGCTTGAACTTCATCGGAAAATATTTATATCCACACGTGATCAGCATACGTCCATATAATGGGAGCGTTTGAGGCAAGCACCGCTGAGCCTCTAAATAAGGCATCATCTGCCACAAAACTCCTTCATTCTCTCAATGTGATGTAATCACCATGGCAGGTAAGCGCAAGAGGCTTGAAAGGACCCCGCAATAACAACAAAAGAAGCACAAGCTGCATCAGGTCACGGAAGGATCGGACTAGCATTTGCTAACAACACATTGGTAAAATGAAGGAGTTTGTGGCAGAAAATGCCTTATTTAGAGGCCGACCGGCAGCTGCTCCAAACGCTCCCATTATATGGACGTATGCTGATCGCGTGTGGATATGAATATTTTTCGATGGAGTTCGGGATGCACCACAACTGTCTGGGTAAGTAAATGATCGTATAGCATGCTACAACATAGGTAGAGGTTGAAAAATACCGAATTTCCACTTTTATGTTACTGTATGAGCACCAGGTTCATACCAAAAGAAGAAACAGAGGGCATTTACATCCAGCTCATTCCGTGTAATTTGTTTGGTCTTGTCAGGCGATGAAGAGTGGAGATGAAGGTCTGAACACCAGCGAGAAAGGTAGAACATTAAAAGGAGAGAAAAAAACAAGAAATAAGACAAAACCCTGTCAGAGAGAGAAGGACTGACAGCAGCAGTGTGGGAAGTAGATATAGAGATGAGTGTGAGTATCAGCAGGAGTCTGAGCACGTAAACAGACAGAGCCTTCATCAGACTGACACAGAATGCTCTGCAGCACAACGAGCATTTCCTTCTGGTTCCGCCGGCCGGCCTTTCCGCTCCTGGCACTACTCACATCGCCTCTGTTTAAAGACTAAAAGCAGCAACAGACAGTCTCAGTTCCTTAAGTGGTTGTTTAAAGCATTTTGGGGGGTTTCACATGGAAATGTTCAGTTTTGTGATGGAGGATTTGTTGTTACTGTGGGAAAGTTGTGTTTTGTTTCTGCTCATAGATCAGAGAGTCAAACCCAAGCAGCAGTCTCTCTATGCTTGTTCTCCAGATATTATCTGTCAAAATTCAGACTTTCATAGAACCTTTCTACCAAACAATCCTCAGCCTGACGTCTCTTCTTCACCTTGCCCACATTTATACCCAGTGGCGGACTTACCATTAGGCAAAACTAGACGGTTGCCAAGGGCCCCAAGTTCCCTGAGGGCCCCATAAAACTAATCAATAATACAGTTACTACTTATTTCCGCACATTTATTATGTGCTGAAATAATTATGTAATTAAAATCGGATCGCTAAAATAAAACCACAGCGGAAGGCCAGTGCACTATCATATGTATGTGTCTCGGGCCCCCCCCTT
>JBAMHT010000001.1:33946943-33959219 GCA_037177075.1 Craterocephalus fluviatilis | reverse complement strand
AGGTGACAACACTGAGAGGGTGAGTGTAGGATCATTGCTAGTCTTCCTGTCTGAACTTTCGCTATAGCTCCATTTGCTGAACAAGTTCTGGTTTCCAATGAGCTCAGCGAAGTTGCTTCCCATTTCATGCGCACAACTCATAAGCAGCTGTTCAGTCATGCGAAAGGGAGCCAGATAAACACTTTTATTTTTTAAAGGAATAAGCATTTTGTCTGTTACGGGGGGGTTCGGAGGGGGGTGTGTTTTTCTTGCAAATCTTCTGGGAATCAAAACATTTTCGAACAGAAGCATTTCATAGCCTGAAAATGAAAACATGCCAGGATTGGTCGAGCTTAGCAGTCAATGTGTATTCAATACTAATGCAATGTTTTTCCTAGTTCCACTGAGACCTGGTGGAGGTGGACTGCACCCATCTGATTCAATGGTCTGAACTGCTTTCATGCATATGGCCTAAGGTTGGTCACTTATACACAGACTTAAGCTGTGTTCGAAATCGACCATTCGTTCATTCACTCCCTATCCGCTACATCTACTATAAGATGTAGTACACTATAAAGTGCACTACATCAGTAATGATAAAAGGAGATTTCGGACACTACACCGGAATTTTCTGAACACGTCTACGTCAGCAGAGGCGCCAGATAGTCCGGTGACAAAAAATATGCGCCTTGAACCATGTAAACAAACTGGACTGGTTGGGACCGTTAAATTACAGGATTATCCGTGGTGGTTGTGTTTTTTAATCAATAAATTGTTAAAATATCAATATGGTGAACGTTTCGCTTTGTCCATAATGTTTTGGATCCACTTTATAAGCTGTAATAGCTTGCGAGTTTCATGCACGGACTATAGGCTACTAAGTAGCCGCTCACTTAGCTCGTAAGCTACCCGTTTGCTTCGGTTGAAAACGATTGTTTGTTTAAAAATGGCATCCACAATTGTTTGAATGCTTTTTGCCCAACTCTGGCTACTAAGATACAGACGGAGGCAAAGTCAAAGGCGCTTAAGGCACTGTTGATTCACTGGCGTGAAATAAATAACTGACAGACATCATAGCTAACATGCTAGCTGATGTGTCTCTTCTTCTTCGTCTCCTCCAAAACACGTCCGCATTGCATTGTGGTATACGGGAGTACGATGAAGTGTACATCGCTTTTTCACTCAATTTCCCAGTGCATTGTGGGTATGTTATAGTGCAGTATGTAGTGGATGAAACTGACCCCCGTTTTTAGTGTTGTTAGAATTCTCCGCGAACAGGGGGTGATTTAGCTAGCGTCTGTGGCTCCGTGGAGGAAATGATCCTGAATCTGACAGGTTTCCGTGGCAACACTGCTGTAAACAGTTTTACCTGCTTCAGCTTATTGAGAATTATTCCACCGTATCTGAACACACACACCACATTTGGCCCCATGATGTTGAAACGGTGAGAAATTCCAGCCCCTTCCTCATGACCCCATGAAAACAAAGCGGTTTAAATGAGTTAAAACGTCGATTGAACATAAATGTCGGAACACAAAAGGTGCGAGTATTTTTTTACTGGGTGTGTTAATGAGTTAAAACAGAACAAAGATAAATTACACACTCGTATTGCATCAACAGCCAAAATTATTTACAGGAAACACTGAGCATGAAGAAGTACACACTTCCAGCATACAGGAAGATTCGTTACAGCCGGACACGAACAATCATCACACGAAGCCGATATCCCCCGGTTCCATACACAGCGAAGCCCTCGTAGTTCAACCAGGGCAGGAACCTCGTCCTCCAGCATCAAGCTCACAGCAAACAGCTAAAACATTTTTCACATTTCATCACTGAACCCCACGTTACCATGGCAACACATCAGAATAAGTTCCAATAACAGGTGGAAGTGATTTCCTTCTGGATTTGTCCTCGGGTCCGGATGTGCGATCAGACCTCTGTTGATTTACTCTGTTTAATGTCACTGCAACAACACAGAGCTGAATCAATGTAGAGCCGACACGAAGGAGCGTTCAGTTTTCATCCACAACCAACAATACGATGTTTTTGTCTAATGGGACTAAAATACAACATTTACGTTCTAATGGGAATAAAATACAATGTTTACGTTCTACTGGGAATAAAATACGATCTTTACATTCTGCTGGGACTGAAAAACAATATTTACGTTCTACTGGGACTGAAATACGACGTTTACGTTCTAATGGGACTAAAATACGATGTTTACGTTCTACTGGGACTAAAATACGACGTTTACGTTCTACTGGGACTAAAATACGACGTTTACGTTCTACTGGGACTAAAATACGACGTTTACGTTCTAATGGGACTAAAATACAATGTTTACGTTCTACTGGGACTAAAATACGATGTTTACGTTCTACTTGGACTAAAATCCGACATATAAGTTCTACTGGGACTAAAATACGACATTTACGTTCTACAGGGACTAAAATACGATGTTTACGTTCTACAGGGACTAAAATACGATGTTTACGTTCTACTTGGACTAAAATACGACGTTTACGTTCTACTGGGACTAAAATATGACATTTACGTTCTACAGGGACTACAATACGACATTTACGTTCTACAGGGACTAAAATACGACGTTTACTTTCTACCGGGACTAAAATACGACTTTTACATTCTACAGAGACTAAAATACGAAGTTTACGTTCTACTGGGACTAAAATCCGATCTTAAAGGTGTGTTAGAACATCCAGCTTCAAACCCACCGGAGATTGTCCTTCAGCCGTTTCAGTTTGTCCTCCAGGCGGTCATTCTTCACCTTGATGGGATTACTGGGGACGAACCACGCTGCTACAAACTTGCAGATCACCACAACATGCTGCAGAAGACACATTTCAGGGAGCTGTTAGATGGAAACGAACATGGCGGTCCCACATCTGAGGTACGCACCTCAAACAGGACGATAAAGGCGAAGCGAAAGGCCAGGACCAGCCAGAACTTGGACGTCAGGGAGTAGTCTTCGTTCCTGTAGTCTCTGTAGCTGCATACACACACACCATGTCCTCTCACCTGGTCACGGATCACCTGCACGCTGCACAGCTGCACTCGTCTTACCTGCACTGAGTCACGTTGAAGTTATGTCTGTCCTTCGCATTTATGAAAACATCCATATCCTCTGTGCTCATGAAGGCCGTGGACAGCGTGTCGTTGATGTAGCCCTGCATGCAGCTGCAACAAGACAACATTTATGAGACGCGTCTGCTCGCAGGTGAGAAGCTGTTTCCGTCAGGTGGCGGGACTGACTGTGTATTGGCGGTTCCTGTTGCACATGGGCCGTAATGGTGACGATAAACCAGACGAGGAATGAAGTCTGATGTGATTCCGATGACCAGGCCGTTAGCGATCACGGCCAACACACCAACGGCCTCCAACACCTGCGTCCACACACCTGCAGAGACCATGCCGGCTCTAAATATTCACCTGGGTTTAAGCACAGGCAGCACTTCCACTTATTTACTCCGCTTACCGATGTCATTGGTCTTCCGTGGAATCAGACGTTTCTCCAGCCGAACCATCTTGATGGCATCCAGTCGGATCTCAAAGATGTTATTTAAGAAAGCCAGAAGGGGGGCGAGAGGGAAGGCCGCCACGAAGATGGTGGTGAAACTGAATTGGATCACTATGGGATGCAGGGAGTAGTTACAACCACAGAAACAGTCTTCAGCTTCCAACACATGCAGTTACCATCCGTCCCAGCTGAGAGGTAGAATCCTTCCAGCATGTCCTGGCTCTACCCTGACGTCTGAAATCCCTCCCCAGGGAGGATCCAGGAGGCATCCTGGCCTCATCTGGCTCCTAGGGTTGAGGAGTTTGGTCGTCCGATTCCTTCCCCGGACGGCCGAGCTCCTCAACCCATCTCTAATGGTGCCTTCAGACCAAAAGCGTCAGGTTTACATGGGAAGTCTCTGTGAAGGCACCTCAAGGAGCGGCGAGTTTTTAGCATCCGGAGCGACGAGTTTTGAGATTTTGATGCATGTCAAGAGCGGCGGACGCCAGAGTTGGAAAATCTGAACTTTAGCTTTACGCGGAACATCAGACGATCAGAGCGACTCAGCATTCTGCAGCAGGGACGTATTTTCTGACTATAAAAATACAAAGTACAGGGGGAAATCTGTTCTAAAAATGACAGAACTGGTCAACTGGAGGACAAACTAATGGTGGCGTCTTAGCCACCCTGTCATTTATGACACGTCTTACAGATACCGTGACAGGGGCAAAAAGAAATAATGGTGCAAATAAATAAAGCCGAGCATTACATCCGCCATCGTAGAGAGACAAGAAAAAAGGATGTGCATTTGTTTATCTTAAGGAGTAATTTGTCACCAATATGAAAACGTACAGTAAACCCGATGCCAGAATTCTGTTATCTACACTTTGAACAGCTGACAGCTTCGAAAGTAGTAATGTCTAAACGTTGGTACACCATTTTTGTCCTGATGTCCTTACAATCAAAGCCAAGAACGGCCCCATCGTCTGCTGTTTGCATAGGACTTGGTGTTGGATTTTCCTGTTTTTCCTACTTTTTTAAAAGAGCAGATACTGTCCTGCCTAATGCTTTTCCAGTCTTTTCGTCTTGCCTGTAACCCGCATTCATTATATGTTCAACAGATTAAAAAATATGGATCACCGTAGGTAAAAGAATGATTAGACATTTTCACATGTCTGTAACGTGTCATGTTTAGTTAAATCGAACAATACCAAAATGTTAACCCCAACTTGTGCCGATAGTCGCAGTTCTTTTTAAAAATGTTGCTTCCTTGCTGCCTAATAAAAGGCCAGCCATCAGTCTCATGAGGACAAAGTAAAGATATTCTAGCCTGAGTTTAAGACAGGAAGTTATAAGTCTGTAATAAATTAAGCCCGATGTTGCAGACTAAAGCATTTCTGCTCCCTGACAGACGTAAAAATGGACGCCCGTTCCAAACGTCTCCATGCGTCGCTGTCTTCATGCTTCCATGCATTGTTTATGTTGCTACGGCTATCCTCCGCTAGGGGGCAGTGCTGAGTTCATTTTTAACGACACGATGTTAGTGTCAGACATCGGTTGGCAGCACTAAGGCCTGGGATATTCTTGCTGTGTATGAACGCTCTTTCTGCTCTGTGTACATACTTGCTGTAAACTACGTAGGCACAGCGCGGCCAAAACGATCAATTCTGGAGGGTACCACTAGGCGGAGTATGCAGCACTGTACTCTGAAAGTTACAAGTTGCCGGTCAGTTGTATTTCCGGGTTTTTACCCCTAACATTGGGCTGAATCTGGACTTTGAAATCGAGGAAAAAGGACTGATAATTTCACTTCGATGTAGAAACTAAAAGGGGAATAGGTCCTGCCACCGTTAAGACCCATTTATGCTCGACGCAGATGACGGATACGCAGACGCACGGACAGTTTCGTCCGTCTTCTGCATCAATTCTGTGCGTTTTTGGTGCGTTTTCAGGCCCCTTGCGCATCCGTCACTCGACGTAGAAGACGGATAATACCACCTGAAACCATGGTGGCAGTGTTGAGCATAGTGGAGCAGAAACAAACCAGGGAAGAAGAAGAAGATAAATGGGAAGAAGAAAACCAAGACGGCAAAATAACATTAGAAGTTGAACAAGCTTTTGAAATAAAGTTCTACAAGTGTTCAGGGAGTGGTGGTGGTTAGAAACAACTTAATAGCCGCGCGTTTGTGCCGCCAACCGCTGTGTGAATCCAACGTTGTATCGCAGAGTTTATAATAAACTCAGCACTGCCGCTTAGCAGAGGTTAGCCATAGCAACAGAAACGACGCATGGAAGCATGAAGGCAGCGACGCATGAAGATTTTTGGAACGGACGTCCCTTTTTACGTCCGTCAGGGAGCAGAAATGGGCCTTTAGATGCGGTAAATGTGGCCAATGAGTACGTAAATGTGGTCCGTGCGGCGCATAGACCAAAATGGTGCGCAAGCACTTCGGGCGCTCAAGTCGATATCGCAGCTTGCGCATGCGTCGCGTTACAAGGCACAACGTGTGCACATTGTAATGTTTTTGTTCACGTCTTCACTTTTCTTTTTCGGTTTTCCTCTTCCACTTACTTTTCTTCTTCTTCTCTGGTTTGTTTCTGCTCCACTACGCTCAACACTGCCATCACGGTTTCTGGTGGTATTACTCCGTCTTCTGCATTGAATGACGGATGCGCAAGGAGCCTGAAAACGCACCAAATACGTATCTAATTGTTGCAGAAGACGGATGAACTGTGTGTGTTCCCTGCGTCGAGCATAAATGGGCCTGTAGGGTCAGCCTACAGTGGTAGCATACTGGTGGCGGAAGAACTGAGGGGGTTTCTCGCGCGTTCAAGCGGAGGATTTACCCATCTCCAGGAATTCATTGAACAGGCTGAAGGCGTCAGAGTCAGCCAGGTGGTAGTTTCTCAGCCAGTCTCGAAGTTTGCAGATATCACAGGGCTCGATGCGCCCCTGCTCATCTTGGCAGGCTTTCCTGTAACAGTAGCCACACTTCCTCTCCAGTTTCTTTGAGGCTTTTCTTCTTAAAAGACTCTTTAACCAGCTGGAAAAGACATGAAGGGAAACGGTGAGATCCCGCTAACACAAACAGCCGTTGACAGAAGGGACAGACACTCACGGCACAGTGAACTCAAAGATGTTGTTGATGGTCTGTTTGAGCAGCATGATCACTGCCATCTGGATGAAGAGGTCTGTCAGACAACCGCTGGGATGGCACTGAAAGCAACCAATCACATCTGCGTTCACGTATGACATCACAGGTACAAGCTGCCAGAGGAGGACCATCTCACCTCCTCCAGTCTGAAGCGTGCAATCCGCACATAGTTTCCTGGATGTCCGTTTATCCTGGGCAGAGACAACAGCACAACATCAGCAGCGTCCAGCAGAACGAGGCAAATGTGAGCTGGACGGGCCGTACCTGCCCAGGAAGAAGGCCACGTAGAAGAGGGACGAGAAGAGTGTGAAGAACTGGAAGGTGAACATTTTCACCGTGAAGCTTCTCTCTCTGGCAGCGAGCGAGTTCAGCTTCTCTGTAAACACACACGTCAGGCGGCCGATTAGACGACACGTCAGACAGCAGACTAGGGCAGTGGTTCCAAATCTTTTCCCTGAGGACTCCTGCACACAGGACCCCTGCACCTCCCTGTCCTGAATCCATGCTGCTTCTAAGCTTTGGGAAGAGGGATTCTACACATAAACACTTAATACGGGCTGAGCTAAATTTAAATGAACAACATATAGCCTACATTTTTGTCTTAAATGTGTACTGTGTGTGGACATTTAGCATAATAGCACCTGGGACCTCTGTGCTGTCCTGGTTGGGAACCCTGAGATAGCAGACAAGACACACTCATTCGCATTTTATCTGGACATACAGAGCTGACTGCCTCTGCCTTTACTGGGTACTTCCTTAGGTAATTTTTGTGTGATTCTGCTCATGGTTTTTTCACCCATTAAGACATTTGTATTCCTTCAAAAGTCTTTATTACTGCGGGAACAGGGGGGTGGGGTGTTCTTTTACTAGAACGTTGAACTCAATACTATATTTTGAGGGAAAAAGTCCACCAAACATTTCCTCATTGTTTTATGGGAATTTATCCAATGATGTCCTTACCCAGTTCACACAGCGTCAGGGAGATCCACCTGTTCACCTGCAGGGGAAAGACAGAAGGACACGTTAAAGGAGAACTTCGCTTTTTTTTAACCTTTCCTCTCATACATGTGAGTGATGGAGGAAGGAACGTTCCAGATCGCTCCAGTATTTAGCTGGGCAGGAAGCTAACAGCACAGCTAATGGTAAGTGTTGGGAAATTAACTCTGCGTCTCAGTTCGCCCTAAAAAACATGCTTTTTTCCCACACTGAAGTGCCCTGCTGGTCTCAACTAGTGTCTGACAACGTACTAGAGAAATGGACGAAAGTATCTGAATGACCTGCCGATCGCCTTGAATTGTTGTCTGTGTCCAAATCGCGATAACTTGCATCAAAACACCGTGAGAGACTCCACTAACTGACCCAAACATAACGATCGGCAGGTAATACAGATACTTTCGTTAATTCTCCTCTCTAGTACGTTTTCGGACACTGGTTGAGACCAGCAGGGCACTTCACTTTGGGAAAAAAGCACGTTTTTAGGGTGAACTGAGACGCAGAGCTAATTGCCCAATACGTACCATTAGCTGTGCTGCTAGTTGCCTGCCCGGTTAAACACTGGAGCGATCTTGAACACTTCTTTCCCCATCACCCACATGTATGAGAGGAAAGATAACAACAGACCACAGGTTTAAAAAAAGCTAAATTCTGCTTTAAGCAAGGACAGTCAATGTCTCGGTTTTCATGCTTCTCATGGATCTCACGCCCATCTGCCGAGAGAAAGCTGTTTATGTCACAGTCCGCTTCAGACGGAGGCCGGAGGAGTCTAACATTTCTGTTCTCAGGGGGGATGGGGTCAAGAGGAGAGAGAGAATGGAGGAAGATAGATCTGCAGAGAGATTGTAGAGTGGACCCTGTTTGAGGGATTTCCCCAACTTCCATCTGCGGTGAAAGGAACCAACTTGGAGTGTGACAGGACGGGCGTGCACATACCCGGGTCATGATCTGAATGGTGACGTAGTGCAGCACGGCCCCGAGCATCACGGCCACGGTGTTGGCATGGTCTCTCATGAACTCCCACTCAGACAGCAAAGGAGCCGCCACCACCCGAAACACCACCAGAGCGTGCGCGATGCCGATGATCACCATCAGCTGCGGTGAAACCATCACACGTTAGAAACTGGCTGGACAAGCAGCAAGAACGTCAGCCGATGACAAGTGTTCCTCAGGAAATCTATATGTTCTGTAATCCTATAATCATATTTATTAAATTATTTTGGGCTTCTGTTTAGGATGCCTCCCTAAGGACCTGACTCCATCCTGTGGGGTGTGTGAGCGTACCGTACAGTGACGTTACCGGGGTGTGCGAGCGTACCGTACAGTGACGTTACCGGGGTGTGCGAGCGTACCGTACCATGACCGTTACCAGGGTGAGGACCAGAGCACTGCGCAGATAAGAATGTCTGAACTTCTTGGGGTTACAGTTTGGATTATTGACTATGTCCATGATCAGTTCCTCCTGTTGACACAGAGACACAAACAGGAAGACAACACTTTTAATGTTTGATGTACTGACCAGGTCTGCACTTACATTGTATTAAATCATAGTTATATTAGTTTCAACGATGGAAGCTCCGATATGAAATCATTTATCTGCTTTGCCACATTCAGGGCATTGTTAGCACAGTGCTATGGAGGAAATACATCAGCAAAGATCTTTGGCCAGGCTGGGGTTTCAGACAGTTGTGGGTCATGGGTTCTACATTATTGGGTTGCAGGTTATTTCTACATTGTTGGGTCGCAGTTTTGACATCACTGGGTTGTGGGTTCCACATTTTTGGGTCGTGGGTTCCACATGGTAGGGTCACAGGTTCTACATCATTGGGTTGAAGGCTATTCGTCGTTGGATGGTCGGTTCTACATCAACCATTGGATCACAGGTTCTACATTGTCGGGTTGTGGGTTCCACATCCTCAGTCTCAGATATTTGTGGTTACAGGGGAGGTCCATTCTTAGATTAGAAAGGACTGTGCAGGGAATGACAAAGGTTTTCATGCTTTCATATCATCTACACTAATTATTATGAGATTAAAACAACTATTTGGAGGTTCAAGCCAAAGGAAATCATTGCAGCACCGGGATAATTTGTCATATTTACTGCAGTCTCCACACTCTGGATCAGCTGGTATGTGGAATCATTATGGTTAAATAAACAACCTTTTTAATTTGCTGCCTTTTCTGATTAGTGATTTTTCTTTCTGAGGGTTTCTATCTCTATTTATTTTTCTGGTTAATTTTGTGAATTTACTTTTCTTTTAAATCAATGCTTTCTGCCTTCTGCTGAATGTTTCCAATGTTGTCCTTAATTGTCCTGGTCATGAAATGTGCTGAACAAATAAACTTGCCCTGCCTGGTACCACTTACAAAAATGCTGACAACTAAAAGACCAATTTCTGTACAATAGGCTTTAATGTCCCTATTTAATCTATTTTTTCTAGAGCTCTGTGTTGAAAGTTATAACCCAGGGGGGTGGAATAGTTCCTCAGCACTAACAGGGATTTACTTGAAAACACATGAGTGAGAAATTAAGCCTTGGGCCTTGACATTTCAGAGTGGAATGCGACATTTCCCATAGTATTTTATTGTTAAAATCAACTGATCAGGCAGAATTTTGTAAATACCTCTCAAACAAATTTGTTAAAACTTTGGATATGAACAACACCTCTGAATCAAACTTGTGGGAGATATTTAAAGTAGTCGTGAGGGTTTTTTCTCATGAAGCATCATTTAAAAATCAAAGACACTCATGATTACTTGAAATGGACATTAAATTATCGCAACTGGAGACACAATATACATAAAGTAATAATAGTCAAACACTACAAGAAATGATCAATCTTAAATGTAAGTAAAACACAAAAAGGCAGGGATATTGTCTCGCCTGCAGGCATGTTATATTGAATTAGGGAATTAGGAGAGAAACCTCTTATACTACCAGCTTGTCAGCTTAGGGGACAGCAGAATAGCCGGACTATACTTACAACTAGATCTGACACCGGAGATATAATCACTCACCCAAAAACAATAAATAAGCGCTTCATGGAGTTTTATCAAGAATTATACAAATCAAAAGCAAAGGAGGATGTGGATTCTTGGCTTGGAAAAATTTCTCCCTTCCTAAACTGGATGAGGCCTTAAGGAAGGCTCTAAACATGACACTGACTGCGATTACATTCATAACCGCAATATTATCAATAACCCAGTTGCGCATGGCCATGTAAACACCGGCAGGAACCTGGATATGCCCATATTCTGGTTTATAAAAACCCAAATCTGACTCCTGGGTTACTCCTTCCATATTTCTTGCATTATTACTGGGCTGCTGATTGTAGAGCGATGGTATATTAGAAGCTGGCCAATCATCTTGATTCACATTTTGAAATACCATCTTAGCTAGGAAAAGAGCAAGTGTCTCACGGAAAACCTCTCATAGGGCAATTCTCTATTCAGATCCAAGTTTGGGAGCTTCATGTAAAGAAGAGCATTACACAATATCTAATGTTAGGAAAATTTGGGTGCAAATTAGAAAATCTTGCCACCTTCAACAGACATCGTACATGCCCCTATATGGCATAACCATGCATTTCCTCCCTCAGACACAGATGCAGTTTTTAGGGAGTGGGATAGGAAATGAATAAAACCCATAAAAGATTTCTATGTTAATAAAGATGTACGTTATTTTGATTTCCTAAATAAAAATTACTTGTCAAAAATCACATTTTTCCAGGTTCTTACATTACATAAAACAAAGCATTCCATCGTGTCACTCTTTGCCAGAAGTGAGTTCCATTTGTAAGATTTTAATTGGTCCACCTGAAGCAGAAGGCTTGATATCAAAGTTTGTCCATGCCTTTTCTCATAAATCTGTGCAGCTTGATGTTAAATTTAAACGGATGTGGGTGCTATATCTTAATATTAAAGTCAAGATGATGTATGGAAACAGGCTTTAAATGGCATTCATCGCCGCAGCACATCCTCCTCCTACAGCTCCTCAGGCGGTGCTGCACAGGCTGTAGAGACTTTGGAATGAGCTCCGAGGGAGATGGGGGGCCTTTCTCTGTGTTTTTTCCAAATTCCAGCTTTCTCTGACTCTCGGACAAGGTGGTATACCTGCCTTTAAGTGGACTTTTCACTCATCATGATAAGCCTCTTGTTTGATTTGGTGTGTGATGATTTTGTTTATTTTTGTTTGTTTTGTTGTTTATATGTTGTTTTCTTTTAAAAATTAATAATATTACTATGGGTACTCAAGAACAATATCAACTGAGATATTTTCAAGGCATTAACTTTGACATGTTCAGCTCCCCCTTATTTCCTCTTTTCTTTAATTTCCTGACATGTCAGGATTTATATCAATTTTTGTGTGCTATTATGACTTGTAATAGGTGGGTCGCACGCTACGTCACATTGCTAAGACAACGGCGTTCGAAGTGCAGATGGAGGGCAGGAAGTAAAGTAGCCTGTTAAGTAGCCTGGAAAATGCCTGTTTTGTGCAGTTTATGGTTGATAAAATCGAGGTAACAAAGAGAACCATTCTGGCTTTTTTAGTACCGAAAGTTGTCAATCACAAAGGTGAAAAATGCAGAAAATTGACCAAACAATGCTGGAAAAAGTGGATTTTAA
>JBAMHT010000001.1:33818257-33833971 GCA_037177075.1 Craterocephalus fluviatilis | reverse complement strand
AGTAAACATATAAACTGATAAGTAATGCAATAAATCTATAGAATATAATAAATGTATGAATAGTTTAGCTAAAGTAAGCATAAGTCTAGAGTTAATACTAATAATCACAACAGGGGTTAGAAATGTTGGTTTTGTGCTGCTCCTCTGGGCTTGGCTTATTCCAGGTGCAGCTTTGGCTCGTGCAGCTCACCTGGGACACCTGATTGCTGCCTTCAGTTCAGGCCGGATGTGCTGGTCGTCTGCTCTCCTCTGCCATGCTTCATCATTAACGACAGGTTTTAGCCCTTCAGCCTGTCCACCTCTGCTGATCCACACCCTCAGACATTTCTGCTGGTTGGATTTCCACACATCATCAGTCAGTGTTCATCCATCACCTGGAAGGTTCCTCCGCGGTTCATCTGAAGGACCCACAGCCTGCAGCTCAACAGGTAGGCGACAGCTCAGAGAAGCAGGGGAAGGTGCAGACATCTTATCACCAGTATTAGATGTTTTCTCAGCCTCACGCCGTCTTCGTGTTCTGTTGTTTGCTGTGTATTCCTGTGTCACTTCACCCGCCTACACCCCTCTGCTGCGAGAACCATATTTATAACAGTGTTAGGAATCAAACATGAGCCCGTCCATTAGTCTAATAACTCATTTTGGTAGAACAGGACCGCTTCATAGCAGACAAAATGTTTAACTTCATGCATCTAATTTATATGATAAATCTCGTATTTTTATGCATTTCGAAAACCCTTAATTAAATTACATCCCATTGCAGCAGATGCTCCACAGAATTACTAAATATCCTCCAAAAAGGAACCGATAGCGGGAAAATGAGCTGGAAAATCTTTTGCTTTACATAACCCAGTGTAGTGTAGAAGGTTGAGGATGCGGCAGGAGGTCCAGGGAGAAGATTTATCTACTGGCTACGGCAGGAAGAAGCAAAACCATTTCATTTATTCACTGTGAAAAGGGAATTTTATAAAGGCAGCTGGCACTATGACGTACACTATCCCTACTGATACTGATGCATCAGAACGAGAAATTACGAACAAATACGAATTGTATGAGGAAAATCATGGATCCAACCAGGTGATGGAAAATTCATCAGAGCTTCTACTCCATGTTGATGAGACGGTTACACAGAGGCTGCATCCATGATGAGAACCTTGGTTTAAGTTGCTGCGTTCCGATTGCTCCAAGAATTATGCAAAACATAAATACTGCAATAAAAATCTGGTAATGGAAACACATGCATTCTGAAAAACCTCTCAGATAACCCTAAAAAGTTTTTAAGCTTTCATGAGGAGGCTTTTCAGACGTGTCCATATGTAATTATTTGGCAAAAATGTAACTGAAACAGTTTTTCCACATTTCCACCTCACCTGACATGCCGTAGGGTCACGTGACCAGATTGTTTGGAGTAAAGATGGTGTGGATGAACAGAGGATAATAAAACATCCATCTTGGATAAGAAAGAACAGCGATATGTTCCTAATACTAATTTTAGAAATATCCCCTTTATTGTGGACTTCCTGCTGCCTTTCCATCACCAGCCAGTCTGCCCAGTCTTCCTGGACTCCTGGATGTTTCTCTGGAAACCCTGGAGATGCAGATCAGCAGTTTTCATGCCTGGAACTCTCTTTCTTCCTCATCCTGGTGCTCGCTTTGACCTTCAGCTTGCCGTGTGATTGGCTGGTTAGATGTTAGTGTGAACATGGTGACCAGGTGGAGCTGATGGTGAGCAGAACAAATGTTGCTCTGGGACTTCCTCTCCGTCTCCAGCTGCACGTTTCCTGACAAACGAGGGTCGTTGTGACTTGGAAGCACGGGGAGCTAATTAGAGCTTTCAGATCGGCGGCGCTGCGACACACTCTGATGAACACATACTCCCACCTCAGAGGGACTTCAAAAACATCCATGTCAGTCCAGCAGTGGTTTACAGAATGACTTCCACATTTCCTACGCTGCTGTCTCTCCTCTGAGAAGTGGCAGCGTTGCTTCTGCTGCCCGCCCAGTTTACTGAAGGAGCATTTAGCTTTACAGTGGAGCAAACTGGGAAAGTGTGTCCAAACTTTTGACTGGTGAAGGGGACAAAAACATGTCACATGTGAGGCTACAAGGCCTTTACTTGGGTCTGTGAAAGGGCTGGCAGAGAAAAATGGTTATCATGATATTTATATACATTTGTTTTTGGATCACTTTTACAAAATAAATGACTGAGTCGTTTTATTTTCTGAAAATAGGTTATTTATTTCTGGGTTAATGCCTCATTCATCCGTGCACATCAGGACTTTATCTGATCTAAGACTAAAACACATTGATTAAATTTATTTGTAAAGCACTTTTCAAGTATTTTTTTTTCAAAATAATCAAACTTATGAAGAAAAATGATAGAACAGAATGGAAAATAATTTAATTATTATTAATAACAACAACAATAATTATACTAAAAATAAAATAATGACCTTGTATAAAAGTATATCTAAGGGGTCATAAAAACAAAACAATAAAATCAAAATAAAAAAGTAAACTTAAGAAGCTAATTAGAAGCCTGGGTGAAAGTGAGATAATGATAAAAAACTGAATCTGTATGCAGATAAAAACATCTCAGTACTTTATTAGGTAACTTTT
The DNA here is from genome assembly GCA_037177075.1 of Craterocephalus fluviatilis. NCBI lineage: Eukaryota > Metazoa > Chordata > Actinopteri > Atheriniformes > Atherinidae > Craterocephalus > Craterocephalus fluviatilis. The sequence goes on along the minus strand of JBAMHT010000001.1, from coordinate 33,831,355 downwards.
TCACTCAATATAATTTGCTTAAAAACCGATATTACAGGTACTTTTTAGTTACAACATAATTAGAAACATTAGTTGGTTCTTCATCATCTCCAGCCATTGTGGAAGGTCCAAAGATCCACTTGCAAACCCCGAACACATTCATGTAAGAGACACCTGAAAGAGTTTCATATAAAATGGAAGCGTGACAGTGCGGTGCAGAAAAAGCATTCAGAATCCGAGAATCCAAACAAAGAAAAAGCTCTGATCCTTCAGCTTCTCCTGTTCTGCTAACACTGAGTGGAAAAGTTCTATCAGAACCTCGTCCTCACCTCGGCTTCTGTTTCTGTAAATTATTTCCTGTCTGCACATTTACAACAAGCTCATTAGATTTAAGATCAACCTGCTGCTGCAGCTGGAAGAAGGAGCTGAGAAATCTTACCGGTTGCCTGGCGATGCATTTGGTCGCACACTCAAAAAAACAACTTGTCCACTGAACATAATAAAATTATGGAAAGAATTTCCACCTAAATAAAACGCGTTCATTTAACAAGACACAATTAAGATTAGCAACCCAAATGAAATCATGTTTTGTCAACATGATGTAATGGCATCACTGAAACCCAACTATCATTGTTTAGTTAAACTAGATTTGTAAAGGTTAATGTGATATATCTGACTTAATTTCTTTGGGCAATTTTAACTTGTATGATTTGATCAGGCATTACTTCATCAAATAGCATAGTTACAACTACTATTTAAAAAGTTACAACTACAAGAATTATTTCTGTCAATCCAAAGATAGTTAAGTTCATTCATCATAAATACTTAGGCCAATATTTTGCATGAGACAACTAATGTAATGCATTCAGAAAATATATATTAAATTTTTTAACAATTTCACCCCTCCCAGAATAATGGAGTATCCATCAGAAACAGTCCTTTAAGCAATTAAGCAATCTGAACACATTCACTCACAGTAGGTGTCAAGCTTTAAGTAAAAAAAAGACAAAGTGTGTGTGTTTTTTTAAAATTTATTAATGAAACTGTATCAAAAATGGTTTGTTTGTAAACCATGGAACTACCTGACATAATATTTTAACAGTTAGGTGGACAAGTAGAAACAGTTAAGGACAGGGTTTAGACTAGACAGCCAAAGACAGTATGCTAAATGAATGTATACACCATTAACAATTAAACAACACAAGGTGACTGATGACAAGAAAGTTATGTTAAGAATGACGATTTAAAAGAAAAAAATACTTTAGGGCAATATGAAATTACAGTAGTTTCCAATGAATACAACAATTGCTTCTTTGTATTTTTAAAGCAATTTTTAACATGGAAACATCTTTAAGCAGCCAGAAAACAGGAAGCATTAAAAATACATAAGTTATTAAGAATAACTTAAAGTGCCTCCTGGTGACAAAGTTGTCAGTGACAATCTAAAGAGAAGTGCTTTAGGGCAATCTGAGAATACAGCATTTGCTTCCATTTAAAAACAACACTTCCTTCCTTATTTTTTTTAATCTAAACATTTACAATTGAACTATTTCTGCCCAAAAATGGCAACAGGAAGCAGTAAAAACACAAAGCTTACCAGTTCTTAAACTATGTCTGAAATTGCTTCAATTGCCTTTTCTTAAGCTGTAGGTCACTGTTGAGGATAACTTAAACTGCCTCCTAGTGATGTAGTTGTGTCAGTGACAATTTAAAGAAAAGTGCTTGACTGCAGGGCAATCAGAGTATACATTTGCTTCCATTTAAAAACAACAGTTCCTTCCTTATTTCCTTTATAGAGAAACATTTACATTTGAACTATTTCTGCCCAAAAATGGCAACAGGAAGCATTAAAAAACACAAAGCTTACCACTTCTTAAACTACCTCTAGAATGGCTTCAATTGCCTTTCCTTGAGCTGTAGGTCACTGTTGAGGATAACTTAAACTGCCTCCTGGTGATAAAGTTGTGTCAATGACAATTTAAAGAAAATTGCTTGACTGCAGGGCAATCAGAATACAATATTTGCTTCCATTTAAAAGCAACACTTCCTTCCTTATTTCTTTTTTAGAGAAACATTTACAGTTGAACTATTTAAGTCCAAAAATGGCAACAGCAAGCATTAAAACCACAAAGCTTACCACTTCTTAAACTACGTCTGAAATGGCTTCAATTGCCTTCCCATGAGCTGTAGGTCACTACAAAGCATAACTAACGTGCAAGTAGAGTTTTCAGTGCTTGAATTTTCTTTGAGAGTCTGTTTCCATCAAGCTCCATGATGATCTTCTGCAAAGCTTCAAAAGTGTATCTCACCTTGGGAGGGTAGTTGAGGTTGAGAGCGTATACAAGAGCAAGCAGCATCGCCACAGCAAGTGGTACATTTCTCAACTCCTCCAAAACTTGCACTCCCTCAAGAATGATACCTACATCTTCCGGTTCATCATTAGGCTCGGCACCTTCTTTGCGAATGACATAGATCCCAAACATTGTCTCCTGCATTGCAGCTCCAGTATCTCCATCAGTGTCCTGCACAGAAAAAAAGGAAAATAAAGAATTGATTAAAAGAACATATCATACATCTAAGCTGGCTTAAAAAGGTTTAAATTAAACTGTATACCTTGTATTCTTTCACAAGATTTTCATGCTCTTCATTTAGGTACACACACAAGGCTTTGATGATGCACTCTCTTTTGACATCAATGGCATCAGTCTATAAACCATACAATAAAATTTGTGGCATCAATATCATGTTACTTTAAAATATAAACACTAGCATGTTGGTAAATAGCACAGGGCAGTCTAAGAAATCAGTAAATTATTTAAATATGTTGAGTAAACCAAAGACTTTGATAAAGTTTAAAATTTGTAAATCTGTAAAAGTTTAAAGTTTCAAAGTTATTTAACATCTTACCTCGGTTATGGGTACCAAGATGCTCTTGATCCTTCTTCCTTGTATACCGCCTTTCTTGCCAAAGACCTTCAGCAGGTTTGCAGATTGGCCATCCAGCATTGAGAAGAATTTTGACAGCAAACTGATAGTTGTAATCCTCTTGAATTCAGCGGTTAGCTTAAACAAAAATGGACACACAAAAACAGGTGACTGTCATAGCACCAAAATGACATACCACATGAACAATTCATCTTTCACCAAATATTGAATCAACATAGAAGCAACATAAATTGGTTGCTATTTTGTTTGGCTGATATGAAATACTGTGTTTAAAGATTGAAGACATATTCTAATTGAAGTAGATATGCGCTATGCAAATACCTCACGTTCACAGAAGAGAGCTGGCCATCTGGTCTTAAGATCAGCGATCAAGGGTGCATCACGAATAACTTCCTGTCTTCTGTGTGCAAAGGTTTTCTCCATCATCGCTGCCACTGTGCCCTCATTGTTCCTTTTCCTTACTTCTAAAAGAAGGGTCTCCCTTATCTTTTCAAGCGTTTCTGCAGATTCACCAGATGGGTAAATGGGACAGTAGTTAACTTCTGCCTTTCTGGGCTTCTTCACACCATAAGCAGGACAACATTTATCTGCAGGTTTATTAGCGAGGGAATTCAATTCAACCTCTGGGCATCCAAGCCGCTTGAGCTTCCTTCTGTAATTTCCCAGTTTGTATTTTAGGCTCATCTTCCAGCCACCGTATCCAGTGGCAGAGGCCGGTTCTTTCAAACACGGGTGGGATGAGATCAGGGCTTCAGCAACCTCTTCAAACTCACTGTCTGAAGGGTACACTTTGTACTGAACGATTGCTTCAGCTAAACTGTCCAGAATTGCAGTTTTAAGCCTAATGTCAGGATTCAATAAAGTCCCATTTTCTTTGAATGCTGCATTGGCTTTGTCCAGCTGCAGCTCACAATCATATGGAAATCGGGGCACAAGAAAAACTGCAGGCCATCCAGTGGATCTTGAAGGAGTTGAATCAGAAGATGACAAAATGTCGGTATCATACAAGCTACTGGATGAAAGTGATGACTCAGTACTAGTTGAGGCGGGAGTGGAGTGTGGAGGAGGAGGTGGGGAGTCACCAGGCAGAACAGAGGTAACTGGATCATAGACCAGCTTTAAGGTACTTTTGTCCTGGATCTCTGACACTGAAGTCAAGTTGGTAAACTCGTTGCCAAACTCCGTGTCCATAAATTGCAGTCTGAAGTGGGCCTCCACCCCACAGTGCCTCTTTATGTGCTGAACAAGTTCATCAACTGTCTCTGGAATCCCATCTTGTAATGTCAGTCTTTGTGAATCATTGTGCCCAAGGATAATTCTTAGCTTCACTGGGTATGCCATTCTACCATAATCTCTGAAAAATAAAAATAAAAAACATATTTTAGGTTATCAAAACCATAACATGACAGAAAGTTAGGGATCTTGTTTAACAGAAAAACTAGTGTGTAACAAATTAAATAAACCTTAAATTCAAATCACTTTAAAATGGGAAAAAAAATATTCATAACTACCCCTGTGATACTGCATTAAATGTAATATCTGTATCAAATTTTCTTCCCTACTTCATCCATGTCCAGACTAGTTTAAGCATGTTTTCATAAATAGTAGTGACAGTTCGATTAACATTTCATTTTAATCACATTGTTATCATACCTTATACATGTATGTGTCTTTTTAATGTCACCATTCTGAGAGATCCGACCAAGTAGTCAGCCAGAGGATAGTCATCTGCTAGGTCACTAAACTCAATCAGATCAATGTCTTTAGTTGGACATGTCGTGAGCTCAAAGGCTCTGTAATGCTCACTGTACCACCCACAAAGTCTCTTAACCATAAAAAACATTCTGTTTTGTATGATAAAAATCTGAACAATCTGTCCAAAGTCAGGAAGTCCACTAGTAGCACCACAAGCTACAATCATTCCGTTTTTGAAACTTGCACCTTTGGTTGACACAGATCTGGTTATGTATACTTCTGTTGTACCAGGAAACTTGTGTTCTATATTGTCAATGATTTCCTGTTTTAAAACATCAACAGGAACTGTTGAGGCCTGTGTCATCTCAAGACTAGGCTTTTCAAAACTAGATGTTCTCATGTGATAAGAAATCATGAGCTGATGCTTAGAAGCTAATGACAGGGGCACGTTCTTGAAGCAGTTTGAGTGTCGAATAACTTGTTTAAAAAAACTGTGCTTAGCCTCAAATCTCATCGTCCAGAGACCAACAAGAGGGCCAAATTTTCTGATGAGTGCAGGATAGTGCTCCAAGTAATGATGTTTGGGTAGGAGCTGCACATTTGGAAAGAGTTCTTGATATCGTTTGCGGTGCTCGGAAATTTTAGACTCAAGGTAAGCAATAGAGTCTTCTGTGTGTGTTGGAGCAACCACCAGCTCTACAACATCTTTTAGAACCATCAAAATTTGCCATGCCATTTCATCCTCTGGCACTAGATGGCCAATGATGAATGGAAGCAATCTCAATAGTGCCCAGTTCTCATGAGCATTCCCCCCAATTGTTTTTGAGAATGTGTGTGGGATTGTGTGAGGCCTGTTAGGCTTGTCTGACCATTTGTAGGGAAAACTAAGGATAGCTTTATTCAGGACATCAAGACTGAAATATTTCTTGGACATCAGCTGTGACAAACATTGCGCGAGCTCTACAGGTATAATGCCCTCAAACACATCATGCACAATATCTGGGGGGTAACCTGTCAGAACACAAAAGTGGGCAAGGTTTTTAGTGATTACACACTGTCTTTTTACACCGCAACAGCTTGAACTGTTCTGCTGTGCTGAATTTACATGGGAGTCATGTAGTTCTTTAGTTCTCAAATCAAATGAACCTGATCTCACATCTCTTGTTTGGATGTCTGCTCGTGTTGCAGTGCAGAATCGACAGATGTGTCCAGCAGAAAAGCTTTCATTAAAACCTGCTAAACTGTGAGCACCGAGGTTGTCTGCTGCAACTACTTGAATTGTGCCTTTAACACATTTACCAAACAATGGAACAAAAAGTCCATCCTGCTCAAGGGTTTTCATGTCCTGAAGTAGGGGATGCAAGACTGTGTCATATCCATACTTCTTTACATCATCTGATTTGCACAGAATTGCCAAGTAAATTGAGGAAAGTTCTGAATGTGAACCTTGAGGCAAATTACTCAGAGTCCAGTAAATACCACAAAGCTTATGTTTCCGGCGTGAGGTACCCAGAGGATTGCAGACCTCAAAATCATCTATGTACAATGTTAGCAAAATTCTCAACTCCCCCCCTGAAAAAAAGCTATTTTCCTTGAAATGCGAGCCATCCTTAAAGGATTTGTAAGTATGCTGTCCAGTTATCACACTGCTCTGATGGGCTCTGTGGTTTTCAAGAACTTTATCCGCAACATCTTTCTTTTCAAGAAGCTGTTGCAAACTCTTCAGTATAGATACATACTGAAAGCTTTTGTTTCCGTGGAGTATGTACTCGATGGGCTCAATAACATCAAAGTTTTCAATGTAGAACTTGTTTCTGAGATAAGATGTGCTCAAAGAGCCACCCTTCTCTATTGCTTTAAGCAAGGGGTGAGATGTGGAGAGGGCTGTGGCTACTTCTTCTATCACTGCCTTGTCAGGTGTGGAACCATGTTTCTGAAATACGGCTTCAATGTTGTTTACAGAGAGAGGAATTGTGGCTGAGCCTAACAAATAGTGCAGTTCCTCAAGAAATTCATCAATTTTTGTGCCCGGAACATGAGCAAAATGCTCAAGTTTGAACAGAGCTGCAGCAAAATTTTGCTCAATTACATGGGGCAGGGTCTTGCTTGCACTCACATCATTACTTGGAGATGCACTGTTTAATTCCACTTCAGAGTCATCAGGATTAAGTGTATCTTCTTCTGCACTATGAGATGATTCTTGTGAAATTCTAGATGTCACTATACCCGGTTTAAAGTCTTTTAATGTATGAGGATTGTGTTTTCTGTTTTTATGGGAATGAAAAGTTCCATGGATGTTTGTTTTAAAAGTACAAACCCCAAAAGGACAGGTAACAGTTTCATTACTCCTAAGATGAATGCCAATATGTAGGAAAAAATCCCTCTCTGTAGAAAGACTGTTACATTTGCACAAATGACAGCTAAATGTTTTCAATTCAAAGAAGTCCGGAGAACTTTTAGGATGAACTCTACTTAAATGTATGTGCAGAGCATTTAATGTCTTAAAACTGCATGGACAGTTTATATTAGTGCATGAGTAACGTTGTTTATGACGATGCTGTAGTCTTAGATGTTTAAGTAGATCATATCGACCAGAAAAAGCTAAACTGCACTCCTTGCACTTCCACATTTGAGTACCACATCATTAAAATCAAAAATATCTGGATATCTTTAGCAGTCATTTATCCTATTTCCCACACAACTTATTTTTTATAAAAGCTCATCACTTTTCATTTAAGTATTTAACTGTGCAACCTTACACTAGCAGATGACTTCCTTCTCCTGCACCCTTGGTGAAGCCGTGAAGCTGGACACTTTCACGGGGTATCAAATCCAGGTGGAGACACTTCAGAATGAATCACATATATCTTTGCACTGTGAAAAACAGGAAAAAAGAGAGAAAGGATGATGGTGAAAAATATTAGGTTAGTTATGTGATGAGTACACACATTTAGTTTGGGACCTACAAATTTTTAAGGTTAACAGACTTAGAATTAAGTACATGCATAAACACAAAATACTTCCAAAAAGGTAAAGTGATACATATGCAATCAGTCAACATTTCTGTTGTAAAATGTGGGAATATCTGAATTGTAAGGATGTATTGTATTTAATTTAAATCCTTATTACATGCAACAAAGCTTTAAAAAAAGACACTTGTGGCTGAGCCTAACAAATAGTGCAGTTCCACAACTATTCACTAAAACAATATTGTAAACCCACGCTCTCAATAAAAATGGCAAAAAAGAAGAATAAACAGGGAATTAACCAGGCCAAAAAAAACTTGCATTCATGTTCCACTCTTATTACTTTAAAATGCTGCAATCGCCTGTGATGAGACCCGGAGAACTGAGACTTTGCAAGACTGCTTGTGCGCGCGACTCTCCACAACATGTATAGCGTATCTGTCACTCGCTCACTCTCACGGATACAAAAGCGCGCGCGCACACATTTGAAAAGGCCGCTCATTCCAGATAGATTGATTTGAACAAGCGATGAAAACGTATGTAGGGTCATGCGTGAAAATAGATTTATACATCTTCAGGTTTGTGCATGTGACCTTTCAGTATTTCATTATAACTACGTCGGGTTCAAGAAGGGAAATACGTCAGGGGAAAATGCAGCTACACTGCCGTGTCCTAGCAAAAAGTGGCATGTCACCCACTGGAGACAGGCGTAGTTCCTAAAACTGAAAATAGTAGTTAATTGTCGGTACGACTTCTAAAACGTTAGGGAAGCAGACCGAGTACCTACGAAAATTAGAGCCGTGCCACGAAAATAAAGTATAAAAGCACTCCCTTTCCGTATGATATACATTTATTTAGCATCTCCTACTTTTTTTTTTTTTTGCTTCAATGTTTTGTAAAGGGAACCGCGCTTAACATCCTGTTAACACAGGATGCTAGCTTAACCACAAAGCTGTGCATCAGTCGGCGAGACTTCATTATGCTTTCTATTTACAGTAAAAAAAAGAGCGCATATAAAATTTCACAGAGTATAAAAACCAATTTGACTAAATTAATGCACACATTTTTTCTTTGCTGACGGATGATAAAGGATTAAACTTACCTTCCTTCGCATGTGGTATCTGCTGCCCATTTGAGCGCGTTGGTTAGCGGTGTTGTCATAGAGATATGGGTGTTGTCCTTTCACCTTGGCCTTTGAATCTTTCAAACAGGCTCTTTCCTAATTGGGAAGTTGCTCATTACTGCCACCCTCTGCTTAGGAGGCGTAAACGAAAGTGGTTTGCAATCCGAACGAGTCTGAATGATGTTGTGGTAACTTAAATAATTCTCGTAATGATTTCATTGTTGCATATCATGCTAGAACTACAAGATATAAAAATGTTTAAACATAAAACATGATTTTATATAGTAAATCTACATGTTTCACTGTTGTTAATGGAACAAACACCAAGGTTGCTTTTTTTGAGTGTGGGCTAAGAGTGAGAGGTGGACATGAAGGATATTTCAATGGTCATTATTACATGAAGGATATTTCAATGGTCATTATCACAAAACATCTCAACATTCTGACTTGCAGTGCTTACACAGAGTATTGAGAATGTAATTCCTGCTTCGAGAAATGAGCCAAGCTAATGTAGAGAAGCTGTAATGTGAAGCTAACTGTAAAACAAAGATCAGCAACAAAACATCATGTAGATAAGGTGAAGGCAACTTGCTGAAGTTCAAAGTAAGTATCAGAATGAGGCAAAAAGGGGCTTTATGGTTTTTGTTCTCAGCTTTTATCTCTATGGAAGTCCAGTAAGTATTGGTTCCAACCAAGGTCTGAACGCAACATAATGGGCTATAGCAGCAGAAGGCCACACTGGGTGCTGCTTCCGGCCCACTTTCAGCCCCTTAGTACCAACGTGGCATGGTCTTACCAGCACTTCTTTCCACTATTAGATGTGAAACAGTCTTTAAAGAAGCCTCCATCATGTTGCTTTGCACTGAAAATCTGCCAGTCTGACTGAAAGAAGGAATCGTTGTCACCAGTTTGAAGGATGTGAGGGTTTTATTGAGATGGAAAATGGCTGCTGGTTAGTGTCCTGAGCTAAGTAAATGCTATAAAAGCCAATCTCAATGTCTTAATGGCCTTCATTCTTCTTGGAGGGGGTGAATGTAATTATAAAGTTCATTACAGTAATGAGATAGGCAGCATTTGAGAGAGGGCCATCAGTTACTGAGCTGAGACACAGCGATACAACTGTTGATCAAGTCTCTGTAATAGGACATGAACGAGGTTAGGACAATTTTTGAAGATGTCATTCGTCCCTCCCATTTTTTTTTTCTCTGAAATGATATATGAACCTTTAAGTGGCTTTAAGTTTTAGCTCTCTATGGATGAGCCTAACTGTAGGTCAGTGGCATGTCTTATAGTTCTAGTTTTCTATGGTCAGTGATTAGATAGGAGTAAAAAATTGGCATCCATTTTTGCTTATTTGGAGATATCTTGAGTACGATGACGCACACAAAGATTGCCCAAAATAACCAAGCAAAACATGAATTAAATGCCACTCTCTACAACTTGGAAGTCTGTTTCAGCCTCTTTGTTCTGCAACTTTTACAAACTCACTGAGAAGCTAAAATGCATCGTTACTCTTCAAACTCATTACATTTAATGAATTCAATTTAGCTTTTAACTAAGCCACATTTACTTGCAGGAGTAATGAATACAATTGTATCTTGACAGATTAATTGTGAAAACCACGAATGCAGAATCTTCCAAACTTTGTAAGAGTTTGCCGTTTGGATCATTTCAGACTCTGAGATGTTTAACACCAGATCTAATCAGCTAGCTCTGCAAACACTCCAACATTCACATATTCTGAGAGGTTAGTGTGCAGGTGCTTCCTCTTGAGGCATCTCTTCTTTGCCGGATGTTCATTTCAGATCATGCCAATAATAAAAACTTGTAATTTTTTTCCTCTAATTTCAACATGAAATACAACATCCCAGTGTACCGCCATCCCTCTTGTTGTCACGAGTGTCTGGTTCCGGTCTGTTCCCTGGGGTCTGTTTAAAAAGCTTTGAGCAAAGTCGCACTTTGTAAGAAGAAGACAGACGTAAGTGTCTCACTCTGAACAAAAAGCTGAAATAATGTCTCATTGTGATTGCGACTCAGCCGGTATAAAATATGCCGTATTTCCACGGTGAAGAATGCCATCTTCTGCAGCCTGATTTATTGAAGATAAGAGCTACATTTGTAATAAAGCAGAAGAAATTATTGCCCAGTGTTAATATTGGAGATTTGATTGAATCGGATACAGGCTCCATTGAAAATTGGGCAGTAAATCACTATGTTCCAGCAGGCCTCGCTGGTCTGAGAGCCTTGCACAGATATTGACAGATAGTGGGGTTTTTTTGTGTTTTTTTTTGCTTTTGTTTTGATTGGTCATTACAGAGACTTTATTTTCATTATCATCCTCGCAGCCGTGACAGTATTTTTAACTAGGAGACGTGATTTTAACTCGAGACAGTCTTGTGCTGTGGATGTGGAGAAGCAGAGATGGAACATGTGTCTGAAGAGCTGTAGTTAAAGTATGGGCTAAGATAACTGTCATTGCTCACGTATGTAGAGAACTACATATATGCTGAATATTCATCTGAAGTTGTGCGTGAATAAAAAGTTTCTAAATCTCCATCTGAGATAAGTGATTGAAACAATCAATGCTTGTAATATGTGGAGTCCCCCTGATTGTGTGAAGGATAACGTCCATGTGTACTTCAAACATTGCTAATTCTGAGGTATATTTACCACATCAATTAACCCACAACAGTAGTTTTTAATTGGCTGACAAACACAGAGGAAGAAGGCAGAAATGCTGTCGTGTCATGGAGACCATTAATTGTCCATCTCTGACTCTGTCCTCCTTTACTTGACATGGGCCAATCAATACTCAGTGTTTGCTGATTACAGAGGGAACACCCCTCCTGTTACAGGGGTCCGAGCCTCATGCTGATCAATACTTACAGTGAAAGGCAACTGAGCTGTCTGCGCTGAACATTCACAGGATTTATAAGAAAGCTTTATGTGTTTGAAAATACATCCGGACTGATTCTCTAAAGCGAAAGGGGAAAAATATGTTGGTGATGTGGGTTTAAAATAAAGGAGCCCAACCTTCACCTAAAACTTTAAGATGGCATTTTATTCTCCCTCCTGTTGCCTGAATTCACTAAAATGTTCTGCATTTCCTGCCTCCTGTTATTTGGACAAACAGTAATTTTCCATAAATTGGCCAAATGTTCTTCCTTTTTGAAACTGGTCAGTGGAGACTCTAGTTTCCTCCCATTTTCTAATTAAATACAATTTCTGAATCGGTTTTCAGTTTGGGTTAGAAATCAAAACTGCTCAGTCAAACTTAGAAAATGGTCCGCACTGGACTTAATATGTCCTATTTAGACCTGCTAAACACCACTTTACAATTCACATAATGGTGCTCTCGCAACCACTCTCGGTCATACATTAAAGGTCTATTTCTACACCTGACCTCGTATTTAGGAAAATCTTACATCCTTACAAAGCTCTTGTTGGGCTAGTTTCCATTTCTGTAACATAAATCTGAAAACCAGACGACTTGAGAGGGGACATCCTGAACATCAAAGTAAACTTTGTTGAGTCACTGCGACCGGATGATGTTGTAAATATTTATGGTGTAATGATTTATTAATCATGTGGTCTTTACCGATCCAAAATGTAAATCTTCAAAAATAGATAAAATATGCATTTATTAAGTGCACTTTTATTTAGAAAATGGCTATATTTTGAGTTACCCTGGCCTGTTGCTTTCCCTTCACTAGTCTGTCTTTATTGTAGGAACAGGTAGTTTTTATTCATTAGAAGCACCTGAGCTCAGGAACAAGATATTCTAGGTAGTTTTTTGGGGGGATTTTGATATGAATGGAAATGACTCCGTTCATGACTCCATTTCATGTCAATCGTTGTGGATTGTGGATTGTGACAGAATTTAGGTGTTGGAAACATCAAATTGCTATCCACTAAATCGATTTACTTTTGTTTCATGATCAAACTGGTGATTTATATCTCTAGTAAATATAAGGTGTTAAAAAATGCAGCAAAGCAAGGCAAGTTTATGTGTTTAGCAGATTTCATGTATAAGGCAATTCTAGGTGCATTACATAAAACATTACAGCGGGTGCAGAAGAAGCATTTAAAAGTATTAACAATAAACTTCTAAAGGAAATTATATAAATAGAGAAATAAAAGAAACTTTCAAAAAAGACAGGATAAAATACAAGAGATAAAAGTTAATAATCAGTTGTTTTTAGGGCTGTCCAGATACCACTTTTTCACTTCCGATACCGATACCGATACCGATACAGAGGGTTGAGTATCGGCAGATACCCGATACCGATAAGGTGAAACTGAAAAAGTCCACAACAGAAGGTGTGAGAAAAATTTAGTCATTAATTATCAACCAATGAGCTAATTTAAAATAAATTTAAAGACTTTGTG
>JBAMHT010000001.1:33801961-33811979 GCA_037177075.1 Craterocephalus fluviatilis | reverse complement strand
CTTAAATAATCCGACAAGCCGATCAAACACAACATAGAAGCTTCCTGTTCTTGTTGTGTTCTTCATTAATTAAAACAGCCAGTTTTTGTTTATGCTGTCATTTTTGTTTAAGCTGTCATCACTTGTTTTCAGCCAGCTGCAGCTCCTCCTATCAGTTTCAATGAATTCTCTGTGCGTAAAACCGCTCGAGTTCAAAATTTTCAACTCAAGCGGAGAGGCAGAAACGCTCTATTCGCGCGGAAAATGTGCTTCATTCGCGCGGAAAAAACGCTCGATTGGGGCGCTCCGCGCCGCAAATCTGCTCGAAACGCACCGCCCAAAGCAAACTCGCGTTTTTTCCGCGGCTGTACATTGACTTGACATTGAGTTTGTACGCGTGTACAATTTTTTCCGCTGTCCGGTGTGAACACGGGGTAAGAGCGTCTCTAAAAGCAATGACCCACAGAAATAGACAGCAAATGCCTCCGAAGAGACCGGTGATGCAGAAAAGGTGTTTTATGGAGCATTTGAGGGGAATCATAAGTCAACACATTTATTTTATCTAATCTATAGTCGTTTTGTTAGCGAGTAATTGGTAGGTCGGCTTTACATTATGTCTCAATTATGAAATACAGTATGCCTTTGCATATGGATACGACACCATCTCAACATGTAAATAAAGTGGTCAACATCCACTTTATTTACATGACATAACATGAAGACGTTTAAACTGCAACTACGGGCATAAAAAAGGTTGTTTTTTCTTTTTAAATAACTATCAGCATTCCAGTTGATTTCTGAATAAGCCCTAGGCCAAAATTCCTTAAAATTACATGTTTCACTTTAAAGAATGGGCTATAGTCTCTCCTTCATTGTCTTTTGTTATCCATCTGCTGGCACGTCACATCAAGTGCCACCTGGTGGCGGTTCGGGCGATCTGCAGTTTTCCACAAAAATATAAAATTCTGCCCCAAGAAAGTTCTACGTGATTCTCATATGATTCATTCGAGGATCAACCGTCCATTCTCAAGTGGTAACGTCTGTAGGTTATTCATACTTTATTTAAATGATATTGGTAAAGTGCTTAAAAAGGTGAGATTCATTACATTTGTGGATGACACAAATCTGTTTTTTCCAAGAACTTTTTTTCAAGTTATCATTTAATGAAAATAAAACTAAATGCATGGTGTTTGGAGGTGTAAATGTCAATTCTTATATTCAATTAGCTATTCATGGTTTTAAAATTGACAGTGTATGTAACAACATTTTTGGGAGTGATTTTAGATCGTAGAGTTAAATGGAGCTCACATATTAGATATGTTAAATAGAAATTGTCTAAAACCATTGTTATCATTTACAGAATGAGTGATTACTTAAACAAGAAATGTCTGCATATTATTTTACTCACTAATACAGCCATATATATCATACTGTGTTGAGGTATACAGAAACGCATACTGAACCACATATAGAACCTAAGATATGACTCCAGAAGAAAGCTTTAAGAATAATAAACAAAGCTTCCTATCATGAAACTACAATTAAAATATTTATAGAGTCTGGTATTTTAAATTCCTAAGACATTGTCTATTTGAAAACACTACAAATTATCTTTAGAGCAAACAATAAAAGTCTTCCCAATTGTATTCAACAGTTTTTAAAATAAGAGGAAATAAATATAATTTAAGAAAGATGTGTGTTTTTTAAAGTGTGAACTTAAGAATTAATGTTAAGTACAAATGTGTTTCATTTCTGGGACTTATGGAAATTATGGAATGCACTTAGAGATGATTTGAAATCGTGTAGATCTTTGTTTAGTTGTAAAAAAACTTTGAAGATGGAAATAACCAAGGACTACAGTGGAAAATGACTGACACATGAATAAATTAAGTCTGTATTCTTAGATTTTTTTGTTTTTTGTAGGAATGTTTTGTTTGTTTTTTGCATTATCAATATTGAAATGTCAGGTTATTTTATGCATTGTATAGGATATGCAAATATGAGGTCCGTGTACCATACGTTCACTCTATTTTCATTTCAGACATCCAAATTAAAACATAAAATTCGGGCCCTCTTCCATTTTTTATTTGTGAAATAATTATTAAATATTGAAGAAAGAGCTGTTTTCCATTCAATCCCAGCTGTAAAATTGGATTTGGCATCCTTTTCTTAATAAGAACTTTTATATTTTCCTCCAAGAGGAATCCAAATCTCTTTAAATCTCTGGTGAAGAGTGCTGATGCAGCAGAAACCAGAAAAATAACTTCTCATTCCCCAGGAGAATGATTGTTGATGTATATGATTGTTGATTATTCTTTTATAATATGGATGCTAAAACGCTGGTTTGTAGCATGATGCTAAGTGCTTTCTCTGTTGTTTGTGTAAACACTCAGCTAAGCTCTGAAGTGTATTTGCACAGTAGGTACAAGCTTAATGTAGCTAATTATATTATTGTGCTGTTTCTGTTTTAGTTTCACTTTCATCACATCATTTCATCTCATTGTACCCGTGGACTTAATATGAAGATGGCAATAAATCCTTCATGTTCATGAATGATGGAGAGTTTAGCTCACTGTCTAGTTGAAGTTGCTACACCTCAGCAAGGGCAGTACAGTGAAAAAGCGGAGATCAGCTGGAGTTTCAACAAACAAGAGCAAGCTGAAAATCTGTGCTAGAAGAATGGATAAAGAAAAGACAGAAAATGTGTCTGTGCACACAAGAACGTCAAAAAGCTCTCAGTCTTCTGCATCTAGTGCAGCAGTTAGAGCACGTGCTGCAGCAGAGGCAGCAAAGGCACGAGCTGCATTTGCTGAAAAAGAGGCAAAACTTAAAGTAGAACAGGCTGCAAAAGAAGCAGAATTACAACTAGGCAAAGCAAAATTGGAAGCTGAATTAAGTGCGCTTGTACTGCAAAGAGAGGCAGCGGCAGCTATTGCACAAGCTGAAGCTTTAGAAGCAGCTGAAGAATTTGAACATTCAAACAAGTCAGATTCCTCTTCACAAAAGGCTTTGCAAAGCGAAACTGTGACACGCACTAATGCATATGTTGCAGCACAAGCTGATCTTCTCCCGACACAGACTCCTATACCTGCTGGTTCCCCATTACATGACTCAGTATTATCTAATGAGAGCTTTGTTACATGGCATCCTACATCAAAAAAGAGCTCAAGTGTGGATGATGAACATAAAGATGGTGACATTGCCAACAAACCAGCTGGTCATAAAAGACCATCACGTGAGCATGCACGTTACAGCAAGACAAATACAAACCTCAGACTAGATGATGAACATTATGGAAAGCTAAAGGAAACCCGCTTTCCCCCAAAATCTCCTCTGAATCCAGCTGTGCCATCATATGTTCCCTTTCATGCCCCGGTCACTCCAACAGCAGCGCTGGAAACAGAGCACCTGGCAAGATATCTGGCTCGCCGTGATTTAGTGACTACAAGTCTTTACCAGTTTGACGACAGACCTGAAAGTTATCTGGCATGGGAGTCTTCATTTTATAATGCTACTTCCGGCTTAGGGCTCACACCCACTGAAATGCTAGATCTGCTGGTAAAGTGGCTCGGCCCAGAGTCTGTCAAACACATAAAAAGGATTCGCTCCGTACATGTTGGAAATCCACACGTAGCACTACAAAAGGCCTGGGAGCGCCTCAACGAGTGTTTTGCTGCACCTGAGGTAATAGAGAAGTCACTGTTTAAAAGGCTGGATGAATTCCCAAAAATATCAGCCAGAGATTTTGGAAAACTGAGAGACCTAGGCGATCTTCTCATGGAAGTCCAGGCTGCCAGAGAAGAAGGTTATCTCACCGGCCTTGCATATCTTGATACAGCCAGAGGAATTGGACCCGTTGTGGAAAAACTTCCTTATGGTTTGCAAGAGAAGTGGGTCACAGTTGGCTCAAAGTTCAAAGAAGTAAATAATGGCCTTTTTCCCCCATTTGACTACTTCACAGATTTCATCTGCCATGAAGCACGGATGAGGAATGATCCCAGTTTTTTCCTTCCAGGTGGCTTCACCAACAGCGTGAGACCAGACAAAGCATCTTCAAGAAATCATGGGGGCTAAATAACTGTTCACAAAACAGAGATTTCTTCAGGTAAAAACACACCTGCAAACTCACCTGAGAAAATGGCAGACCTGTCAGAGAAAAACTGTCCCATTCACAACAAACCACATGCACTGAAGAAATGCAGAGCTTTTAGAGCAAAAAGTCTGGAGGAAAGGAAGAGAATACTTAAAAACAGTGGAGTGTGTTTCAAATGCTGCACATCTGCCAGTCATCTTGCAAAGGACTGTAGAGCAACTGTAAAGTGCAAAGAGTGTGACAGCGACCGTCATCACACAGCTATGCATCCAGGTCCTCCACCACATGTCTCCAAAGGGCCTCTGCCTCCACCAGATGATGGCGGGGAGGAACAGGAACCGGTCGACAACACGGCCATCAGCTCTAACTGCACAAAGGTCTGTGGGTTGGGACGAACAGCAAGATCCTGCTCAAAGATCTGTCTGGCTCGAATATATCCTCAAGGGCAACGTGACAAAGCAGTGAACATGTATGTTATTATTGATGATCAAAGTAACCGTTCATTGGTTCGGTCGGATTTCTTTGAACTCTTTAACATCAGAACCCAGCAATTCCCGTACTCACTTAAAACATGTGCTGGACTGGTCGAGACATCAGGCAGAAAAGCAGAGGGGTTCCAGATCGAATCTCTTGATGGGCAGACTAGCCTACCTCTACCACCGCTTATTGAGTGTAACGAAATACTCAATGATCGCTCTGAAATACCAACACCAGAGGTAGCCTACCACCATCCGCACCTGAGAAGCTTGGCGCCACACATACCAGAGCTTGACCCCAACGCAGAGATACTTATCTTGCTTGGAAGAGACATTGTGAGGGTCCACAAAGTCCGGCAGCAAGTAAGTGGACCTCATGACGCTCCTTTCGCACAGAAGTTGGATCTAGGATGGGTCCTCATCGGGGATGTGTGTTTGGGAAATGCTCACCGGCCAGTTGTACACACATTCAAAACCAGCGTGCTGGAAAATGGCCGCCCCTCTCTGCTCATGCCCTGCAAAAGTTACATAAAGCTAAATGAGAATGTGTCTAATAGAGGGGAGCAGAAGAAGTCCTCCAAGACATCATTGGAAGTTCTTGGACATAAGGTTTTCAGTGAGACTGACTGTGACAACAAACTTGCACCATCCATTGAGGACACAATCTTTCTGGAGATCATGGACCAAAAGGTATATAAGGACATGTCCAACAACTGGGTCGCTCCTTTACCCTTCAGAGTCCCGCGGCAACGTTTGTCCAACAACCGCGAACTGGTGTTCACTCGCTTCACTGCCTTGGAGAAAAGCCTCAGGAGGAAGCCAGAGATGAAGGAGCAGTTCCTGGAATTTATGAGGAAAATGTTTGACAACAAGCATGCAGAGGTGGCTCCACCAATGAAGGACAATGAGGAGTGCTGGTACCTTCCAACGTTTGGAGTATATCACCCGCAAAAACCCGGGAACATTCGTGTGGTATTCGACTCCAGTGCAAGGTATTCTGGCTCATCTCTAAATGATGTTCTGCTGACAGGTCCAGACCTCAATAATTCACTCATAGGGGTGCTGATACGCTTCAGGAAGGAGCAGGTAGCAGTGACCGCCGACATCCAGCAGATGTTTTACTGCTTCCTTGTTCACAGCAACCACCGAAATTACCTGAGGTTCGTGTGGTACAGAGACAACGACATGTCAAAGGACATCATCGACTACAGGATGAGAGTTCATATTTTCGGCAACAGTCCGTCCCCATCTGTGGCCATTTACGGACTCCGGAGAGCCATCTATGAAGGTGCCAACAAACACGGAGCAGACACAGTCCAGTTTGTCGAACGCCATTTCTATGTGGACGACGGGCTTATTAGCGTGCCCACTGATGACGAGGCTATCAGTCTTTTACAAAGAACACAGGCCTCCCTAAGCGAATCAAACCTGAGGCTGCACAAGTTTGCGTCGAACAGTGAAGCTGTCCTGCAAGCATTCGCTCCAGAAGACAGAGCAGTCTTGAAAGACCTTGACCTCAGCGGAGAAACCACACCCGTGCAACGGAGCTTGGGACTGCTATGGGAGACAACTACAGACACCTTCACATTTGCAGTCTCGGAAGACAAGAAAGCCTTCACTCGTAGAGGAGTACTGTCTACAGTGAACAGTGTATTTGATCCACTGGGCATGGTCGCACCGGTGACAATTCAAGGGAAAAGTCTCTTAAGGGAATTCAGCATTGACATGTGTGACTGGGATGCACCACTCCCAGAGAAAAGCCTGAAACAATGGGAGGCATGGAGAGAGTCCCTGCATGAGTTGAGTAAAATGCACATCCCACGCGCATATACTGCAACATCCCTCTCCAAAGCTGATCGCACAGAGTTACATGTGTTCTCAGATGCATCCACAAAGGCCATTGGAGTAGTGGCATATTTGAAGACCGTTCTAGCTAATGGACAAATAGAAGTGGGATTCGTCTTGGGTAAAACTAAGCTAGCTCCACGGTCTGAACCCACCATCCCTCGGCTAGAACTGTGCGCTGCAGTGTTAGGTGTGGAAGTTGCCGAACTCATCCAAGATGAACTGGACATAAAGCTGGATGCCATCAGGTTTTATTGTGACAGCAAAGTAGTGCTGGGATATATCCACAATCAAACCAAACGCTTCTATGTTTATGTTCACAACAGAGTTCGCCGGATTCGCCAGTTTACAACACCAGACCAATGGTACTTTGTCAGTACAGAAGACAACCCAGCCGACCACGCATCCAGGTCAGTTCCTGCGTCTCAACTGACACAGACAACATGGTTTACAGGACCAGACTTCCTGCACAAACCAAGTCCACCGGACAAAGACACAAACGCAACATTTGAGCTTGTCAACCCGGAATCAGACGTGGAAATACGCCCTGAAGTGAACACTTTCCACACTAAATGTGTAAACAGAGCCCTCACAGCCACACGTTTTCAGCGCTTTTCATCTATGCGCTCCCTCACTAGGGCTCTTTCATTGCTCATCCATATAGCTAGAGCCTACAAACATAAGTCCCATCAGTGTAGAAGGTGGCATTACTGCAGCATCCCACGAACTGCCGAGGAGTTGTCTCAAGCCAGACACGTCATTATCAAAGCTGCTCAAGAAGAGGCCTATTCTAAGGAACTTGCCACCCTTAAGCTTGGAAAAGCCGTAACGAAGGATAGTCCCCTTCAGAAACTCAGCCCCATTTTTGAAGATGATCTGATATGTGTTGGTGGCAGATTAAAGCATGCTGACCTGAGCCCTGTGGAGAAGAACCCCATCATCTTGCCCAAGAGCAGTCATGTCTCTCTGCTGTTAGTGCGACAACATCACGAGGGTGTTAGGCATCAAGGTCGCCACTTCACTGAAGGCGCCCTGAGAGCAGCAGGTTTCTGGGTCGTAGGCGGAAAACAGCTGGTCGCTTCAGTGTTGCACAAGTGCGTTGTGTGCCGGAAATTACGCCGCAGAACGGAGACACAACTCATGTCCGACTTACCTCCAGAACGCTTGCACACATGCCCACCCTTCACCTGTGTAGGGGTTGATGTATTCGGGCCTTGGCAAGTTGTCGCAAGGCGCACAAGAGGAGGACAAGCACAAAGCAAAAGATGGGCGATGCTCTTCTGTTGCATGAGTTCGCGAGCTGTCCACGTCGAGGTGATAGACTCTTTGGACACCTCCAGCTGCATCAATGCCCTGAGACGTTTCCTGGCAATAAGAGGTCCAGTAAAGCAAATACTGTCGGACTGCGGAACCAACTTCATAGCCGCTTCAAAGGAACTGGAGCTCAGCCAAGAACAACCGAATACTACCATCCAGAACTTCTTAAGCCAACAAGGGTGTTCATGGTTGTTCAACCCACCTCACGCATCCCATATGGGCGGTTCATGGGAACGCCTAATTGGCCTGTCAAGACGGATCCTGGATGCCATCCTGCTTCAAAACAACATTCAGCTCACGCATGATGTTCTCTGCACATTCTTGGCAGAGGTTACGGCAATAATCAATGCCAGGCCCCTTGTCCCAGTCTCCTCTGACCCAGAATCACCTTTCATACTGTCCCCTGCAATGATTCTCACACAGAAAGTGGGTGTTGCACCACCAAATGGAGACTTCACAGACAAAGACCTTCTTACCAAACAATGGAGACAGGTCCAAGCTCTTGCTGAAGGATTCTGGCATCGCTGGCGCCAAGAATATCTTCCCACTCTACAAACCCGACAAAAGTGGAGAGTAACTCAGCAAAATTTGAAGGAAGGAGATGTCGTGCTCCTAAAGGACAATCAAGCTGCACGAAACACCTGGCCTATGGCACAGATTACTGCTGTCTTCCCCGGAAGAGATGGCAGAGTGAGGAAGGTGGAACTCAAGACAACAGATCAAGGGTCTGTAAAGTTCTTCAAGAGACCAGTGTCAGAAGTGGTGCTTCTTCTGCCTACAGACTGAAATATAGGTTTGGTGTCATATGAAAGTCAATAGTGACCCTTAAGGTCAGACGGGGAGTGTTGCGCCCGTTAGGCAATAAATAAGAGTTTTTGTTATCTGTATGTAATTTGTGTTAAGATTTATGCAGATTTATTTTGTAGGAGCGACTTTTATTTTGAAGTGTCGCAAAACCGGAAGTAGGAAGTTCAGGCGCTGTAGTAACGTTAGAATCACTTCTGAAACAGAGAGAAAACAGCAGGCTGGTGAAGAGTGCTGATGCAGCAGAACCCAGAAAAATAACGTCTCATTCCCCAGCAGAATCAACGCTTGTATGTATAATATGATTGTTGATGTGAAGTTAATTCATGAGTGCAAGGATCTGAAGAAGTTAAAAATCGAAGTTATTCTTTTATAATATGGATGCTAAAATGCTTGCTAACGTTAGCTTGTTTGTAGCTTGATGCTAAGTGCTTTCTTTGTTGTTTGTATAAACACTCAGCTAAGCTCTGAAGTGTATTTGCACAGTATAAGCTTAATGTAGCTAATTATTATTGTGCTGTTTCTGTTTTAGTTTCACTCTCATCACATCATTTCATCTCAATTGTACCTGTGGACTTAATATGAAGATGGCAATAAATCCTTCATGTTCATGAATGATAGAGAGTTTAGCTCACTGTCTAGTTGAAGTTGCTACACCTCAGCAAGGGCAGTATAGAGTTGTTTCCACTCTTGCATCCTTGAGAGCAGGACCCAGAGTAAAAATTAGCACATTTCCTTCAATTTGATCAAATTTTAAGCTAATTATTACACATGACATTTATAGCGAAACTGAATGAGGATTAAACATCTTTCTCCAAAACCAGCTGTATTAGGTGTCAGTGAGTATTTTTACTAATAGAAAATAATACTTGAAATTCTTAAAAACGCTTTAAAAAACATGTTTTCTAGTTGGCATTGCTTACATGCACAGAGTCTTTGAACATGTACGTTGTCACCCTCAATGCTTACAATTATCACAGTGCACTCAAAGTCACTTGAAAAGCAGAAGTGAAATTATTCGGGGCTTGTGTTTGTCGAAAATAAAGAAGCATGCACAAAGATGAAGCAGGACGTTTGTATATAGAGGTCTCCTCTGAAGGTAACCCCATTCCTGGTCCCCTCTGAAAAGTTGCACCAGGCATATGGTGAACATAAACAGTGTAATATCTTTCCCACTCATCAGGGAGCATGTAGCTCTTAGCGCTGTTCATTAGCCCCACATGAACTTTGAAGGTGAGTGGGAGAAATAAGCAAGACGCTCCAGCAGGGTGTTGTGTGTGTGTTTGTGTGGCTGTGTCGTGGCAGTGATAATCATTGAATTTAATAATTGTTTTTCTAATTATAGACCATGAAACCAGAGTTAAGGCCACAGTCTGTTCCTCCCTCCTCCGAGAAAATGGAGTAATTGAGTGTCGTCCGCAACAGATTAATGACATGGTGTTTGGAACCTGGCAACTGGTGCATTTTGTTACTGACAACAGGGGTTTGCTGCATGTACGATTCC
>JBAMHT010000001.1:33437301-33450689 GCA_037177075.1 Craterocephalus fluviatilis | reverse complement strand
TACAAATGATGTTAGACAGTGATGAAGAACAAAAGGGCCAAAAATCCATGGTACCTTCAAACATGGTTCTTAGATGCCGTGCCAAGTCGGTTAATAGTGCAGTACTTTAGGGTGGTGTTTAGCTTGCCAGTCTGGTGCATTTTTCTACATACTTTATGTTCTGTGGTAGAGGGGATCTGAGGCAAGGTCACATTAAAAAGTTAGGATGCTGCTTTACACATTTAGTTATATGTTCCATGATTTAGGGTGTACTGCCATGCAAATATGATCTCATGTAAGAAAATATTTGTTATTTAAGTGGCGTCTTACCTTGAAATTACTGAGTTTACTTTTTGTTTATTTCTTTCTTCCATTTCCATGTAATTTAGTGAACCTTCATGCTCTAAGCCCAAGAATTGCTTGCTTCTTTCTTTTTCACTGCTGGAATGTGTTCCTATAAATTACTGTGCATTTGTCAGTTAATTAACATGTCATTGCTGCTATTGTGAGATCTGCACAGATAAATGCTGTCGTACATGTCTTATTGAATCAAAGAAGTAGAAAATCAATTAAACTACTGTATAAATACAATGTGAATGAGCAGGAAATAATGGGCAGGCCTCCAGCACGAGCAGTGTTTAATAAATAGCCCTGTGAAGGGCCTGCAGAGGTTGAGGCTCTACTGAGTTTGAACAGATTGTTACCTTGTATTGCAAGTTTTTTACAGATGTACAAACTGATATTTCCAAACTTTCAAGGCTCTACTGTCTAATAGTTAGCTTTGCTTCAAGTTAGAATTCCCCCTTATAACCCTTACACTTATTCTCCAAATGACTTTTTTTTTTGTAAAAAGAATGTCTGACTACCTTTCTTCAAACCAATGGGTACACAGTAGTACCCATTGGTTTGAGACATACTTTGAGGGCTCAAGCCTCACAATTGTAATATAATTTATTTAATTTACAATATTTTAAGTTTACCTTTCATTGCTGTTATGGGGTGCACACGTACCAACAATGGAGGGTTTTATGTTTTGTTAATTCTTGTTTCTTTTTCTGAGTTACCATGGGGCGGGAGGAGTATCCTATCCTTCTGGGGAAAAGGCGTGGCAACTGGCGGAGGAGCCTTCAGTCTGGATGCCAGCTCATCAGGCTCAACCATGTGCCATTGGACAATGGGGGGGATTTAGAATAAATTACTTTGAGTCTTAGTTTATTTATTGTTAGTCATTTTTGGTTTTCCCCTGTGTGTCATTTTGGTTTGGCCAAACCACTTATAAGTTCCCTCATGTGTCATTGTGTTAGGTCAGTTTTCCTCAGTTAAGTTTGCTTTGTTTGATAAGTCTATTGAGTATTGTTATCTTTAGTTGACCTCTTTTAAAGGCCGGCTGATTTTGTTTGTTTGCATTTTTGATCATTTTTGGGTCAATAAAACCCAGCTTTTTGAAATTACCCCCTTGTGTCCTCGTGCCTGACTGCTTGGTCCCTGACAAATGGTGGCAGTGGTGGGATCATCCAGTGGAGGACAGTTTTTTTTCTAAACCCCTGGTGAAGCTACCGTTTGGAGTTTTTCTTCTGTCCGTAAAAGAGATGCAACGTGGAGGAAAAGGTGAAAGGAAACGAGGAGCGGCTGCTGGAGAGAAGCAAGTTGGTGAAGAGGAGAATGGAGCTTCTGGAGGGGCTGAGAGCACTGAGGGTGAAGAGGGTAAGGAGCCAACCATGTCAGACTTGGTTTCAATTCTTCAGGCTAACATGGCGCAACAGGAGTCCAGAGAAGCAAGGCAAAAGGAGGCAGCTGAACGCCAGGAACAAAGGTTCAAGGCACTTCAGCACCAATTTCAGCTCCTTCAGTTGGAAGTCCAGGCCCGAACATCTTCATCTCAGGATCATCCGTCAGGTAACCCAGATTTATCAGGTATGGAGAGTTTACCATCTACAGCTGAGAAGCCTCAAGTCCAAGCTGACTCTGATCTACCTTCATTAAGCAAGATGTCTCCTCATCATGAGCCCAGACTTGAGAAATTAACTGATGGTGATGATATTGAACATTTCCTGATCACATTTGAACGTATGGCATTAGCATATCGATGGCAAAAAACAGACTGGGTATTTCGTTTAATACCACTGTTAACTGGAAAAGCAAGAGGTGCTTATGTGCACATGGATGTGGATGATGCTCTTGACTATAACAAAGTAAAAGCTGCCATTCTCTCTAAGTTTGACATCAACCCTGAGACCTACAGGCAGAAGTTCCGCTCTACAGAGGTTAACCCTGATGAGAACCCCAAGGAGTTGTATGCCAGACTCAAGGAGCTTTATGGAAAATGGATCCAACCTAAAGGTAAAACCACACAGGAAATTGGTGAAGTAATCATATTGGAACAATATTTGAGAATGTTGTCCCCTGAGCTCCAGGTCTGGATTCGTGAGCAGGACCCAGGTTCTGCACTGGAAGCTGCTAGGTTGGCAGATGTCTTTGTAGCCGCCCGAAAGAAGGGACAGCCATGGAGTTATAGTGCTTGGAAAACATCAAAGGAAAACTCTAGATCGGCTCGCCGGGATTATCAGAGGCCCGCAATCTCTATGGACAGGTTTCCTGTTGGTGAGAATCAGAAAGGTGGAAAGCAATTAAACGCCTCCAAGAAGCTTATTTGTTATCTGTGTGGTCTTGAGGGTCATACAAAACCCATGTGTCCTAAAAACTCAGCCAAAATGGTCCAAATGTGTTTCATGCCCCGTCGGCATGATGAACAAGAACTTAAAAATGAGACTGTTAAAATGGAGCAAATAGAAGTGAATGGAACTGCATTAAAAGCACTGCTTGATTCTGGAAGTTCTCGGACTTTGGTCCATAGGGTGTTTGTGGAACCCAACATTGTTCGTACCCATGACACGATCCCCATTTGTTGTGTTCATGGGGATGAAAAGCTCTATTCAACAGCAGATATGTACATCAAGGTTAAAGGGCAGACTTACCTTTTGAATGTTGGTGTCGTTGATAACTTGCCTTATCCTGCAGTATTGGGTCGGGACCTTCCAGTACTTTTTGACTTGCTCAACTTAGATCAGAAGCAGGAATGCAGTGTTGCAGTTACCAGGGCACAAGCACATAAATCTGATGACTCATCTGAGGTTCTGAGGGCTCTTCCCTTCTTCAATGAGGAACTGGAGGTGAGTCCAGGGAGACCCAGTAAAAGTCGCAGGCAGAAAAGACAAGAGAAGTTACAACATACAGCCATGAAACCAGTAAATACTGAGACCGGCCTGCCCTTAGGATTGCAAATTCCAGCAGATATAGCTGATTTACAAAAAACTGATCCATCTTTAGCTACTCTTTACCAGAAAGTGGGGGAAGGTTCAGGAGGGGTGCAAGATGTTAGAGATGGATATACTCTTAAAAATGGCATACTCTACCGCCAACAGGGGTCAGTATTGCAGCTAGTGGTCCCCCAAGGAGTGAGGGATTGTGTTCTCACCCTGGGACACTCTATTCCCTGGGCTGGCCACCTTGGGAAGAGGAAAACAACAGCTCGGATCAAACAACATTTTTATTGGCCTGGCATCTACCAAGATGTGGCAAATTTTTGTAAAAGCTGCCCTCAGTGCCAGGTAACATCTCTTAAAACCCCCTCCAGAGCTCCACTTCAGCCATTACCCATCATTTCTACACCCTTTGAACGCATTGGAATGGATATAGTGGGTCCAGTTGAGAGAAGTAAAAGAGGAAACCGCTATATGCTGGTAATCACTGACTATGCTACAAAGTATCCAGAAGTGTTCCCATTGAAGTCCGTAAAAGCTAAATTTGTTGCTCTCTGTTTGGTGGAGCTCTTCTCACGAGTCGGGTTTCCAAAAGAAATTTTGACTGATCAAGGCACCAATTTCATGTCTACTCTGCTGAAACAGGTTTATCAGCTGCTGGGGATCAGAAGTTTGAGAACAACACCTTATCATCCCCAAACTGATGGACTCACAGAGCGGTTTAATCAAACCCTGAAACAAATGCTCCGAAAGGTGGTAAATGATACTGGTACAGATTGGGATCAGTGGTTGCCGTATCTCCTTTTTGCCTACAGGGAGGTGCCACAAGCGTCGACTGGTTTTTCCCCCTTTGAACTCTTGTATGGATACGAGGTTCAGGGGCCCCTTTCTTTATTGAAAGACACTTGGGAGGGGGAAAAGAGGGAAGCAAAATCTAACATTGTGTCTTATGTTGTCCAGATGAGGGACCGTCTAGAGAATGACTGACTGAACTTGCGCAGTCACATATGGCAGACGTCCAGCAGCAGCAAAAGACCTGGTACGACCGTTCAGCAAGACAGCGATCCTTCAGCCCTGGGCAAAAGGTGCTAGTGCTCCTTCCCAGTGATGATAACAAGTTGCTGGCTAAGTGGCAAGGGCCCGTTGAGGTTTTGAAGAAATTGGGACCCACTACTTACCAAGTTTCCAACCCAGGACAGCCACACTCCAGCAAGGTGCTGCATATAAATCTGCTAAAGGAATGGGTGCAGCGGCATGACGAAGCTGAGGTGATGCTCATAAGAGGGGTGCCAGAGGAAGAGGAGGTGGGTGAGCAATATCTGCCATCAGCGAGTGTTCTGAATTATGATCTTACCCATCTGCCAGAGGATAAGCAGCAGCAGGTGAGAGAAGTGTGTAACTCCCCAGTATTTCAGGAGAATCCTGGGAGAACCAGTGTTGTGGAACATGACATTGTACTTAAAGAAGGAGCCTCTGTAAGGCGTCTGAGTTACAGGATTCCTGAACGTCTGCTGGCATCTCTGAAAAAGGAGCTTGATCTGATGCTGTCGCTGGGGATCATCGAAACCTCAAAAAGTGAATGGTGCCACCCAGTGGTTCTGGTGCCGAAAAAGGATGGCAGCATCAGGTTCTGTATCGACTTCAGGTACCTGAATTCCATCTCACTATTTGATTCATATCCAACACCGAGGATGGATGAGTTACTGGAAAGGCTGGGAAAGGCAAGATATTTGACAACAATTGACTTGTGTAAAGGTTACTGGCAGGTTCCATTAACCGAGACATCCAGGAAGTTAACGGCCTTCAGAACACCATGGGGCCTTTTCCAGTTCACTGTGATGCCGTTTGGCCTGCATGGCGCTCCAGCAACCTTTCAGAGGTTAATGGATCAGGTACTGGGTGATGTTTCTGGATTTGCTGCTGCTTACCTGGATGACATTGTTATTTACAGTGACACCTGGGAGGAGCACCTGGCACACCTGCATGCTGTTCTGGATCGTCTTCGAGCTGCTGGGCTGACGGTGAATTCATCAAAATGCATCTTCGCTGCTGCTGAGACAGAATACCTGGGACACGTAATTGGGCATGGGGTGGTCAGACCACAGGTCAGTAAAATCCACGCCATTGAGTCCTGTGCCCTACCTCAGACAAAGAAACAGCTCAGATCCTTTCTGGGAATGGCAGGTTTTTACCATCGGTTCATACCACAGTTCTCCACCAGGGCGGCAGCACTCAAAGATTTGATAGGTTCCAAGTGTCCTCACCAGATTCAGTGGACAGAGCAGTCTATGGCAGCCTTTTATGATATCCGCCAGTCACTGAGTGAGGGACCTGTTTTGTTTAGTCCCAACTTTGATGACCCCTTTATTCTACAGACTGACGCTTCGGACAGGGGTTTGGGGGCCGTCTTGCTGCATGGTCCACCGGAGGACCGGCATCCAGTGGCTTACATTAGCAGGAAACTGTTCCCCAGGGAAGGCCGCTATTCAACTGTGGAAAAAGAGGCTCTAGCCATCAAATGGGCACTGGACTCTTTCCGATACTACCTCCTGGGGAGAGAATTCAGCCTGGAAACGGACCATAGGGCACTTCAGTGGATGGAGAGGATGAAAGATACCAATGGCAGGATCACGCGCTGGTACCTGGCGCTGCAGCCCTTCCGCTTTCACGTTACACACATCCCAGGAAAGAACAACATTACAGCTGACTACCTCTCTCGTTCCACTTGCGAGAGTCCTGAAGAGGGGGGGTGTGTGAGGGCTCAAGCCTCACAATGGTAATATAATTTATTTCATTTACAATATTCATTTTGTTTAACTGATTTGTAGATTAATTTTCAGTTTACCTTTCATTGCTGTTATGGGGTGCACACGTACCAACAATGGAGGGTATTATGTTTTGTTAATTCTTGTTTCTTTTTCTGAGTTACCATGAGGCGGGAGGAGTATCCTATCCTTCTGGGGAAAAGGCGTGGCAATGGGCGGAGGAGCCTTCAGTCTGGATGCCAGCTCATCAGGCTCAACCATGTGCCATTGGACAATGGGGGGGATTTAGATTAAATTACTTTGAGTCTTACTTTATTTATTGTTAGTCATTTTTGGTTTTCCCCTGTGTGTGTCATTTTGGTTTGGCCAAACCACTTATAAGTTCCCTCATGTGTCATTGTGTTTGGTCAGTTTTCCTCAGTTAAGTTTGCTTTGTTTGATAAGTCTATTGAGTAGTGTTATCTTTAGTTGACCTCTTTTAAAGGCCGGCTGATTTTGTTTGTTTGCATTTTTGATCAGTCAATAAAACCCAGCTTTTTTAAATTACCCCCTCGTGTCCTCGTGCCTGACTGCTTGGTCCCTGACAGCCTTCCTGACCAATTAGATGGGGAAAGAATCTTTCTATAGGTTTTTTTTTTTCCATGTTAACATTTTTCCTCTAAGCCTTTACAACACTGATATTAAAGTAGTGAGTCTCAACTGTCATCACAGCAAGAAAAAGAAGAAAAAAGGTTTGAATGTTGAGGGCTTTGATAGATTTGCTGAAATTACTACTACTTGAAAATAGTAACTGAATATACTACATAATCAAAACTAGTGTGTGGTTATGATTGTTCATCTTCCTTTAGTAATGGTTGAATAGAGGAAATTTAGTTTTTCTGTTATGCTTTTCTAAATTTATCAACAAATATTTATCTCCAATGATCCTCATTTTAAAAGAAGCCACTAAAATAATGAAGGCAGTGCAACAAAAGTTGCTATTTCAGTATAATATGAACATGAATCTCTTCTATATTCTGAATTGTGCTGTCAGCTATCACTAAAAATTGTGTTCTGTACAAGAAAAGATTATCTTTTTCATGTTCACAGTGCTTTTTGATATCAGCGAATATGACCCTTCGGAACCACTGGTTGTGACTGAGTTTTATACCCACACCCTCCAACGCATGACACATGCAGGCCCTGTGCCGCTGTGTAACAAATGTGCTGAATATGAAATGCATACAGTTATAAGAACATTATATATAAGAAACAATTAAAAAAAACAAAGCTTAAAATAAATGGGTCCAGATTTGGAGTTTTAGATGAGAACTCTATGTACATGTAGCAGAGAACAGGCAGGTCTTGATCCTGGATTTAAATTAACAAAATTTTCATCTGATCTGAAGCTTCTTGGAGTTTGTTCCAGACAATTGGAGCATAGAAGCTGAATGCAGCTTCTTCAGGTATGCTTCTGACTCTGGGAACTGATAAAACGCTTGAGGGGTCTGGTAGCTTCATACTGGTTCAAGAGGTCATGGTGGATTTTGGTCCTAAACCATTCAGAGTGTTCATAGACCAGTAACAGAATTTTAAAATATGTCTGCTGATGGACAGGTAGCCAGTAAAAAGGTCTCAGAACTGGCCTGATGTGGTCCACTATCTTGTTCTTATTTAGGACTCGAGCAGCAGAGTTCTGATTAAACTGCAGGCGTCTGGGTGATGTGGCTGCATGACAGAAGATCATAATAAAACCCATCAAACCACAACTCAAAGCTTCACTAAGTACCGATCTGACCTACAAAGCTGCCTGAATGCATGCCCATCCACAGTCTCCAGCACCCAAAACAAGGCTCGCAGCAAGGTGGGAGGAGTCCGAGGCATTGTGCTCCTGTGGCTCGACGTGGTCTGACCCCCTCACCCTGCTGTTCAGACCACGTTATTGGCTGCCTGTTTCTGTGGCAACAATCATAGGCAACTGCTTCCATGTAAAGAATAACAGAGTGGTGTAACAAAACCTGAGATCATCCATCCTTACACACACAGACACACGCTCACACACACAAAAGCACAAAGAAAAACATTATCCTTTGAAATTAACGACAAAAAAGTTGAACTTTCATTTAATTACTGATTTATTTCAAATAGATTAAGACATTATGTTTTACGTGGAAAACATTTCCAGATTATTGTAAGAAAAAAAATAAATTATTCTAAATTATATTTTTCTTAAACACAAATAAATGTGAAAATGGACTGGTAACTTGTTCCCAGGCGGGAAACTGAAAATATTGACTTTATGAAGAAATACTTTTTTTTTTAATTTAATGCTGGAAAAACTAATGTTGAAAAAGAAAGGGAAGCAACTAAAGTTTATGGAATATTCAAATAACACCATTTCAGGAGACTCTCCAGTCAGCTGATTAATTGCTGACAGATGTTGTCATAGCAACTGATTGCTAATTGATAACCCTAAATGCAATGACTTTCATACAAATAAGTGGTTTTACTAAAGCTTTAGACCATATGGGACACATATTGATTCATTTATTGATCTTTAAGGCTTTGGACAGTGTACCGTATAATACTAAGAATAAACATGGAACAGATCTGTGTATTTAAGCTCTTAAGGAAATTGCCCATAGGTACATATCAAATTATAGCACTGTCTTCATGTGTTTACTGGATGCATCAAAGGCCTTGGACCGTATCAATCATGGGAAACTGTTTGGTAAACTTCATGACCGTGGTGTCCCCTTATATATAATTAGGATGCTGAAATTCTGGTACTCTCCCCCAACAATGCAAGCTAGGTGGGGGATGAGTATATCCACACCCTTCAATATCTCTAATGGAGTGCAACAGTGCAGAATTATGCCCCCACTTCTATTTAATCTGTACATGGACAATCTATCTATGCAGCTGAGGGAGTAGCTGAGTGTAGAACTGGCTGTTTGGTGGGATAGTCTCATCAATCATATGCTTTATGCTGATGATCTGGTGGTACTGTCTCCCTCTAGTGCCGGGCTGCAGCAGCTTCTTACAGTTTGGAGTATGGAGTAGTGCAAGATATTAAATTCATGATGAACTCAATGAAGAGTGTTATACTGATTGCTAGAAACAAGGAGGAGGCCTCCCAATCCTACCTTTTCCCTGTCTGGCAGGGGAATCACTAGCAGTCGTAGAAACATCGTCGTCAGATGTTTGGGACATGTGATACAAGATGCCCTCTGTGATGATGATGATGTGCCGCATCAGTGTAGAAAACTCTATGGGCAGGCAAACATGCAGGCACACAAGTTTCACATGGGAACAACTGAGGTTAAAATATCAATGTTCAAAATGTATTGCACCTCACTATATACTGCCCACCTATGGTGTAAATTAATTACAGCAAGAATGAAAAAACTCCAGGTGGCTCATAATAATGCAATGAGAGTTGTATTAAAACTTTGCAGGGGGAGTAGTGCCAGTGAAATGTTTGTGAAAACTTCCAGTATTATACTGTCTGAACATCGTGTTGGGTGTTATGAAGACTACTGTAAATCAGCAGATCTGTGTATGAAAGGCAAAACTTTTAGCTATCTCACTGCAATCAAAGGTGTTCCTCTGGAGTCGGTGTCGGGACTTGTGTTCTTCTTTCTACATATTAACAGTCCTGACTGAAAGGTGTCAAATCAATAACTTCCACTTTAATGCTATCTCACTGTGCAGTGTTGTGCTGCCTTTACAGCGTATCAGGTCTTCTGTCAGCTTAGCTTTTAACACTTTTCAGCACACCTTGTGTGATCCGATCACTTTCCATTAGCAATCCAAACCCCAGTTTTGAGGGCTCTTCATTTAATTTTGTTTCAGTAAAAATTCTGAAATTTAGTTAAATTATGCCTCACAACTATTGTTATAAAAAAGTAAAAAAAGGCTAAAGTTGAAAGAGCTGATGAATCAAGTTCTATCCCTCCCTTTTCTGACTAAAAAGAGGTGTCTTAATGCCATTTTTAGGTTATTTACATTTACAATTGTAAACAAATGTATTCATACCGTCCTATTAAAGGGGAAAAACTGTTGTAACTGAAATTAACTCAAATTGACTAAAGTAATAATTCAGAAAAAAATCATGAAAATCATAAATGTTTTTTAAAATGTGGTTCAACAGAAATATTTAAAATAATAATAATAAATTATTATATGTTCCGTCACTTTTATGCTAACACATATTAAATCTATTAAAAAGGGATGTGTGATCAGCTAAATGAGGAATTCACAAAAATCACCCTTTTTTGTAAAACAGACAAAAAAACATTTTTATTTTTATTCTTACATTTTAAATTAGTTTATGTTAACCTGGCTTTAATGATCCTTTAAACCCGAAATAAACTAAAAAAGTCTTTATCCTTTATCACCTTCTTCTGAGGAAGTGCTTGAGTCTTCTGCTTTGGTAAAAGTTGCCTAATGTAAAAAAAAAAAATCCTACATTTGAGGTTATAGTCACAAACAGAAAATTAAACCCCATGTTTAGTACAGAAATCTGAATTACTACATCTGGAATCACCAATGCTGGTCATCACACCCACAATTTTACAGGTTTTTGTTGTTTACCTGCTACATCACTCCTGACTCAAATGAATGATTCATTATAAGTAGTTCTGAGTAACTCCCCAAACCAATTAGTAGCAGACTGAAGATATAATATCCAGCACTGTGTTGCCAACCCAATTCTCATCTAAACTGCTTTGTCTCCCTCTTGTGGTCATAAAACACCAGTTCATGTTTTACAAAAAAACTGTTTTGGCTGCAGGTAGGCGATATAAATGAGACAGGAAACAATATGCTCAATGTTGACCTTCATTAACTGAAATGTTTAATGTCGCCATACAAAGTGCAAATAAAAACAAACTTATACTTCTGCATTATAAATGACTGATATGACTCCAGCTAAAAGTTATTAGTGGAGCAAAAGCTGCATTAATGACGACGAAATGTTAGCTACCTTAAATATTTTGGACATGTAGTTAAAAAGACCTGATGGTTGTCACTCACATACAAACAGAGATTTGTGTTCATTCATTGTTTGAGTAACTAAAAAGCCCACAGGCCCCTCACAAAGAGAAGGCACTTCAGGTGTGTTCCTGTAACTAATTGTCATGACATGATTACACATCATCTCCACCACAGAGCAACAGTAGAGCCTTGCGATAGTCACCGCTGGTATCTCCCTGTAAGACAACAGATAGGGATGATTGTAGAAAAGAGAGAACAACCAAGCAGTTTAAGTTTGTTTTTAAGCAGGGCATTGATGTGTTAATGTACCTTGATCATTGAATGCAGAGAGCAAGCAAAAAGCTTCCTGAACTCAGCTCTGATGTCCAACATGTCCACTTCACTGCGAGTCACCATCCCCCGAATCAGGGTGTCATCGTCAGTGCCTGCCCCCTGAAGCACAAGGACGCCCTTTAATAACCGTGCACTTCAAAAACATCAATACATAACAGCAGGAAGGGGTTCCTACAGTGTACAGGGCACAGTGTTGAAAAAGTATCGTTATTATTTTTTTGAATTGCTTTTCCTAAAATAAAGCAAATCCTCTGCGGTTACTTTAGGTGTAGGTTCATCAGGTCAGCGGCTTACTTTATATACGAGATGACCAGATTTTACGGTAAAAAGGGTTCTGGTTTGCTCCCTTCTGTGTTATATTTCAATCCAGTCACGCCACAAATGTTTGCTGTCTTACCTTCATGGAGTAGTAGAGAGTCTCAGCAAAATAGGCTGGAACACTCTTGGCGCATTTCACTTTACAAGAAAAACCAAGTGGAATAGAAAAGTAGAAAAAAGTGAATCAAGGTTACAGAAAACTTGACACCGGAACAAATCCACATTAAGGGTTGTCTAGTGTCCGTACCCATGGCAAGAAGCAGGTCTCTCAGGCTTCCGGATGTTTCTCTTTGGATACTCTCGTCCATCTCATATCCAGACAGCTTCATGTAAGCATCAAATACTGAAAAACACAATCAGAATTAGTTCAATTAAACTGAAACTAAACAGACAGTAAAGTCTGGCAGCAGAGAGCCCTTCAGTTCTCACAGGAACGTTTCTCATGTGACAACCAGCAACTTGCATTGTTCCACAAGTCAATTGTCATTGTTCCTTGGTCAAAAGGTCTTGACAGAATCATTGTTACAGTATGTGTGTTAGTGGCAAACCTTTTCTCAGATGTTCAGCGCTGCGGTTGCCCAATATGGTAACAAAGGATTGTTCATCAGTGCCAAACTTCTCCTCGCCAGCTTTAAACAGAGCCTGGAACCACAAAAACCCAAAAGGTATTTTAATAGTCAGTGAAGTAAAGTTCACATCATGTAGGACAGGCGGTAGGAGTTCCTGTGATTATAACTTATAGAAGGCTGCATGCATGTTTGGACAAATGATTAGGACCTAAATCCTGTGTAATGCAATTATAGCAGTAATACTGTACCTCCCAAATATTCATTCAAGCACTTGGAATTTAATATCTTAGTTCATAAGAGGCATCCTGCTGGTTCAGTTTAACAAAATAAATAAATATTAAATTAAATCAAATGAAAATAGAAATAAAATAAACTGTTTTTTCCCCATAAGGATTATACTGGCACTGGAAGTACATCGGAAAATTTGTATCTAACCTCCAGAAAATGTTTCCCAACAGCTCAAACATATCAAAGTGCATTTCTCAGCATCTTGACTTTAGCAGATGTTTTGGAAAACATGTGGATATCAATAATTAATTTGTCCACTCTCTGAAGAAAATGAATCAAAATCTAACTGATGAAGCAGATGCTAGCATCTGGAATGCTGGAATGCTTTAATTTATTCTGTACACCTGTGCAGATCTAACACATGTTAAATTGTGAACATTATTGTTGATGGATAGCTTAAGGTGGGATATTTAAATATTTACTTCTATGTTTTTGCTGTCTTTTCCTGTCTAGATGGGTGTGTTTTGTAATTTGGTGAAGATCAATTACAAAATAGAAAACACCCAACCTAACTTAAATCAATCAAAAGAACAAATGACCACAGCTCTGGGCAGGAGCTGGATGAGATTCAGGGTGTTTTTACATTCTCCCTCCACCAGAGAGCGCCACACTCTTTAATCAAATTAGTGATCCTTGTGACCAAACACGTGATAGTCACACCCTTATACATACATCCATCCATCCATTTTCTGAACTGCTTAATCCAATTGGGTCGCAGGTGTGCTGGAGCCTATCCCAGCTGTCAAGGGGCGAGAGGCGCGGTACACCCTGGACAGGTCGCCAGTCTGTCGCAGGGCCAACACGGAGAGACAGACAACCACTCACACACTCACTCCTAGGGAGAATTTAGAGTGTCCAATTAACCTCACATGCATGTCTTTGGACAGTGGGAGGAAGCC
>JBAMHT010000001.1:33310968-33321716 GCA_037177075.1 Craterocephalus fluviatilis | reverse complement strand
ATCGGCTTATTGTGTCCGTTAGCGGCTTATTGTGTCCGTTAGCGGCTTTTTATGTCCGTTAGCGGCTTATTGTGTCCGTTAGCAGCTTATTGTGTCCGTTAGCGGCTTACGGTGTCCGTTAGTGGCTTTTTGTGTCAGTTAGCGGTTTATTGTGTCTGTTAGCGGCTTATTGTGTCGGTTAGCGGTTTATTGTGTCGCTTAGCGGCTTATTGTGTCGGTTAGCGGCTTGTGTCGGTTAGCAGCTTATTGTGTCGGTTAGCGGCTTATTGTGTCGGTTAGTGGCTTATTGTGTCGGTTGGCGGCTTATTGTGTCAGTTAGCGGTTTATTGTGTCCGTTAGCGGCTTATTGTGTCGGTTAGCGGCTTATGGTGTCCATTAGCGGCTTATTGTGTCGATTAGGGGCTTATTGTGTCCGTTAGCGGCTTATTGTGTGACACTGCATGTTAACCTGATAACAATTAATCCAAACTTTAGACCTCCACGTTTCTGTAGCTCCACTTCCTGACACGATGGAAGCGTACTTCTTCCCTCTCCTTACGTACTTAAGGTAAACCAGGGAAAATCTTATCTAGCATGAGGAGTGGACCCTATTCTGAGAAGACGATGTCAGAGAACAGCGAGTTGACTAGGAGAGAAACAAGCGGGGGACATGTAGAAGACGGGATTACTGTCCTCCACATACAAGATGTTGCTTTTCAGCTTTGATGGAGGCCTATGGTCTGATCCAACATCACCAGCATCCTGTGCAGAGCTTCAGCTTTGCCCCGTGCACACAGAGATTCTTCAGATCTGCTGTAGAACGTTATTTACTTTCTACTGGAACTAAAATATTTTGTTTACGATCTACTGGGATTAAAATGTGTTGTATAAATTCTACTGGGAATGAAATGGTTTTTTTACGTTCTACTGGTTATAAAAGGTGTTGTTTACCAACTCCTGGGACTAAAATGTACTGTTTATGTTCTACTGGTTATAAAATGTGTTGTTTACCTTCTTCTGGGAATAAAATGTTTTGTTTACATTTTACTGGGAACAAAATGTTTCTCTATGTTCTACTGGGAATAAAATGTGTTGTTTATGTTCTACTGGGAGTAAAATGTTTACCTTCTACTGGGAATAAAATATGATTTTTATCTAGTACTGGGAGTAAAATATGTTATTTACGTTCTACTGGAACTAAAATATATTTTTTACGATCTACTTTGAGTAAAATGTTTTTGTTTACGTTCTACTGGTTATAAAATGTGTTGTTTACATTTTGTTTGGAATAAAATGTGTTGTTTACATTCTACTGGGACTAAAATGTGTTGTTTACATTCTATTTGGAATAAAATGTTTTGTCTATGCTCTACTGGGAATAAAATGTGTTGTTTACATTCTACTGGGACTAAAATGTGTTGTTTACGTTCTACTGGGACTAAAATGTGTTGTTTACATTCTACTGGGAATAAAATGTGTTGTTTACATTCTACTGGGACTAAAATGTGTTGTTTACGTCTTACTGGGAATTAAAATTTGTCGTTTACGTTCAACTGGTATTTAAATGTGTTGTTTATGTCCTACTGGGAACAAAATGTGGGTCGATGAGATTCTGTTCTTATTTACAACTTTTCTGGAACTGGGTTTTTATCTACACCCCAGTAGATGCTGCACCACAGCTGGACCACAATCCCACGCCAGTTCTAATCACACATGACGTGCCGATTAAACTGGTTTATGATCTGTGACTGTGCCACTTGGGTCAACTCAGACAGCCAGCAGTGAGAGATAAAAGAGTTTTTTCTTTTTTTCATCAGGGGCTCCTGTTATCGATCATTTTGCTACAGAAAATGCAAGCTGTGACCAGAGACTCTGTTTGTCCTCCACACTGAAGCCTGAAAATCAGTCAGAGGTTTTGACAGGTGTGTGTCTGAGAGGTTGGACACTCTACCATCATCTGTTGAGTTGAGTTTCACCTACCACACTGGTTGTGTGGTACCTGACTTCCTTCTGCTCTCAGTCGAACTACTGAGTTAAGCCTGAATTAGGAGCCATCTTAAGAACTTTGGAGCTAAAATTGCTGATATTGTTCTTTAAGGCTGGTCTTCCAGAAGCAGAACTGACTGGTACCATTTCATTGAACTCACACCCATATTTGGGCATATTTACATGCAAACCACTAGGTTTAATGGCCTGTACTTACATTACACGTCGCACAATTACACACTAATACCCCAACACACTCATCATCTACGCTGTTTTAAATAAGATGAATATGTTTTTGAGAATTAAAAGGGAAAGCTCAGTTAGAACCACAAATTCAATTTAATGTGAAATTAATCTAAGATTTTATATTTAGTCCATATCACCCAGTCCTACTGTCAAATGACATTGTCTCAGAGGTTTGAAGCCTGTTATGTGAAAAAAAAAAACGTGTTTTAGAGATGAAGATGAGTTTAAAAGATGCTGCCTTCATCTCCGACAGCAAAAGACCAACTTTCCCAAGTTTGCCAGAAAGTTTAATCAAATCAGGACTGAAAATCTTAGGAGAAAAAACAAACAAATCCCCCCACGTCCCACCCCCAGCCCTTGTCCCAGCCCGCCCCTCATCACAAATGGAGTAATGAATAATGAGTTTTGTTTGTTGCTGCTGCCCCTGCCGTTTGGTGCACACACTGTTTTCTGTGCAGCAGCAGCGACGGTTGTTGAGGTTCACTGACATAAAAAAGTCAGGATTAAGTTGTTGTCAGTTTTAAACTATTTTGTGGAGGAAGATGACATTTTTACACACCTTTACACTCTGTTCCACAATTCCCACAGAAAAGTCATTCAACTGGTAAACTTGTTTACTCTAATTGTGTCTCACCTGCTGGTGTTTTACTTTCAAACAGAAATCCAGTACACCCCACACATACACACACGCACACACACACACACACACACATCACTCTGCATATAAAAAAGGAAATAAATATAAAACCATGAACACCAGAGTAACAGCAGAATGATGCCATGGTGATGGATGTGTTCTATTTTCTGTGAGAGGATCACACCAGTGATACCAGTGGGCCAGTCTGAGTCTGAATCGGAGTCCATGGAAGTGAGGAGGTGAAGATGTGGAGAACGGATTAAGTTTAACTGAACTCCAGCAGGATGGATCAGATGTTTATGAGAGCAGTTAACATCTCAAACACATCCAGACCCTGATGGACACACGGGTGTCCTCAAAGACAGCTTCCTTAAGGACAACATGCAGTTTGGGGAAGCCATCCAGGAGTGCATCCTTTCCAGTGACAGCTTGTTTCTGAATCAGCTGCAGGAGCTGAGCCAGACATCTCGATCTATGTGCTGTGGATCTACATCCTGCCGGACAGGTAAGTCTGACCCGCTGGTCTGCTGCTATTTAAGTCCTGGGTCCGGGTCTAGCCCAGCATCAGAACCTGAGCACCACCAGGGTGCTCCCCTGCAGACCGAGCCCGGTAACGACTCTTAACGGCTGCACGCGCACGGGTCGGTGGAGCGTGTGTGAGCAGTGTTTGGACCCTACCTTTCACCGGGACGTTTCTTCTCCGCTGAGCCGGTTCCCACCTCTTTTACTCCGAGACAGCTGTTCGGTTGTCGGTGCGCTTCCCGCCTCAGCCGCAGCAGAGCTGCACGCGTACGAGACTCGACCAGTTCCTGCACACCTGTGGCTCGGTCCGGTTTCCCAGCAGCACCAGCGCGGTTCTGCGAGGGTGTCACTGAGCCCACATGCACCGC
This sequence comes from Craterocephalus fluviatilis, assembly GCA_037177075.1. Taxonomy (NCBI): domain Eukaryota; kingdom Metazoa; phylum Chordata; class Actinopteri; order Atheriniformes; family Atherinidae; genus Craterocephalus; species Craterocephalus fluviatilis. Next base: position 33,317,978 of record JBAMHT010000001.1, on the reverse strand, counting down.
CCGTGCGGAGTCCAAGTGAGGCGCAGCAGCAGCGGAGCGGAGTCCCGTCAGTCGCAGGCGAAACGCAGGCGGAGCGCAGGCGGAAAGCAGGCGGCGCGACGCCTCCCCGTTTAGGAGGACACGCCCGCTGTGCGCGCGAGTATTTGGGCGTGCGGGTTAAAATTGTGGATTTAGATAGCTGCAGTAACAGAAACCAGGTAGGTAGATAGATACATTACATTACATTACATTACATTATATAACATTACATTATATTACATTACATTATATAACATTACATTACATTATATTACATTATATAACATTACATTACATTATATTACATTACATTATATTATATTACATTACATTATATAACATTACATTACATTACATTATATTACATGACATTACATTATATAACATTACATTATATTACATTGCATTATATTACATTACATTACATTATATAACATTATATTACATTACATTATATAACATTATATTACATTGCATTATATTACATTACATTACATTATATAACATTACATTATATAACATTACATTACATTATATTACTGTCATTTAGCTGAGGCTTTTATCCGAAGCGACTTACAATTGAGTTTTACCAGCGGTGCATTTCTGGCAACAAGGAGGGTAAGGTGTCCTGCCCAAGGACACGACAGGTAGCTGAGTTGGTAGATAGATAGGTAGATATATATATATATATATATAGATAGATAGATCCTGATCATGTCGGACTATAAAGATCAGAGTCGCTCTGAAACTGCTGCTTTGGAGTCAACATGTAGAGGACGTCTCCATCTTTGCTCCCAAGTTTGGTGTCAGCTGGGGGTCAGCCATCTTTTAGCAGGGCCTGGATCGTGTTAGTCCTCTTCCTGTTGTGCTGTTACCTCTGCCGAGGACAGAAACAGAAACTGTGGAAACATTAGAAAAATGTAATTCTTCATTCGAAACAGTTTAAACTGGTTTCTAATGACTGCTGAAGTTACTTCTGTTTTATTCTCTTAGATTGAAGCACTAATATCTGCTCATTCTGGGTCCACATACATACATGCCAGCATTTTTACTACTGTCTCTGAATGAACAAATAAGCTTTAAAATCAGTAGTGGCTTTGTCTGATAGGAGGAGTCTGATAGGAGAGCATCGTGTGGGATAAGTAGCGGCTTAAAGCACCATAGAAGAAGACAGTACACCTGCAAATGTTGAAGCAGTCTCTGCATCCAATCACACATGAAAATATCTTCTTGAGGAATTTTGACCACGTAGAGCACCGTTCATTCACACCAGTGCTATACACATCTCTACCACTAGATGTCAGTCATTCTTGCACACTGGACCTTTAACCTTTGGGTTTGTGACTGTTTAAATCATTACAGGAGCAGAAACCCAGACTATCTTCTTATAGCATAAAACAGGGCTTTATTTATTTATAAAGCACTTTTCAGACATCTGTACCACACAGTGTTTTACATGATAAAATACACATAAAATCAGCGTATGCATTTAACAAAATAATTTAAAACACTCAGACAGAATGTTTCACAAAAGAAAAAAAAATAATGAAACACTTGAGATTAGTCCGATGTTCTTAGCCATTCTTTAGTTTTTGGCTGGATGACCCCTGACCTGAAACTGAGACCAAGCCGCTCATTTTGCTCCAGAATGGCTCCATAGTCCTGAGATTTCTCCAGAACTTCCACAGATCCCAGATGCTGCAAAGCAGCTGCAGAAAATCCTCTGTGTTCCACAGCTGGATCGGACCGTAACGAGCCTCCTCGGTGATCACAGCTGGATCGGACCTTAACGAGCCTCCTCGGTGTTCCACAGCTGGATCGGACCGTAACGAGCCTCCTCGTTGTTCCACAGCTGGATCGGACCGTAACGAGCCTCCTCTGTGATCACAGCTGGATCGGACCGTAACGAGCCTCCTCGGTGTTCCACAGCCGGATCGGACCGTAACGAGCCTCCTTGGTGTTCCACAGCTGGATTTTAACCATTATTATTATTATCATCAATATGCATGGTGGCAAATTCACTTCTGGAGCTTTTTATGATTGGCCGTTATTAGGCGTCTCACACGTCGGTGCGATCTGACCTCACTGTTCTGGGCTCTTTGGTTCATATCATCTGTGTATTTAGTTTCCCTCTTCATCACGACTGATCCATCAGAACCAGGACAGACAGACTCACTACACCAATCACACCCAACTTCTAACCGGCCACAGAAATAGCTCATCATCCGGCACCAAGCAGCTGAACTCCACTTCTCCACTGCAATACTGTTTCCATGTGCAATAATGCAACAACAACCATTCTGTATGTTAGCTCTGTCTGACTACACTACTATATTATTACTCTAATCTCATTTATTTTTATGTTTTATGTATGTATGTATGTTTTTATTTTGTCTGTTCCAGCTTATTTCAGTGACCATTGTAAGTTATTCTTTCATTAACAGATGGGTGCCAACAGTTTGTCCCTGTCTGTAGCTTCTGAGTGTCATACACGTTATTATCTGCTCTGACATTCCAGTGCAGTGTTTCATAATATCTCTGTTGTCTTGTTAATTCTGTTACCAAGTTAATGAACAGAAAGTAAAAACAAAGACAATCAGAGGTCCTGTAGATCCTCTGAGTATTTCTGCAGACGGACACAAATGCTGGACATTCCACAGATTCCCACTGTGTCTGAGCCCGTCACGTCCAGCACTTCTCACCCACTGACCTGCCGTTGGGAAACAGGAGTCGCTATGATGAAACTTCAGATTCTCTAATAGTTTCACTTTAACTGAATGTACGAGACCATGACTACATGAAGAAGGTCCTGGATAAAATGTGACTTATGAGCAGACAGGTGATCCCACCGTCTCCTTACAGAAGGAAAACCCAGCAGTCACTGAAATGAGCTGAAACTGACCAAAGCAATGACAAATCAAATTAAATGAAAATCATGACTTTGTTTTTTAATTGTGGTTCAATAAAAATATTGTTTAAAAACAAGCAAACAAATCTGATCAAATAATCTACGATACATCACTCATCAGCAGGTATTTAGCTGAACAATCCTTTGAGGCCATAATCACTGCAATCAGCTGTTTTCTGGAACCCACAGGTACTCTGGCGCACTGCAGCAAAGCGCTCTCATTGGTCCAGGACCATGTTGTTGTTATTTCCCCCCAACTCAATTCAATAAGAAAACAAATCTCATATAAAGACTTTTACACTGCCGTTAACTTTGCCCCATTTTGACCTTCTCAGACTCAAATATAATATAAAAATTCACGTTTTTAAGTACTTTTGAAGGTCAGGAATTGGATTTGCAACCAGACAAGAGCTTACCTTACCATCTATGAACAGCAGCCATGGACTGTTTTTCCAACAGCTCCATCGGACAGTGGCATGACATCTGCTTTCTATAAATTACACTTTCATCTTAACAGATGATGCTTTGAGAGGAGCATGGCAATTTACAAATGTACGAATTGATTCTGAATGGTCTCATGCATTTTCCAGAACACACTCTAACTTGTGCCAGACCTGGCCTTCTTCAATCTTAGTAGTTAGGGATGCAAATGAAATTCAAGTAATTCATTAATCAGTACTTCTTTGATCTTATTGATCGATGATCAATTAATTGATAAGTGGCAATTTTTTCTGAGAAGCTGAATTCTCTCTGAATCAACAGGCTCCTTCTTAAGACCAGGAACAACACATTCACACATGGAACAATGCAAACAGATATGAATAGCATTATAAACTGAATATTATGAATTAAATTATTATTTAAAGGAAGAGGACAGCTTTTCGTGTTCCTGTGTGTGTGTCAATGGCTTCTGGTATCCATCGCCCTTATAGGTAGGTAAGGTGGTACTTTAATGATCCTGAGGGAAATTAAAGCATCCAGTAGCATGTACATAGATTAAAGGTTAGTATTCGACATTAAGGGTTAGTACTTATGCAGAACTACACTAATTCAAATAAAATAAAGGCAAAGGTAGATAAAGGAGACAAAGTGGTAAAAGCTAGTGTACACTCATTGTAATGTCTACTCAGCTAGATATGCTATAACGCAAAACACACCCTGAGTTGGACCAAACAAGAGTCATTATGGTCTATGTACAGGTGATAAAGAAATCAGTGTGGGCTGGCGAGGACTTAGGGGCTCAAAATGCGATTAATTGCTATCAGTATATTTTAATTGAGTAATTTCTAATTTCTTATCAACGATTAAATGATAATCGATTCATTGTTTGTATCCCTAACACAAACTATGCTTGTCTAAAGCCAGGACCGCAGACGTATCCATCAGCCGACGTTTCACCTGCAGCATTAGCTCATGCATGCTGGTTGCATTTACCAGCATATCCACCATATTTAAACGACCGTTAAAGCCACATACTTACAGGCATTTATGTTTTTACTGTGGGGAGGATCATCTAAAGCACAATCGTCGTCTTAGGAAGAATAATTTTACTAAACTGGAAACAGGCCACTGTGCCCTCCTACCAACATCGGGTCCATAATACGTTAGGTCAGAAGTTATTAGACGTCTCTAAGATGTCCTGATCATAATTTCAGGAAAACTACTCATGTATGCATTTCTTTGGTTTTTGTGTCTGTATGAAAACATTTCAGGATGACGGCTCCAAGTTTGGCATATTCATCTTTCTGTATGATATCGATTTTAAAATAAAGATTAACTTAATTTGACTTTCTGTAAACTTCTGAATGTACTGTAGAAAAGTTCATAGAAAAGTATTCATTCTACAACAAGATAATGAATGTAACGAAGTAACCGTGATGTTCTGGTGACAGCTTGCATCCTCCTCATTATCCTCACGTCTAGCATGACATGCATCTGTGACTGTCGTACAGCTGGTCCTACATTTAAGACACACGATCACATCACTTCTACGCTTTCTGTAAACTTCACCTGACAGCTGAATATTTGAGAACAGACGGATGACAGACCTTTTACTTTGCTTCATGCATCCTTTATTCCAGTAATAGCTTTAAAACATTATCTGCTGCTTTTCAGCAACAGCTTCATATACAATGCAGTTTCACAGGATTTAAGGCTTTTCTTTATATGGGTTCAGTTTAACTACGATCAGTGACGACTCTACGAGCTTCATCTACCTCACATCCAGTGTTAAATCAACCGCACTGATGGGTGGGTGAGAGGGTTACAGTGGAAATCCATCAACATGAAAAACCTGATAAAAATGTCGGTATCAAAACGGCACCGCCTTCATTTCCCTTTAAAAACAACACTAAACATGGTCGGCTGATCCGGAAACACTTGTCTACCTCAGTCATCAGATTCAGAAACCTCTGGTACCAGTGGGACGTCCACATCCGGTTGTCTCATCCGTCTCATGATCGTCTCTGAGCTGCATGCAGCACAAACTGGGAGGAATCAGGTTGTTGTTGGTTTTTGCAGCTTCAGACCTCTGCAGACTGTTTCCTGTCCTGAATAGCAGCGGTAATCACCCCACCCCCTCCCCCGCTCCGCCCCATTCCACCCTCACCCCGCTGCAGGGACGACTGTAGAAAATAAGGCTTACTGAATCCACAGTGACGGTCAGCTCCTGCTGAGGTCAGGGAGGAGGCGGAGGTGGTCCAAGGATGGCATCAATTACACGTCAGTCAGGGTGGAAGCACAGCTGGACCAGGAGGCCCGGACTCTGATCGGGTCAGAGGGGGAATAGCTGGACCAGGAGGCCCGGACTCTGATCGGGTCTGGGGGGAACAGCTGGACCAGGAGGCCCGGACTCTGATCGGGTCTGGGGGGACAGGTAGTGTTCACAGGTAAAACTGGTCAATGTGAGGAACTAAACTTCAGTCTGAATGAAAGCAGCTCAGAGGGTCCAGCGGTTGAGTCCATGGGCTCTCACCATCGGTAAAAAGAGGAATGTAATGACGGTGTGAGAGAACGCGGCTGAACGGAGCCGATTCCCCAGAACTAAAATTTCTATCATCAAGTGCAAAAAATACAAAAATCAACATTTTAACAGGATGACGATGAAGAACATGAGGAAGAAGAGGAACAGTGGAGTTTGAGGCTCTTTCATAGATGGAGATCTCGTGTGAGACGACCCGGCAACTCAACCATGCAGAAGCCCCTCCCCCACCCCACTCCTCCTCCTCCCATCGGAGGAGCTTCAGGGAGACCGTGAGGAGCATGATGGGGGTCATGGAGCTCAGGAGGTGGTCAGCTCCAGAGAGATGAACTGCTTGAGTCTCTCCAGGTACTGTGCGTACAGTTCAATGTCATTGTGACCGGCCCCCTCCACCCACAGAGGCTCAACGGCACGCGGGCAGCGCTCGTACATGGCCAGGCCATGGGAGAAGTCAATCACCTCGTCCTCCGTGCCGTGGATCACCAGAACCGGGGAGGCCACCTTGGACACTTTGTCGATGCTGTGGAGGACAGACAGATGGACGTGAGACTGAGACCACCACGAAATGTTCATCGTTGGGTTTAACATGGTAGGTTTAGTATTTTTTAGGTTGATATCTTTACGGTTTATTATTCCATGTTACCATGGAGATCAAGCACCTGAGAGGATGTTATTCAATTACAACCTGCCCCCGCACACCAGGAAGACCAAGGAGCTCATTGTGGACAAGTCCGGTAGGACTTGGAGACGGGGCCTGGAGACAGCGCAGAGGACTGTGGGGAGTCCTGGACTGGACCTGGTAGGGTTAGTCAGGTTGACCAGGTAGGTTTAATAATGTTTATCTGGTAGGTTTAGTAATGTTCACCAGGTAGATTTATTAATGTTAGCCTGGTAGGTTTAGTAAAGTTAACAGTTAGGTTTAGTAATGTTATAAGGTGGGTTTAGTAATGTTTACCTGGTAGGTTTAGTAATGTTAACAGGTAGGTTTAGTAACATTTACCTGGTAGGTTTAGCAATGTTTACCTTGGCCGCGTTTCCCAAAAGCATCGTAGAGCCAAAGTGCTCGTAAACTACATCGTAAGATGAATCTTACATTTGCGGCGC
>JBAMHT010000001.1:33238881-33250602 GCA_037177075.1 Craterocephalus fluviatilis | reverse complement strand
TGAACCAGTTAAGGACCGTTCCAGAAAGTCCAACCCAGTTTTCCAGCCTGTGCAACAGGATTCTGTGATCTACAGTATCAAAGGTTAGGTTGCTGTCTTAACAAACTCAACTCCGCTCAGATTGACCTTGCAGTGGAAAATGGGCATGAACAGTGACGCGTTTCACCCGCGGCTTTATCTTCGCCTGCATCTGTTATAATAATTTTTCAGGCGGTTTGTACTAAGTCCAGACCTGGTTGGCATGTCAATGACATATTTGGCAGGTTGGCTTTATCTGTGCACTTCACTTTTAAAATAGATAAACCTTTGCCAGATTATATAGATTGTGTTTTCTTTTTTTATCCTTTTAAAGAAAACTGGTTTTGACAATAATACCATTTCTCCTTTGTTGCTGCTTTGTTAAGCGGTAATAAAGCGTATGGACAAAACCAGCCTCTTGGAATCCCAGCTCCCAGCCACGCCTATGAAAGAGTCCTCAAGCTTGGTTTGGGCTGTGACACCAGCGCCGAGCCGACTCTGCCATCATGTCAGAAACGTCTTCTTATGTCTTTCTCTTCTTCGCAGCTGCATTGGAAAAAGCTCTGCCATCGCATGTAGCTAACTGTTCGCAGAGTGATTGTTAGCCACCTGCTGTCAACATTAAACAGCATTTATAGCACGTCCACAGAGTGCTTAATGGTCCAATAGACAAATAAAACATGCGGCGATTGCAAAAGTCCCATTGCTTTCACAGCTGATGTATAATGAAACATTTTTGTTTAAAAATTTTAATTAATCATACCTTATGGGGCAGTGAACACATTTATGCATCGTAGGTGTGTCTATAAGCTGGGACAGTGAACACACATTTCAGCCATCTTTCTAAACTTTGTCACTGCAGATCTGGGACCACTAGAAAAAAAATTCCAAAACATAACAATAATGTGGTCCTGTGTCTCTCTGCCACCTTATTTAACTTTTCTAATCGATGTGCAAACCTCTACCTCTTCCTTTTGTCCCAGGTTCGTGTGATCACAGTGATGCTGCGGAGCCAGACCGTAGACTATTTCTGCATCTTTTGCTGCAAGGGGAAGCAGAGCATCTCTAAAGGTGTCATCCAGATCCACAGGGATCACTTTGGCTTTCCCTACGGGACTGCAGACATCTTGTGTCCCCTCCCTGCAGGCTGTGAGACACCATCTCACATAGCTGTGAACAATGTTATACCCAAGGATGAAGGTACCAGTTCTACACAGCAGATCTACAGTAATGGTAATGGTGGTGACATTTTTGTGATGGGTGGACTCCAACTTTGCTTTAACCTTGTCATGGCCATATGTAGAAATAAGTTGCCTCTTATCTTTAACTAAAGGTTATAGTTTTCGGCCCTATGTTTGGGATTCCTGGGTCATTTGGATGGCTCAAGTGTCAACTAAGATGCCATACCTCAACAAAAGAGCGGGCCAAAAGAAGGAGCTAGGCTCGGGTCTTTGTTTCAGGACAAGCAGCAACCTCCCGCTAGAAAAGTCCTACCGATCCGGAAGTGCAAAACAGAGCAATTTCCCATTGGCTCCCATGTTGAAAAGGCCAACTTTACAGCATAATTAAACATGGTTACAGCATGGTTTTAAAAACCATTTTAGGATTAAAATGTCAGGTTTACCTTCATGACAACTGTGGGGGGAGAGAAGAAAATTCTAGCTCCTCCGTTTAGATGTTATTTAATCCTAAAGTTCCTCATTAATTGTGGGCGTGTCCGTTTGATTGACAGGTGCCAGATTTCAGGGAAAATGAGGCCTAGCGTAGCACAACCGCAGTTTTTAGCCGCTAACAGCGCTTCATATCTTTAACCCGTCTTCCTCCGTTGGATGGTTAGCTCCTGACAGCTGTGGGTTAGCTTTGTTAGCACATAGCTCGGAGTTTAATGGCTGTCAATCATCCCTCCCCACACTCTCAGCCCCCCCTCTCCGCCCTTCGTCGTCGGCCATTTATGGGCTTTCCGGCAGTCACGAGACTCGTGACGGTGCCAAGGTGGCGGAGGAAGGAACCCCCAATGTGCATCACTTCAGCTCAATACAATCATATGGGTCACGTGGTTTAAGGGTTTGTCCATTCTTTTTACAGTCTATGGTAGTGGGACACAGTCCAGTTTCTGGCAGCACCTGCTTTTTCACCTTGTGACAAACACAGTGACGTAATGGACTAAAAAATTAATAGCGAATAGAGAAAAGTAAACAGACAACAACAATATCCAGCAGCACCAAGATCCCAAAGTGGCATTTGGTATGTACCGCTGCATGCACTGCTCCTATAGTGGTACATGCCACTCTCAGAGTGGAATGTACCGATGTCTAACTGTAATTTCTCGCTGTTTTAGTGGGAAATTCAACTGTTTTAGTGGGATATTCAGCTCTGTGCCTCACATGCCTCTGTTTCTAAGCAGCATGCCGCTGCTTTTGCTGATATTTTGATGGCATTTCATGGACATTTTAGACTTTGTCGTTTGTAAAGTATGCCCCAGAGCTATATACCACTCTTATAATATGTGTCATAGAAACCAGTACTGTTGCAGCTTTACGATATGGAAAATAACATTGTTTCTCAATGTTGGGGGAGGCCAGATAGGGGAGGCCACAGGTGGGTCTACCGTACCTACAAGGGGTGCACCGGCCCCGTCTGGCCCCTCCCTAGAACCGCCAGTGGTGTCGGTGAAATATTTTTTTACATGGATCTTCGAGTGGTACGTTCCACTCGGCTAGCGGGATGTACCACTCCCATAATGGTACATGCTGCTCTCAGAGAGGGGTGTACTGATCTCGAACTGTCATTCCTCGCTTTTAGTGGGATCTTCGAGCGGTGTGTGCCGGTCTCATCTCCATTTGTTTTTGGTTTGTTTGTGTTAATGAGCCGCTTTATTGCATTTCAGTTTTCTAAATATTTTAATTTAGCCTATTGCTTGCCCGCCCGCTCCCTGGAAGAAAAGGGATATTGGTTTAGCATACTTCATTAATACAGTAAAACAACAACAAAAATAATACAGCTTAAATAGGTCAAATATTTTATAGTAGCCATAAGTCAATAGTTCAAAAGTGGATGAAAATGCCATCAACGCATCCGCAAAAGCAGCGGCATGCCGCTTAGAGACAGAGGCCTGTGGGCCAAAGTGCGGAATATCCCACTAAAACAGCTGAATATCCCACTAAAACAGCGAGGAATGACAGTTGGAGATCGGTACATCCCACTCTGAGAGCGGTACACACCAACGTACACGCTGCTACACCTCTGCAGGGTGGAGGATGTTGGTGACTGATAATTGCCATCAGAAGCATAACTTTTTCTCCTTCTTGTGCATTGGCGTCTGCAGGATGACTCCGGGGAATGTGGGCGTGTCTGAGGACAGCGCCACACGTCGCAGTCATGGAGGTGGAGGGCACGGCGGAGCCAGACTTCGTGGACGTGGATCAGGGCCTGACGCTGGCCTGCGTCGTCTTCCTCTGCTTGCTGCTGATGGCCATGATTATCCGCTGTGCCAAGGTCATCATGGACCCATACAGCGCCATCCCCACCTCCACCTGGGAGGAGCAGCACTTGGATGACTGACGTTCTGGACGACAGCCTGGACTGAACCCACCTCCTGCTGTCTGTTCACTCGCCTCACCTCAGAAACTGAGACTGTCTCCCGCTCTGCTGCAGACCGGTTTGTTAAAATGTCCATATTCTGTAAAAGAGAGGTTAATTTATGGGTAAACTCTGCAACACATCCAGCTGGTAAGCAGAGCAGATAATGATCGTCGGGAGAACCACCCATGAGTGTGAAACTTCCACTTCAGTTCAGCTTTATTTGTTCAACATCAATTCACAGCAAAGGCCGCCAAAGCTGCCCCTCAGACATAATCAGTTCGAGCCAATTCACCACGAGTCACTTTGAACAAGTATAACTGTATCATATAAACATAGTCATGAAAAGAGAAAAAACTCCCTTTTAACAACTTCCACCAGTATCAGGAAGGACACCTGTCATCCTGGACCAGTTAGGATGGAGAGGACAGGAGGGAGGAGTTAACCAGCATAAACCTAGGCAGGGATCCCTGCTACTACAAGACAAGACACAGATAACACTGTCAGATATTTCTACAGAACAGAGAGGAGCCCAGTGCATCATGGGATGCCCCCGGTGCATCATAGGACGTCCCCGGTGCATCATGGGATGCCCCCGGTGCATCATGGGACGCCCCCGGTGCATCATGGGAAGCCCCCGGTGCATCATGGGACGTCCCCCGTTGGCCTTGATCTGTAGGAGCAGAGCTAAAGCGATGGATCAGGATCTCTAATCCCGACCCGACTGGAAGATTGATCAGGAAGGAAACTCTGCTTCCCTGCCAGAATGGAGCAGTGTTAGGTGTAACGTCTTACTTTGTAACGCGTTAGTGTTATGAGAGAATAATGTAATGTACTTTTGAAAACATGATGTCGTTACTCGTTACTTTTAGGACTGATAACCTTTCCGGCATCGAGCCTCAAACCAAGCATTCCTGCATGATGTTTCCCTGATCCACCAGCCCAACACACTTTGACAGAATACTTTATAAAGACGTGAGGGCCTGCAGTTGAACTGCTGTCTTTTGAAGACGGCCTTAGCCAGTTGAGAGAGAACCAATCAGAAACTTGGAAATGACGCAACATCTGACACTAAAGCAGATGTGTATCCGCTTTGGGTGGAATAAAAACAGGTGGGAGCGGTTATGGTAGCTACAGAGCCATGGCTAACGGAGGAGAAAAGGCGAATTTGCCGCTTTGTGTCAAAACTTGCAAATACAAGGTGTCATTGCACACTTTGTGCAGATATTTTCCCACCCCAGGGGAAAACACTTGTTCCGTGTTTTCATTATGACGCACAACAAAGGTGAAATGTAGTTGTCCGCATGATGGTGGAGTGGCAGCAGCAACGCCACGGAGCTCAGCCCCGAGTCCGACTGTAACGTAGCGTGGGCTAACTGATGTGTGAAGTCAAACTCTGAACTCACAGGACCGTGCATTTCAGGTATGATGTTTTAGAATGATGCAAAAGTAGTGTAACTGGTAATGTAACTTACTTTCCAAAAAAGTAACTTAAGTAATGTAATGGATTACTTTTTTGAGAGGTAATGAGTAATATGTAATAGATTGCTTTTTTTGAGTTACTTCTCCAACACTGACCGGGAGCCGGTTCTACAGAGAAAAGTCCGATAACTGAAGGTTCTGCCTCCCGTTCTGCTTTTAGAGGCTCCAGCGTTATTTTATTCTGGATTTAACAGGAAGCCAATGAAGGGAGATAAAACTGGGGAAATGTCTTTGCTGCTGATTCTCATCACAACCGTAGCTGAAGCCTTTTCACATCCAGTTGGAATAAAACACAGGGAGCTGCTAGCAGAAGACAGAGATGAGACCTACTGACCAACCTTCAGCTGGAATTACAACCACGTCAAGCACAGAAACTGTCTACCAGCAGATGTCTTCAGCTGCCTCACATCTCTGCTGGAACCGACTCGGACCAGCTGCACACACCCTGAGGAAGTCAGAGGAAGAGCCGGGGTTCAGCCTCAGGACGTGGAGACGCCTACAGGAAGGAAGCAGAAATGAGTCAGTTCCCAGACAGAATTCAACCTGCTCCTGCTTTAAGGGTGCAGCAGTGGCAGCGATCAGATGGCCGGTCGCCTCATTCCCTGGATCTTCTCCTTCCTGCTTCAGCAGATCCTGTTTCTGAAAATGATTGAACCTCATGTGAGTGTAACACAAACATGCACAGATCTACATTCAGATCACAGATCACAAACTCCTGCCGACCAACAGGATGCCTGCAGAGATTCAGGAAAATCTCAAATTACAATCGCAAGCGGCAGTGATATCACAGACACATAAAACCTTCATCTCCTGTCGCTGTTCTCCGGAAGTGTGCCGTGCAGAGGTGAAACGTTTCCTGAGGAATGGTTGTCCTGTTTCTGTCTGGATCTCTGAGGAAGGAGGACCGGCTCATGTTAGTCGGCTCACAGCAAGAAGAAACAATAATCCAGTCTGGTCTCAGCTCACCCTCCTGTTTGCACTTTATCGTTCCAGTCCCGGTCTAATCCAATCCCAGTTTACAATCACATCACAGTTTACTGCCCAGGTTCAAGATAACGTTCCCTTTCTCATCAGAGGTCACTGTTCTTGCTTAGAGATTACTATCTGCTCCCAGTTCCAGTCCCAGTATTTTGCCCAAGTCCCAGTTTACTGCATCTGTCCCAGTCCCAGTTTCCTGCCTGGTCCCAGTCGGCTCTGACCAGATTCCCGTGCCACATCATATTTTCTGTTTTTATTTGAGACGCCTATCAGAAATTCTGCTCTCTGCTCGTTAGGGAGGATGTCTGACGCTCCTGGAGGAGAAGTTTTGTTGCTGTCCGTCATGTCTGAGCGGTTTGGCATCATTCCCACATGGTAAACTGGATTCAGTGGAATTTAGGATGAAGCTCCGCCTCCACACTTATCTCTGGAAGAGGTGAAGAGGATGATGGTGAAGCTGAAAAGACTGGAGGAGGAGGAGGCTTCTCAGTGGATGCAATGTAGAAATATTTGGAAATTGGAGTCCTCTGAAGATGTGATGTCAACGTAAACACAATGGTCACCTTATTGTAAAGCACATATGCAGTTTTTCTATGTTTTTTAAGTTCTAAAGATGAACTTGGGAATGAGTTGTGTGAACATTCAGATAATCTGAACCCTTGAACCCTTTATGTGCTTGATGAATGCTGCGTTCACAGCATGTGACGTGAAACTGTGCAGCAACTCAGGGCGGTGATCAGAGCTCTTCCTCGGCAAAGGAAGCCGCAGTGCTACTGCTGAGCACTTAGTCTGAATGACATGATGGACTGCTGCATGCTATGAAGTGCCTATGCTTTATTTAAACTACAGGGGAGCCATTTACTCTCAAAGTCCCTTTACTGCTTTGGACCTGTGGATAAGGAAGGATGAGTATCTGGCAAAGGCTGTGAAAGGAGCTGCATCTATACACAGAACTGAGTTCTATGTGATTGCTGATAGTTTTCAGGAGCTGGAACATCACATTGACCCGATATGATGCGATGCATACTGTGTTGCTAACTTGTCTGGATACAAACACACATCCAGTGTGGCTGCAACAGCATTAATGTGTCTGTTAATCAGTGAGCATGAAAAAAATAAGGCAAATAAAAGATATTTTCTGTAATTGCTTGTTTCAGAGTTAACAAATAAAATGCAGTAAAGTGATTCAACTGAGTCTGTGATCACTGTGCTTACATGCACACACACTTCACTCTCCTACACAAACATGAACAACACATTTTGTTTCCTCAAAGCCAAAAAACATCTGCAAGTGTCAGCATAGTATGCAGTCTCAGAGGCAAACAAGTACTTCAGAGGCAAAACGAATGGACGTGACATTTCACTTCAACATTTATATGACAACCTACACCAACCAACAAAAATGACAAAAGACTTTCATAGACAAACTTGATTGGACCATACCATCCCTACATGTTCACAAGCTATATACATAGACACAGAAATATTTACACAAGGTCATTCTACTCAATCACAACCAATAATCCAGCCAATAACTATCCCAAACTGTACAGTAGGAAGTTATTCCCGCAAAATCCTCCTAGTCCTAAGTCCAGCCTTGAGTTCCCCCCGCATGGAATCAATAAAGAGGTGCATGAATACCTGGGGACATTTTTAGTGAATGCATCACTCCTGGTAGAAAAAAACAGCCAGAGGTAAGTACAAACATGTCATTTTCCCATTTCTTTACTTCATACCAGCGTTGGCAGACATGGAAGTTTGGAGGTTGAATTTTAGCATCTGATGGTAAAAGTATATGGTTTCAAAATATTAAACAATAAACCGGAATGTTTTAATATGTCTTGGATTGCTTTGTGTGTTTTAAGTTCTTGTGTTCAGCTTTGTTTTACTTTTTTGTTAGTTTTGTTACTGCTTTATAGTTCTGTTACTTTAACCTCTTTTATAGGGCCTATGTTTTAATATTTTTGTATATGATTTTTTGGGGGAGTAGTTAAGCTTTCAAGCGAACAGTGTTTGCTCCGATATGGGAGCAATTATACAACAGAGGTTTTAGCTCTGTTGGTGGTGGAGCAGACTCACAGGAAACACCAACAATGTGACATTAAAGTCTTTTGTTTTATTATAAAATCTGGATTTTACATGAAAAATCTGCAGGAAACATTCTTTGCTGGGTCATCATGAAGGTTTCTGACTCCCTGAGTCATGGCATCATGTAGGAATGACAACGCAAAGCTTCAGTTTTCCAGCCTGAGGACTTGATGAGAACCTTCAGTTCTTCAGGTTTTTGGGCTCTGATTAAACTAAAACCCTGAAATAAAAACCTGACACAGCGTCTACAGCTCTTATTCTTAAAGCAATCTCAGCGCTGCAGGGCTGGAAGGATGGTCCCACGGCAGCTTCCAAAGCCGACCCTGAAGCCGTCTCCCTGACAGAAACCTAAACACGGATCAGAGACGAGAAGATCTGAGCATCAGTTCATCTTTTGTCATCCTAAGCTACATTATATCATTTAGATATGAAAAACTAGGGTCCCTGCTCTATCACAGAGCTCCAGTGTTTATGAACAGACTGACCTGTGATGATGACTTCATCTCCATCATTCAGGAACGTCCTTGTTCTTCCTTCTCCAAGATCTATGTTCTTAAATCCCCTCCACGACAGCTCCAGCATGGAGCCAAAACTCTCTGGAGTCTGTGGAAACACAGCGGGTCAGAAGGGAGGAGGAAATCTGGGAATTGCGTCTGGATGGGGACACCTCAGCTGTACTAGAACATCATGTTTCACTGGATGTACTGACCAGTCTCACATGAAAGGCCCACATCATGCAACCTGAAAGAACCTCTGCTAGATCACCATCCGAGTGTCTAACTGTGTCGGATAAATAAGGCTTTACCCTTCAGACAGCTGGATCATACTGTGTGTTTGACGTCAAAGCTGCAGCGTCCATGTCTGAACGATAACTCAAACTGAAAACAAAGCCTGACAGCCTCTGTACTGCCATGGATTAAAAATCATTTTATCCAAACTGGTTTCAATGCTTCCCATTGTTGGAGTATCGGGATCTAGAGATACTACTCTTTGTTTTCACACAGGGCGCTGGCTAAAACCATGAGGCATCACACATGTGTAAAAATTAGACTATAAAGCAAGCATGTTTTCATGGATCAGATTTAATATTCCATTCCTTGATGTTAAGTATTAGTATGTTTTTGTAAGTTACAGGGTTTTTTAAAACCTCTGGACTGTCTCAGGAAAAGACAATGAGTGGAGTTGCTGTAAAGAGGCAGCGCTGTGGTGTTCTGGGGCCGCAAACGCCTCCTAGGTGAGATGGTTGGTGGGCCGAGCACTTCCTCTAAGTGAGGATGATATACAGCTGGTCGTAGTTCAGTCAGCATCAGAGCGCCTCAGGCTGAACTAAGCTGAATTAAGATAGCTAGCCTAGCACACTACATGAAACCAGCATCACACCTTTTAAATAATAATCTGACTACAACCAGCTGAAGGGGTTTGCTGCCGAAAGGGCCTGAGCCAGGCTGCCGCAGCATTGGGAAACCTGCCAGAGACCCCGCTAGCAGGTTAGCAACCACAGCACCGACCTTATCAGACACCTTGGTACTGTGTCAGGGTCATTAGCTAGGCCCCACGCTGGGCTTTCCGGGCCCGAAAGACTGGTCCTGAGCCGAAATGAGGGAAACGGCCTGGAATACATGAAAGTCTTAAAACAGTGCTCTGTTCATCTTCTCCGTCTCAAAATGAGATGATGGATCGCTGTGCTGAGGAAGTGAGGTAAAGTTCTGAGTTGTTGCAGAAGAATCACACTGAGGAGTTGGCGATGTGTCCGTTATGTCGCAGAAGACGGTTGGAGGTGTCCAGACCGCTACGCTGCACATAAACTCAGTGAAGTACTGTGTCATTTGACATCATTTTAGCCTCATTCTCTGAGCCCATCCTGAAAACATCATGTGAAATGCCGCAGTGACTGGGAATAAAGGGCTTTAGATTATGTCATTTTATATTAAAAAACAAAAAACAGCTGGACCATAAATGGCCAAACAGTTTAGGAGTTCTAAGGTTTAATGTCTGAATGTTGGTGCCTCGACACACCGCCGGAGCCACTAGCGCTTCGGTCTGAAAAGGGCTGCAGTGGAAGCTGAAACACCTGATCAGAACACAAAGAAAGAAAATAGAATAATAATCAGTATCCCATGTAAAGACAAACAGAGGCTCACCGGCCCGCTGATGGTACCGGAAGCCAGCAGGTCTCCGGGCCGGACGTTGCAGCCGTTGACTGTGTGATGGGCCAGCTGCTGCTTCATGGTCCAGTACATGTTCTGCACACAGAGGTAAGCCTTCATCGTCATTCAGCACCTTCAACTAACTTCAGATTAGGACCCACAGGATTGTATAGTAGTATAAAAGTATACATATGCACTCACTGATCTTCTCACACATGAATTACTGTTTAACAAGCTGGTCACAAGCCAGTTCAACAACACTTAAACCACTGCAGTCTTTGTAGAAGTAGGCACTTAAAATTTTCGACAAAACGGCTAAACAATTTCATCATCACAAAATTCTAAAGACATATCTTCTCATGAACTGGGATAATGTAATAAAATATGCAAATATATGCCTTTTCTATAAAATCATGCATGGTTTGGCGCCCCTTCCCTTGGATCTTTTGTAATAATGAGAACAGATGCAAAAAAAAAAAAAGGGGGGGGGTCTCCAGAGGGGATTGTGTTGTTCCTTTAAGGAAAAGTGCCTCGGGACAGTCAGCCTTTTCAGTTAAAGCCTCTCGACAATGGAATACCGTCCCAATAAATATTAGAAAGATTAATACGTAGTACGATTTTAAGTCGGCTTTAAAAAAGTGGTTAGTCAGAACCTGTCAACTTTAAAAGTCCTGTCAGCCGTTCCCTTCTTGTGTTTGCCTGTTTTCACTCTTGCGTATTTACTAATCTTATTTTTGTTTTGTTTTTTAGTACGAAGTTGTCCTGAAGTATGACTTTGTGTCCTTGTTTTAAATATGTGTAGTTTTTGATGATGTTGATAGTCATATCTTTGCTTTGTTAGTTTTGGCTTACTTTCCTTCTAATATTTTGTGTGAATTTTTTCTCTGTGCTTTCTGTTGTATAGATTTTAATAATGTAGCTTTTTTCATAATTCCCTTTTTTAGTGGTTTTTATCTTACTGATTTAGGTTTATAGATTGATGATTGTTTTATGTATTGTATAATTTATATTCCTGATTCTCCACATTTCAGGGAGCCTTTTAAGATCTGGCAAGGGGCAACGGATGAAACTTAGCCTTTTGGCTAAATCTGGCATATTTAGAAGTTTTTCCTTTTTTATGCGCTGTCCCTATATCAATAATCAAATAAATAAACAAACAGATGTTCTGCATCATTCAGACAATGAGGTGAGATGTTGCAGCAGGGAGACTCTGAACACATCGTAGTAGGTTTAGTCTGCAGGCTGCCTTTAGCAGTTTCTTACTTTGAAGTTGGAGCTGCAGATGTTGACAGCTTCAGGCATGTCCTGTCCTGTAAAAACAGAAGCAGACAAACAAGTCACTCAGCAAGACCTTCCAGATGTTTAGTAGCTGCTGTGACTGCGGATGCTACTTAATCAAGAAATAGAAATATTTATGACAAAGAAGGAT
>JBAMHT010000001.1:33123586-33141932 GCA_037177075.1 Craterocephalus fluviatilis | reverse complement strand
TTCCTACTCTCCATTGGGTATTTGACTCACATTATGACATCACCTTTTGCTTGACCTGCACAGGCCGTGGCATCATGCCGAGGTTATGCTGTCACTCTCCCTGACCTCAATGCAACAAGCTAATATGATCACACACTAGCCCTCCCCCACTTTCAACTGATGTATAGAACTGTAGAAATAGAGCACAAGCCTGACGATGACTAAATGTGAGCACAGTAATGACAACACAAACAGAGACAGTCTACAACACAATCCCATCTTCACAGGTGATACACTGTGATGCTTCTATCATCAGTGTAATGAAGCAAGATAAATGCATACCTTTTTTGTTAATATATACTTTAATTAGTATTTGAGGGATTGTTTTCTCACTCAATGACAGTTTTGTGTTCAGTTGGAGGAGGTTTGCTGACAACAGATGTGGAAACAAATAACAAATTGGTCTCTCTGACTATTTAGGGTTAGGGTTAGGGAGGCATGATTCAGAGGAAGATGAGCAAAGCTAAACAAAGTCAAGTCAAATCAGTTTTATGTTTATATACTGGTGCAGCAAATAAATAATTTGACTTAAGGGTTTTGCAATATATACAAAATAATCTGATCCTCTATGAATACATGGTACTATATACCATCTAATATTGCTGTTGCTAAGAAAAACATATAGGATTGAGGAAAACAGATTTTATTTCTCATAAAAGTAAAAAATAAATTTATTTCTGAATATTTTATTTAAACAAGGCTTTCTTTTTTACATTTCTTTAGATGTTTCTGTATATATCAAAGTGTGATTCTTTAATCAACTGCAAGGACATGGGCTGCAAACATAGGAAATAACATTTATTTTACGTGTGTAGCATTCCCCACTAATTACAGTATGTTTATACTGCAGTTTAACTCCTTTGTTTTAACATTCCAGATGCAGTGTTTCAGTTTTCATTTGATAGAAACCGTTAAATATCAAGGGATATGTACAAGAAAAAGTTTTTTTTTTGAGTCTCTGTACTGAAGGTAGAAGAACTATGGTAATGATAATACACATTTCAGAAATTATCTTTTTTGTAACATACTTAATGTAAGCAAATTTTTGCCCTAAAAATTTGGTAAAAAGTGACAAAAAAAGTGGTAGCTTGTCATACAATTAGTTTTCTTTTGAACTTTCAAACTTAGGTGCATCTGTGTTTTGCCGACAAGAAACTTTGTTTTCATTATCAAATGTCTCTGAAGTAAATATGAGGAGTTTAAGCTTTTGCTCCCAGTTTTCTTTGTAGTAAAGGATCTACAGAATAGGACCAGTTTGATGCTGTTTCTCAGAATCCAGAAAGCATCTATGTTGTTGTGTAAACAAGAGCAGTGTACTGTTTGCTGTTGTCATTGCCGCACATTGTTATACTTTACATTCTTTCTGGGAAAAACATTCAGAATGTAGACCTTCAGCATAGCCAGAAGAGAAACCTCTAGAAATTATGCTTTTCTTTCTTACAGAAAAGGAAAAATGTTGCTTTATTATATTACAGGGGTTGAAAATGAAAACAGTTAACAAAATACATGTTGAGCAGTTTTTACAGTATTAAATATAATGATGTTCAGCACCAGTGAAGACTACACAGAGTTTTACGAAAACAAGCAAGTTAAAGAATAACAATTAAACAGTTGCCTTTAAATGTTATTTATTGTAATTTAAGATTTTATGTGAGTTTTATGTCAACTTTTTTTTGTTTGTCAAAAGGTCAAATGGTTTTATTTCCAAACAAAAGTTGATACTCCAACATCTGTGCAAGAAAATCAAAAAATCAAAATATTTAGATAAAGAATAAAAGAAAGAAAGCTATCCAAAATCTAACTGCAAGACAATAGGAAATAAAAAAGATAAAAACAACAATAATAATGGGGTTATATCCATGAATAAATGAATTATGTGTTTTTATGTGTTTATGATCCCTTTGATACCGCTTGTTACATGTGCTTTCCATTGATCCAACTTTAATTGAAAGTTACTGCATGTTCTCAGTTTTGCTGTCTAGGTCAATTGTTTTCAGGTCATTTGTTGACACAAACACTCATCTTTGTGTCCATATGGGATGGCCATTCTTCATCAGGTTTAATTTAAAAAACAGCTCACAAGATAGTAAATGAATGAATTAGAGCAGCAGAGCTGTGGGTGACCCTGAGCTTGTTCAGCATAGAACACGTGCACATGGAGAAAATGCCTTGAAGGGTACACTAAAAATCATAACCAAACACTCATCTTCATTTATTATTAACCACATCCCTAATATGTAACAAATAAATGAATATCCTTTATTTACTTTGCTCACCTTTTTTCGAAAACTAAATTAAAATACAGGTAAAATTACAAAGTTATTTCAAAGGCCAACTTACCAGGAAATATTGTCACATTTGTGGACATATTGATCAAGAGCCCCTAGGCTCTAGCTTTGTCACTACCTGCAGGTTCAGGTGCAGTAGTAGAGCAAGGTCACTGACAACAAGAATTTTGACATGCAGGAGAATTCATAGCCATGGTGTACAGGCAGATGCAGGGTGAGTGGGAAATTCTAGGAAAATTGAAATTGGCAACTGCAGGGATAACAGCAGGGGCAGCATGTGATACAACCTTTCAATGACAACCTTTTAGCATGTACTGTATGAGGGACATGACAAAGGATCTATCAACCTGTTCCATTTTGAGTGGATAAGAAAATCCCACAATTAGAACTACCCAAATTAGAATTAATTCATATTAATTTTGTCATATAATATTGTAACAGGCATGGTTATCATCAAGGATAGAATCTGACTTCTGTTTCCTTTTTTATTACAACTAATGTGGCTAATCAGCCAAAAAGTAGCTCTAAAGTATTGAATGCATATGTTCAATTCAGCCATGAGAACTTTTAAATCAAATGCACGAAAAAGGAAGAATGACATTTCACAAAAGAGTAGAGGTGAGTACAAAGTCAGTGTTTTGAAGTCTAGAGCTTGTAACAGTATGAAAAGAAACATTTTACTATACAATTCCAATTTCTGAAAATAGCATCTTAACAGTACACTAAGTACAGTGGTTGGTGTACTTTACTTTTTTTTTTTTCCACTGCAAGCTCTTTTTTAATATTACCCACCAGAAAATGAGAACTCTAAAATAGGTTGCCAAAAACAAAAGTAATACTTATGATTCTTTTCTGGCAGAAATGTTTTATTTGGATTGTTAAACTGAGTACTCAAATCCAGAGCTTCAAAAAACAAGTGCACGTCTCCTCCATAGTTTTTTAACATATCAATAAAAGTGCAGAAAGTAGGCTACTGATTTTTCTTAGAGTGAAAGCTGCATAAATGTACAGCTTCTCTGTGTGGCACACAAGATAAATCATCAGTAAGATATTTATGGTAAAAAGCAGTTGATTTCATGTGTGTATCATAAAGACGTTTAAATCTAGCTGTGTCTTTGGATTGATAGATTTTTGTAATCTGAAGTGCTACTTGAAGCAAGGCATCATAGTTGTAGCAGATGCTGCTTTGTGGCTACTTTTGCTGTGTTAGCTAAATACCACGCACCTAAATGAGCTACTGTGAAAGCAGAGAAAACAGACACTGAACAAGGAGGAATATATCTCCTCAAGAAATTAAGGCATATGATGAAGGCTCAAAGCAAACGATAAGTGCGACAAATAACTGTAAACTCCTAAAATCATGTAGATTTGCATTATTTATGCTAATGTTTTGGACGATGTGTGCACTGTAAAGCAATGCACACTGCACACTTGCCTCTGTAGTGCACACTTTCGTGGATAAGGGTTGATCTAAACTGGGCACTGATGTTTAGCACCTACTGGTAGTGATGGACCAGCATTTGATCGTGTCAAAAGCAGCCCTCAAATAAATGTCTGGGAAAAATAACATGAATCATTTGTAGCACGTATAATGTATTTATTTCTGCCAACCTGGCTAAAAACTGCCAACATTCATTGTCCTAACTGTACTACATTGTAGATACAGTATTTGTCCCATGGCTTACTCTACATTGGCAATATCGCATCCATTTAGTGCAAGTAGTGTACATTGTTCTACACCAGATTTTTGACCATTTTTAGTGCAGCATCCTGGTACTTTTTGCTTAAATGTGTGTGTGAATACACTGTGCACGTAAATGCAGTGTTTAATAGTGCGCTAGTGCACTGATTGAGACACACCTGGTGTGGTTGGCTAACGATTCAACGGTTTATATTTTTCAATAAACGAAAGGAAACATTTCTCAGTTATGATACACTTTGGTCTGTGGGTTCTCATAAAGAAGTGGTTTTGGCACACTGTCATGACTGTGGTCAAATGCTTTTAAAAAGTCTTAGCATTTAAGCTCCAAGGCAAGTTTAAGCAAATGTTTCATTCAGATTTGGTTTCAAATTATTTATTTCATTGAGTAAATACAAAAATTTAAAAAAGGAAAACAAATAACATTTTGTGTTTTTTCACTTAGTATCTGCTCTGTCAGCCAGACAAAGCATGCAGCATTTTAAAAAAATAACACTGTTGTAGAATTTGTTTGGAATATTAATATTCTACCTTTCCCCTTTGAGATGGATGTGTAGTGAAAACCTTGTGCAGTCATGGCCGTTCCCTCCTGTTCATGTATAAATACCTAACCGATGTTGTCTTTTCCTTTTTCCTCCTTTTTTCCTCTTCTTGTGTGTATGTTTGCTTACCTGTTCACTGTCTTTGTGCTTGTTCTTGGTGTTGTATGTTTGCGTGTGTGTGAATGAAAATGCATATACCTGTCCATATCTGTCGCAGGGATGACATGCCAAGCACGGAGTTCATACCTGGATACCGAGGTTTTATGGGGATACCGCTTCACACCAGTTTTATCCCTGGAGAAGGGCTTTTATGAAGTAGACTACAACAACTTCCATGATGTCTACCAGACCAGCACCCCCACCTGCAGCGCCAAAGAGCAAGCGGCTAAGCTTCGGGATGAGCCACTTTTGCCTCAGCTGCCGCTCCTTAGCCCTGATCCCAAAACCCAAACTTTTGACCCCTTAAACCGTCTGTCCAAACAGGATCCACTAAGCCAGGACGATGATACAGAGGACAGGGATTCAGGGGGTGACAGGGGAGAGACCAATGGCTCAGCTGCTGCTTTAGAGGAGCTACCCCTTGCTGATGGACTGCCCGACTGAAGGGCCACATTAGTTAAAAAATGAAAGAAAGAAAGAAGAAGAAGAATTGAACTATACAATGCTTCATTTAATCAATGGCCTGCTTGTTCCTTTGCAGTTATTGGAGACAAAAGACATATTTCTCCAGTCTTGACTCATGCAATACTCCTCTGTTAGAGTGTCAATCTATAGTATAGATTGGTTGCGTAGACGAGTACACATACAGAGACACACATTTACAATATAAACATATAAACAAATATATTTACTCTTCAAGGCTGGTGGTTCAGTGTGTTCTTTTATAATTGTTACAACCTTATATATGTCATCGGCTCAAGTTGCACTACATAACAGCCTGGTCTCCATGGAAAATTTGCGACACAGAAAACTTAACTGGGATGCGACAACATGTGATGCAGCAGTCATTGAGCACTAAGTAACGAGATGCAAGTAAGTCTTTCTGTCAGGATATTTTTGTGTCCTATAGCACTAAAACAATTCATTTAAGTTCAAAGTAAGTTTTTGTAACTATCAAATTTTACTATGAGACTGGGTTGTATTGTATGCAAACTTGGTTTTGCACTGGTAGCCACAGTATGACAGAACACAGTGAGGAGCTACAGATGCTCCAATGATCTCATTGTGGTCTGTCCATTCAGTTTCATAAAATAATTTAGCATAAATGGGCCTTTATTCTTATTTTCCCAATATAAATCAGACTCTTTTATCTTTTTTTCTCCCCCGGTCACAGATACCTATCCTGCCACGGCTAAATGCAGCCCTCCTCCACCTCCCTTCCACCCCCACTCCCAATATAGGAATCTACAATCCCAATATAGTCAACTGTCTCATAACTCAGCTTAGATGTCCGACAGAAGCTTTTTCAAAGTCGAGCCTTGTTATTATTCATTTTATTAAAATGTGGAAGACTTTATGTTTCTGTTATTCGGTTATTAACTATGTAAAAAAAAAACACCGTCACCTACAAAGAAGCTAAGATTTCTAGTTTACAAAAGCAGAGCACGGGAACTTTTAGTGTCCACTGGCAACGATAATCCAGTTTAGTTTTCTTTCTTCACACCTTAATTTGTCCTCGTACTGTCGAATAAAAAGTTATTATGTCTGCCTGATTGTGACACTGGGAGCCTTGACCCAAAAGATGCCAGGTAGTACCTCATTTCATTCACATTTTCAGGGTTTTAAACTGACAAACATATGCTGATAAAAGCTGTATATGCTACTGACTTTGCTCTTTTAAAAAATACTTGGCTGGTTAAAGATTTTATTCTGCTTCTTCTTGCTGCAATATCTGAAAAATTAAATACAAGCCCCTGAAAATGAAGCACAATTCCACATGAGGGGAATCCGCATTGACGTAACCACCCACTGAGCTACTGCTTGCTTGCTAATGCGTGTCAGTTCCAGTTAGAGGTGACATTCAAACAACTATAAGTTTCAAATATGAAATATTTATGCTCAACTTTAAGAAACTATACATTACAAGGCACTAGAAGGCATCATACACACACAAACATATATATACAGTATGTAAGGATTAAACAACAAGGAGCCTTGCATTACAGTTTTAATGCACAACGCGGAGTCTAGAACACCACGACACGCAGCGGAGTGCATAAAAGCTGTGTAATGCACGGCTCCTTGTTTAATCTGCTTATACCATGTGTACAGTACTTGTCCAGAAATACTGTACATCACTGAGCTAAACAGTATGTCCACCAACTGTACAGTGAACATGCATGTACTGTATACTAACGTGCACGTACTCGTAACGGGGGGATAGAGTTGCGCTCAGAGGGAACCCCATAGACCTGTTTCATCAGCATGTTTTGGCGCCGGAGAACTCGGTCTATCGTGGCCAAGCAGACATCAATGTTCTCAAAGTTCTCAAAAGTTGTTTTCACGAACCAAATCCACAATGAAGGTTTCTTGTGCCACTGTAAATATGGCAACCCTCCCACCTCTATGTGGCATTTTTTCAGCCCTAAAGAAAGAAATAGCAACTGTAGGAGACATACAGGTGGAGGTGAAGTAGATAATGTGTGTGTGTGTGTGTTGCAGAGGTGATTCCCGTGGGAGTGGGCGTGTACAGGTACAAAAGTGTATGAAGGTGTGCACTCACCAGTGATACAGATGGAAAGAGTTAGGGTTTGGGTAGCCGGTCATTTTTGTTGACTGCACGCCTTTTGCACGTTTTCCACACGCCCTCCGCACAGGTTATCCGCACTGTTCATTCATCATCTCCAATCTGTTTAATTCGCTGGTTTTCATTCATTCATAACCCATCCTGAATACACTGAAATAGCTCTGTGCAGTACCAAAATAAATCATCTGAAAGCATCCTGGATCTTAGCGTATATCTGTTACAACCTCCAAGCGCGTCAACCTCGTAGGTTTCCGTTTTGGCAGCCACAATAGCAATGAGAAGAAACCAATCGACTACTTTCACAGGCTTGTAAAACTATTGTGACAAAGAAAGCAACAGCATACAATACCTGTTGTGTTGTCTGAATGCCCTGATAATGGTGGCCACTGTGAACCCACAGTGGACGGACTCAGCTTCAGCCATTGTCATGCCATGGTCAATGCCTGCTGCTCGTATCTCGTCTGTAATGATGGCGCGAGGTCGTCTTGGTCTTCCTCCTTGACCTTCTTCTCCCCCTCCTGGGCCTCCTCCTCTTCCTTATTGGCCTCCTCCTCTTCCTCGTTGGCCTCCTCCTCTTCCTCCAAAGCCAGTTCCTCTCCCTCCTCTGACTCGAATTCCTCTTACCCTGATTCTGCCTTCGACCATTGTGTTTGTTTGGAATCTTCAGCAATCTGTGAACTCTGAACTTGCTTTATTGGTGTGGTCACATCATTAGCAACAGGCGTCTCCAATTTTGGGAATATGAGCAGAGTTCTTTTGCAGCAAGGCAAAATGTGTTTAGGTTTATGAGAACGGAGGATTGTGTTTTGTGAATTGTGTCTTCATGTGAAATGTGTTTATGATAGTGGCAAATGAGGGCTAGATTTATTAAATGTGTTTAGACAACTGGTCATTAGGTTTAGGGGATTGGTTTTGGGTTTTAGCATTTGAGAAATATTGTAACACAGCAAAATCAAAATAATATAGAATCTGATATTTTCACATGGAAGTGTTGAATCCAGAGTATCGGTACGCCCAGTCCATCCGTATCTCACTAAAGAAGGTTAAAATACTTTTTTTTTTCATTCATGCTGATATGATCCAAAAAGCTGAGAACAGGAACCTTTAGTGAGTAATATTTATCTGGTTGTATTTTGAAAGGACTCATCCGGAAGTGTCATTGTTTTTCCTGCTTACGTCACACTGTTGTTTCCACTCACAGACTTTGGAGTTAAAGCTGATTGATTGACAGCAAAACGAGCCTGATGGTGACCTGCGGAGGTTTCTGAGAAACTTTTCAGAGGTGGTAAACGTTGCGGTTCGGTTCGGTGTCAGAGCGGGAAGTTCGGGAGCGATGCGGCTCTGACAAGTCCAGTCTGCAGGCTGATTGGCTCAACGTCTGCTCCGCGTCTGTCTGTAAGTCTTTGTTTTCGCCTCAAAGATGCTGGCTTTTACCTGCAAACGCGCTGGGGGAACTTTATGACCGACCCTGTCCCCCCGGCGGGCTCGGTTCGGTCCCACATCTTCAGGAATGAACATTAAACAAACAACTAGCGAGCTAAAGCTACTGAGTTAGTTAGCATGCTGCTAACTAGCGTCCGCTAACATCTTTCTGTAAATATAACCTCTACACCAGGTTTCTGGGGGAAAATGTCGTCTTTATTACGCTTTGTGAAGCATGTTAAGTGGATTTTTCTTATTTCTGTAGCTCTACTAGTTTAGAAACTAGTGTTTCTTGTTTACCGGAGTGTGGATGATATTATTAGCTTTATTTGTAAATAAAGCAGCTTCATTGTTAATGGTTAATCCTCCGGTTAAATGAACCCACTTATTTCCTGAAGATTTGATCAGCTCAGGGTCAATAATGCTATTTATTAATGCCAAACTGCTGAAACTTTGCAGTAAAACATGAGATTTAACAGCAGATCCCCCATTTATTCCGCTTTTTCAATGAAACTATTGGATATTCTGGTTTTGTTTAATAGTTCGAGTTAATTTCTGCTGTAAAATTTGTAGGAAACCTCTTGCTATTACGTTTTATTGATCATGCTTGTTTGATTTATGTTAGACAATGAGCTTGTTTGAGACGTATTGAATACAATGTGTGTTTTTCAGGGTAATTTGAAGGTTTCATGTTGATTTCCTGGTGATTTTGCAGCTGAACATCTGCAGGAGCAGCTACGATATGACTAAGAGAAGTCCATCTCTTCAGCTGGTCAAAAGGTACTTTTGGGTTTCATCACGTCGAAAAGAAAAAGTCTTCATAATGTCCATCAGCAGTCGCAGAAGCTGGAGAAGGTGTCCAAACAGGACTGCTAACAGCAGCCTTGAGCTGCTTTATCCCTCAGGTTGTTACTGGGCATATTCACACGATTACAACTCAATTTAAATGAAAACAGAATTCAATGATTTAAAAATTAAAAAAAAAACATCAAATATTGAGACATTTTACTACTTCGTCAGAAATACTCTGACTCTGATTTTGGCAACACATCTAATAAAGTAGTCCCATGTCCACCGTGCATCTTGTGGATGTGGGCAGAGCAGCTGCTTGAGGATCCTGCCTGTTATCAGCCCCGGCTCCTGTTCAGCGGCCAGACTCCTCCTGGCCGTGCTGCTGTGATGGACGCAGCATGTGGTTTGGTGTTAGATGGCGGATGTGAGATAGCTAAAGATGGCAGGACGTGCTGAGTCGGTACACTTCCTGTTTGTTTTTCCATGTGCCTCCATATCCAGAGGCTTTCTGAGCTGTAGGAGAAACCAGTGACTCCACCTTAAGGCTGATCGCTGGTTTCAGGCCGCTGGTGTTTGGCGCTCAACGTCACTGACCCCTTTTTTTTATAATGGGTGGGGCCTAGCCGTGATTGTTGAAAGGTGATTGGCTAGACGTGTACATCATTGGGCTCTTTCATCCATGTGAGAACAGAATGATTGTGGGATGCGGTGAGGATCCATCAGCAGTCTGATTTCTTCCTGAACTTTGGTTTTAGAGTTCATCCTTGCTGCTGATCCATTAGCCACAGCTTTTCCTAAAATCTGCCGTTTGGTGTTTTAATGCGACGAAGCAGCCGCTGCAACAAACCTGTAAAACTGCACAAGTCAACAAATGAGTAAGGATTTAGTTGAGCTGATGGGAGGAAGATAATCTGAACTGGTTGTGATATCAGAGGAGCGGCTCTGTAACGGTGTGTGATAACCTGTTACATGATTGGTGGACGGGGATTTCAGAGCAGCGTCTTGGTGAAAAGTGTCGCAGACATGATTATGTGATCTCCCAGACTCTCATCATACATGATTATTTACATGATTCCGTGGAAGATGCCTCATGCATACGTTTTTACCCGGGTCCTTCCTAAACACAGCTGCTTCCCAGCTGCAGCCCCTGCTGGGACTAAACGAATATCCATGTTTTTATCACATAAGCTGATCTGTGCACTGAGTCCAGGGCCGCTCAGAAACCAGGTTTTAGGATCAGTGACCCATGAAAGGCTTCTCATCAATTCTTCGCCTCGTATCTGTTGGTGCAGAATGTGAACCCGTAAATGTGTTGTTTACATTGGTAAAAACATCTCACTGGACATGAACCCGGTCCCTCCGGCTGACCTGCTGCTGGGAGCGGGCAGAGCTGGGCTCCAGGTGAACATTGAGGTTGTGATTGTTGCAGGATGCTGAACCATCACTACAGAGGGAACCCTGAGCTTCATGAGGAGCTGCAGATTCAGGCCGCCGTGGCCGCGGGGGACGTCTGCACCGTCCGGAGGATGCTGGAGCAGGGATACTCTCCAAAGATCCGCGACGCCAACGGCTGGACGCTGCTCCACTTCTCTGCTGCCAAAGGAAAGGAGAGATGTGTCCGGGTGTTCCTGGAGCACGGAGGTCAGATGCTGCTTTTCTGTCTCGTCTTGTTTTAGATGATTCCTGATCGCTCAGAGCAGGATCCAGCTGCTACACGTACCTGCAGATGTCTTCCATCTTCTGCATTCACTGATCCAGATCCAGATTCCCATTATGAAATCCAACATTTACAGCTGAAGTGAAGGACACATTTACTTTTATTTTAGATTTTTAGTTTTGAGTAAGTTGGTAAACTTTATTTGTGTAGTGCTTTCACTGACACAAAGTCACAAAGCCTTTCACAACAAAAAACATAAACAATACAAATATAACAGGAAGACCACAGAGTCTATTTGAAAAGTATTTTTGATTCATTTTGTTTTAAGAGTATTTAATGTAAATTTTTTTTTATTGACAGTTATCTGTTTTAATCCACATTAGACAGCACATTAGACAGTAGATTAGAACTAGTATTTGGCTAAATTATATTGAGATTTGAAATTGCCCCGCCCTGATCAGAGCTACGGAGGGGAACCGGTGTTTGATTCCCTGTAATCGTTTATCCGTCTGCCTAAACGATTCCGCTAACGTGATAATCACTTACACGGCACGCTCCATGTTTTGACTCGGGACACTTCCAACTATCGCTGTCCCGATCCGATACCAGTACCGGGTATCGGTGCCGATACCAACAAAAACACAGATCACTAGTATCGGCCTGCATTGAAATTTGCCGATACCAGGTGATCAACATTTTCTATCCAGCCCTTTTACCTCAGCACCCTTTACGAGATCTCCCTAGTACATTTTCTACTTGGCTTACTCATGTTGTCTTTTCTTAAAACAGAAATGTGAAATGTGCCGTGTGTTACACAGAGTCTTTAAATTTATTGTAAATTAACTCATTGGTTAATAATTAATGACTTAATTTTACTCACACCTTCTGTGGTGGACTTTATTAGTTACACCTTAAGGTTTTAAAGTGAGGTTTGACACAATATTTTGCTCATAACAAAATGGAAGTATCGGGTATCGGCCGATACTCAACCCTCTGTATCGGTATCAGAAGTGAAAAAGTGGTATCGGGACAGCCCTGCTTCCAACATGGCGTCAAGGAGAAGCGGTCTAATGTCTTACTATATTTCACCAAAAGGGCAATAACAGGGTGAGTTGCAATAGGGATGGGCATAATTAATCGACTGTCAAGACTTTAATCATTTACACGATCTTTTCATCAATGAAAAAAAGCATCTCTAGGCTGGTGCTGCAGTTGTTTGTGAATATTTTCCAGTGTAACCACTGAATGAATCCCTTTCTACTGCCGTAAGAGTCACCCTGTAATAAAAATCTAAATAAGTAAACACAACAGATTTTTTCTACTTTCACTACATTTTAATAAAGGCTATAAATATTGAATTTTAATGTAGAAATACTAATGATTAATCGATCATAATCAGTTAAGACAGTTTAATCAGCTGCCCATCCCTAAGCTGTGACACATGATGCTTTAATCAGCTCAAAGTGGGGAATACTTCAACTCGCTGAAACATTTAGTTAATGTAACACGTAAAACGATTTGTGTAAGGGATAACGCCCATCAAGCTGTCTTCTGTCAGAACCGTCCGACACGAAGCGGAGTCCGTTGTTTTCTGATACTGGACCCCTCAGAGGACATCATGCTGCTCATACTTTGGTCACTAAGGAAGGAAATAGATATTAAATCAATTATTAATGTGTTACCGTTGTTTTTACCCTTAGAAATGTACGTTTTACACAGGAAGCAGCTGAGCGGACTATTTAATGTCTTTCGTTCATTCATGTCAGAGCAAACTGCTGACTTTGATCTAAGGTCCCGACTGGAAGCATCTGTACGGTTTTCAGAAACCACATGAGCATCGATAAGAGAATCGTTAACGAACCGAATCTCCGATTTCTGTTATAGAACCAGAATCGCTGAATTCTCATCACCACCCACACAAAATATCATTCCCCACTTGTTTAACCTCATCCCCTCCCGGTGCATCGAAGTCCAATTTGCCTCAGTTTCTTTATGTGGTAGTCATGGTAACAGCTGGAAAAATACCAGGACTTCCTGCATCTTTTTACAACGGGAAACCAGTCCAATCCAAAAACTTTGAAATGGCACAAACTTTCTTCCCAATGAAAGTTGACTTTAAAATGAATGTTTTTTTACTGGAATGATGTATGTAGTTATAACGGTAAGCCCAGTGGGACATTTCTGGCCCCAGTGTTTACAGTTCGCTGGGCTTATCTTTCACAAAGAACAAACACTAATCACCAGTGAAGCCCCTCTGCCCTCATATTTATTGTGTAGAAAATAATTTAGTTTTCATAAATAATAATTAATAACTCAAGCAATTTAAAGGGTTAAAATCTCAAAAATGGTTTGTAGCTTTGAGCAGGTCTGAAGATGTTTATAATGATTTTGTAAAAAAATGTTGATGTCTGATGATTCTATTGCAGATTTTTTTGCGTGTGGACATTTTTGACTCGTTCTGACGTTCCCCCTGCTCTCGTCCTCACAGCCGACCCCACGGTGAAGGACTTCATCGGTGGGTTCACAGCCCTCCACTACGCCGCCATGCACGGCCGGGCGCGCATCGCCCGGCTGATGCTGGAGTCGGAGTTTCGCAGCGACATCATCAACGCCAAGAGCAACGACGGCTGGACGCCGCTCCACGTGGCCGCGCACTACGGCCGCGACTCGTTTGTGCGCCTCCTGCTGGAGTTCAGGGCCGAAGTGGACCCGCTGAGCGACAAAGGCACGACGCCGCTGCAGCTGGCCATCATCCGGGAGCGCTCCAGCTGCGTCCGCATCCTGCTGGACCACAGCGCCAACATCGACATTCAGAACGGCTTCCTGCTGCGCTACGCTGTCATCAAAGGAAACCACTCGTACTGCCGCATGTTCCTCCAGAGGGGCGCAGACACCAACCTGGGCCGTCTGGAGGACGGCCAGACCCCGCTGCACCTGTCGGCCCTCAGGGACGACGTGCTGTGTGCCCAGATGCTGTACTCGTACGGCGCCGACACCAACACCCGCAACTACGAGGGCCAGACGCCGGTGGCCGTGTCCGTCAGCATGTCGGGGATCAGCCGGCCCTGCCTGGACTTCCTGCAGGAGGTCACCAGTAAGTCTCACGCACGCACACACACACATGCACGCACACATGCACGCATAAATGCCATGTATCCCCACATGGACGCAGTTCTGGTTCTACAGCTTTCTTTTGCATGGGAGAGTTTTAAACGTAAGATTGGCCGGAGATGGGTTAGTTTTCTGCTCAGAGGGAGGATTGGCTGACACACACACACACACACACGCACATACACACTATTAGGGCTGGATGATAAGAAGAAAAGTGAATTTATAAAAAGTAAATAATAATGATTGATACTGATGATTATTCATGATAGGGCTGGGAGGTATGGCCAAAAAATAAAATCTCAGATTTTTTAAAACCAAATCCGATTTTCGATTTTAATCGATTTTTTTTATTTTTATCTTCCTGTCTTTTTCTTTAAAACAACCCACAAATATTTGATTTTACAGGAAAACATGCTTTTATTTCAGTCACCATTGTTGACCTGAGTTGACCTAAATTCA
This sequence comes from Craterocephalus fluviatilis, assembly GCA_037177075.1. Classification (NCBI taxonomy): domain Eukaryota; kingdom Metazoa; phylum Chordata; class Actinopteri; order Atheriniformes; family Atherinidae; genus Craterocephalus; species Craterocephalus fluviatilis. The sequence continues at coordinate 33,127,177 of JBAMHT010000001.1, read as the reverse complement.
AAGTGCAGATATTTTAAGTTGTGAAACAAACTTGTAAAACACGCTGGCAGGCCCTGCCGCTGTAAACAATGAAAATATAACTTTCACGCATACAGTCGTACAGGTGAGGGAAGGCAACGTCGGCAAAATATTTCTGGCTAAGAAAAATTAAATCCTCATTAACAGCAAATTCGAATTAATCAATAAAATCGATTTATTGCCCAGCCCTAATCCATAATAAAAAAAAAAAACATTTTAAAATATATTTAAAATGCAGCCCTGACCTTTTTATTTTACTTTAACTTTAACACAAACACAGTAGATTTAACCTGAATTCAACCACTTTTTGTTTTGAACTGAAGGTTGAAATGGATGGAAACTAAAGCTGGCAGTTTTTTAATCCATATATTTTTAACCCATTAATCTCATACCTGTCCAGTTAACTCACAATTAATTTCACACAATTACATTCAAATCTTTAATATTTTAATTTGATCTATTTTATTTCATTATATTTTGAACATTTATGATCATTAGAGAAGCCGCCAGGAAGCCCACACAGACTCTAAACATAATTAATCCTGCTTTGGTTATATCTTAACATTGTAGTCATCCTTGCTTGAGGTAGATTGTTTTTTCCTAGCTGGACCTGAATGCAACACGGCTGTAAGTGGAAGTTTCATCCTCCATTGCTCAGCGTGCGGCCGGTTTGAGTCGCCTCCATTACCTGGGGTCGTTTGCTGTTTCTGACTTGTGTAATAATCCGACGTCTCTCTCTGCTGCATTAACGAGGCGACACACAGTCACTACAGTGTGCAGTAGATAATATGCTGCTCTGGTCCAGAGCTGCTATTGGGCAGAGGCAAAATCAAAAAGCTGACAGCCACACGTTCCAGCCCAACAATGGCTGCATTCCTGCTCTGAGCTCTGCCATCGCTCACATCAAAGAGCAGAGTGGGATCCAGCGGTTCCTGTCCGGCTCCCATGTCTGCTGCTGGGCTTCGGCTTCCATCTGCACGTCCTGACATGACAGGGACGTCCATGGCGGGGAGACAGGAGGCCTTCGTGGCGCTCCGGTGAATGACTTTCCTGTGAGATTTGACCGGACTGTTCAACGTCACATCAAAGCAGCCGGCGCTGAACATCAACGCCATCCTCGGGTTTACCCGACTCAGATCGTCCCGAGCCGGAGCTCTCGGTGGAAAAAGGGCTTCGGTATCTGGACTTCTGAGGTTTTTATCTGGAGTTGAAAGAATCTGTTAACCTTTAAGTCCATATGTGTTTAAAGCTGTGTTGGGTTGAAGGTTCAATTCCGACTCTGACAGGTCCTAGTAATCAGTCCAGCTGTGCTAACGGACCCGTCTGCTCTTTGTCTTCCAGGACAACCTCGGACTCTACAGGACTTGTGTCGAATAAAGATCCGGCACTGCATCGGCCTCCAGAGCCTGAAGTTCTTGGAGGATCTTCCCATCGCGAAGGTCATGAAAGACTATTTAAGACACAAGTTTGACAGTTTGTGAAGCGACGGCAGAGACTCTGATCAGACTATGCAACCATCCGCTGGTGGACATGCCGAGGGATGTTTGGCCACCGTTTCACCGTTCTCCTGTTCTCCAGTCGGCCTTTCTGGAAACTAGACGCTACCACGGAGTGGACGTGGGTACATTTATGTAAACTTTGTGTTTTTTACACTTGTTTGAAAAAAGTTTTGTCTGCAGTCATCGATCTATGACGGAGTCTTTATTTGTCCTCTCCGTGTCCAGGTCTCTGAGGTTTCAAGACTTTATTATAGAAGTTTTAGTTTGTCCTAAAGATTCTGGATGATTTACAGGTCCGAACTCTTAATGTTTTCTGTCAGTGCTGCAAGCTGTACGAGGGTTTCCTTTAAGTTCTTCAACAAGCAAGATGAACGATGCGGCTCTCTGAAGCTGACCAAGGAAGTCGGTTTGTCCTCAGAAAACCTTCACCATCGACTGAGAGGATGGGATGTAGAAAGAAAGAGAAGCGTTTCAGAGCCGTACCTCGTCCAGAATCTGTGGAGGAGCGAAAAATTTCCAGCCTCAGCGGCCTGAACGCTCGGTGGACACGTGGAGCAGAAGCTGGTTCCGCTCAGCATCCGGACTTTCCTTTCTTTGGTGATGTGAAGTTTAAATAAGCTAATGTCAGATGTGTGGGAGTCGTGCTGGTTTTATTCTGATTGAAGCTGCATTAAAACCTGGAGAAATGAAACGGACGTTACAGGTTATATCCCCTCATTTCCAGCCCTTTATGTGTCGGCTGGCATGTGTCGGCCCATCGCGTCTGATGTGGAGTTATCACACCATGTCAGAGCCACGTTAAGCACAATGTTAATGAGCTCGGCTCCCGTCCTACTGCAGGACGCCGGGTTGATCCGTAATCACCGATGAAATCCGCCTCAAGCCTGCCGTCCAGTCAGCTCTGAGACTGAAACTTTTAGAGAATCTCTGACGACCTGGAATGACGGATGGATCATTTCCTGTCCAATGGTCCGGATCCAGACTCGTTTCTTTAAGCTCATCTGGAAAAACTGGAAGCAGCTGATTCTCTGAAACACGCTCTAGGCCCATGGAGGTCCCGGTTCTGGGGAGGATCCGCCCCTCCGTCAGGCCCGTTTCCACTGATATTCGGTCCAGGTCTTGGGTCATGTGACCTACCTCGAGCCTTTTCTCCCTGTTTCTCCTCCTTTAGAACGGCTTCTTGACACCATGTTTCCATGGAGACCATTTCTGCTGACCTCTGGGCGAAGAGTAGACGGATCAAGTGAAGGTCCGGATGCATCTCTCAGGTCCTGGTCCAGGTTTTTGCTGGATTTCAGATTCTGTTGACAAGTTTTTAGACCTGACTCTCATGGTCCAGTTTGTGCTGAGATTTCCCAGCTTCCACGGTTTTCCAGCAGTTTTCCAGCTCGTTGGGGTTTTCTGTCCGTCTGATCTTTGCTGGTTTTAAAGAAATGGGAGCAAATGATGAAGAGCCTAAAGATCCAGTTTAAACCGGTTCTTTGCTAAGTTATGTGACGACACAGCTCTGGTTCATCCCTGGAGTCAGGAGCCCGGTCGATCCTGAAGGCCAGAGTTAATCTGAAAATGGGACTGAGACCGGGACCGGGACCGGGACTGGGAATGATGGAAAAATAGAAAAACTGTTGACGAAGACCACTTCAGAAGACCATAATGAAGCCATAGATGAAGACGGGAGGACAGGAACAGGACTTTAGAGCCGGAGGTTCTCACAGTGTAAAAATGAAAACTGGATGTTCGGATCGCGCCTGAGCAGGCAGGTTTGAGGAAATTGCTCGCTGGTGGCAACTCTGACACGTTTTATCGAACATATTCAGACACATGATGTTCAGCTCGGCACAGAAACCACGTTTTCCACACTAGGAATCGGGAGTAAAAGCGGATTTCAGGAAGACTGACAGCAGAAGCACGCCACTGTTGCAGAGGAAAACTGCTTTTCCCAACATATTTAAACTTTGGAAAGTTTTGTGATTCGTTTGGTGTGAAAAAGTATTTTTTTGTTTTTGTGTGTGTGTGTGTGTGTGTGTGTGTGTGTGTGTGTGTGTGTGTGTGTGTGTGTGTGTGTGTGTGTGTG
>JBAMHT010000001.1:32962139-32972722 GCA_037177075.1 Craterocephalus fluviatilis | reverse complement strand
AAACTTGATGATTTGATCAGTTCCACTTGTAGCCCACATGTCACGTCTGGCACAGCCTGAATTGCATTCACAAAGAATAATCCGTGCTCGAGCATAGGTGGCCCGGGTCCTGGACTACCTCCCGACCCAGACCACCCGTGCCCGGCCTGTTTGCTTTCACATGGACAAAATTTGTGGTCAAAAGGCCCAGTCATTATTTTTTTAAGGACAACCCCCTCTGACCATATGATATACTGTGTAGAAACCATTTTTCTTAGAAAGATTAAAATAATATCAGGTATACTGTAACTCCTTTAACTCTTCCAAAAGCCAGAAGTTTTAGGTAAGAGTCCATATGCATCTTTGAAGCTTCACGTTTCTTCTCATTGTCCGTCCGAGGAGTGGTGCATATCCGTGACACCCATCTTTGTCCAGTCGGTGTCCGTGTTGGTATCAGGGTGAGTTAAAATGCAGGGTTAACAAACAAACAAAGCATTAGCCACTTCACATCCCGCTAGCCATGTTTTCTGCTCATACCAGCTCCGGGAGCATTCATGTTTGTATGTTTTCCCCTCTTATGTAGATGATTTTTAAATTTGGTCTGGGTGGTCCTAATTCTTTTATAGCCAATTTATCCACATTGCTGACAGAAATCGTCCCAAGGGGGGCGGGCGTTCTGCTTAAAAAGTGACATTCAGGTTGCTGATTGGACAGTAATCAGAAATGGACCAATCAAACTCTTTTTTTGTCATATGGGCCTTGGAGGGTGATGCACTACCGCCCCCCATGGACCAGCCACCCCTGCTTCACATAGTTTAGTGACTCCACACGTCTTTCTGCTCCACTGCTCTCAGTACTTCTGGTACTCCCATTACCATTCGATATTTCCAGTCAAACTTATGAATGAAAGCTTATAATTGTGTTTACATACCATCAAATGTTAGCTTAAAAAAGCATTTCCTTGTTTCATTTGATCTTCTTACACCTTGGGATTTTCTGTCAGTGTGGGAAACATGCAGGAATTCACGTCTGAAGATTGTTTCCTCCATTTAGCCGTTGCACCGGCATCAAAGTGCATCGATGCAGACTGAATGCTGAACAGTGCACCCGTCCTCCTCCCAGAGATTTATGTGTATCTATGCTCCACACTACGTGGTTTGGGATGGTCCTTAATATGGTGGAGCCTCTGCCAGAACGTGCAGAGGGTTAGTGTGTAGGGGCCGTTTGGGATTGAGCCTTTGACTGCTGAGGGATGTCCCATGATGCACTGGACTCTTCCTCTTTATCTCTCTACTTCTCATCTTCATGTAGAAACGTATGAGCATCAACATAGTTCTCCTATTTCTCCTCTTTTCTCTCAGCAGATAAAAGCTGCGAGGGCCTCTCTCTCTCCATGCCAACTGGTCCAGGCTGACAGACGCCCTCCCTTAGCCGGTTCTGGTTCTGGTCCTGGTCCTGTTGGAGGTTTTTCTTTCCTGTTAAGAGGTTTGTCATTTCCAAGGTCACTTCCAGCATGCTCAGAATCGGGGATTGGATTGAAGCCAAAATTTGATGCAAATTGATGGTTTTCTCTGGCTAGGCTCCTTGTTATTAACTGGCTTGTATGAAAACTGATTGGATATGTGGAACTGTGAACTGGCGCTATACAAATAAAACTGAATTGAACTGAATAAACAAATCCTGAATATCTAAGCACCTCCCAACACCTGGGAGTGACCAAAAACACTAGTTTCATATCTCACCTCGTTTGACAAAGGATCTTTGATCTTTGGATGTGGGCAGATTTATTCACATCATAAATGTTTCCAACAGACCCATTTAACTGTGAATAACTTAGAGTAAGACATGCGCTCTGTGCTTTTGTAAAAGCAGATTTATTTGGATAAAGGTATACAGATTCTGTAATGGCACTGATGGAATCTACATACACAGTTTATGCTTTACTAACAAGAAGTACTCATCACCACAAGCAAACAGCACCGAACAGCCAAGAAGAGGTCATAGAATTGAAGACCTCACATTTTAAGTAAATTCATTTCAAATAAATAATTTAGGCAATAAATAATTTCCCAACACACAGGGAAAGTTAAAAAACTAAACAAAACAAAAAACAAAAAAATCTCTATAAAAATAGAAAAGGCATAAAAGTTCAAATATACAACATTTTGCATAATTTCTAAATGAAAACAAAACAAATGAAAAACAAAAACTGATTCTTATCTAAAGGAAAACAGGTGTGTAAGGAGCAATGTGTTAGTTTCCTAATAGCAGAAAATATTCAGACAGTGGTGAACGGCTAGCTGGTGGAGATCTGCTGATGAACCCCCCACACCTCCCCCCAATTCAGATAAAATACTGATTATAACAGAAATAGTCACGAAAATGAAAATCCACCTTCTCTGCTTCTGGGGTTTCCCTCTAAACCCAGTGTGTCCAGCTGCAGTCCTGCAGGTTTTAGATGTTCCCCTGATCCTGATTTCATTAAAGGGATACTGTGTAACTTTGACCCAAACGTCAGCCTGATGTGAGTAATGACGGATGATTTCTGGGCCCAATATGCAACGTTTGATGAGTGTTAGCGCTCCGAAGCGGCTGCCCTCTTCAGAAACCAGACACTGTAACTTTATGATAGCGGATCCGGCACTCATGGGATTATGTGACCTGCATCAATTTACTTTTCCACGTCTTCCAGTAGCGTTTATTCAGAACAACAGCAGTAAGCCCAGATGAGCTGCAGAACGTTGCAGGATACGTCTGCGTCAAAATGTGGCTAGCTGAAGCTAATCAGACCAAAGCTAACGTGTTGAAGCTAACCGGCTACAGACCAAAGCTAACATGACTCTAAACCTTTCTGCAGCAGTAATGCAGGTTTTCATGCAATAAATTATTTCCTATCATTCATGTAAATATCAAAGTAGTATCAGAACGATCAGTAACTGGCTGCTTTAGTTTGATGGTTTCATACGCTGTAATGTCCCATTAGCTACAGGCTAATGCTGACATTTCCATAACAGCCAGGAGGTGGATGGATCATATATAACTCAAAGCATCAGTCACATCCCTCCACTTGTAGGACCTGATCCTTCAGTGGTGGAAAATCCTTTGAAAAGTTCCTGAATCCAAATGATTCCCTATCAGCTGGTCAGAGTGTCTGCACGATTCCACAGCAGGATGGAAGCTGCTTCATGTTATTACAGCGCCCTGTGGCATGTGGGAGGTTACAGAAGTCACACGGTATCATTTTAAATGTCTCTCCTCAATAGCTTGTTGCCAGGTTCCACACAGACATGTTGACCCATCTGACTCCTGCAGCAGGAAACATCCAGACCCTGCAGGCCGGCTTCTATTAAAAACCATTAACAGGATTTAAAATGAGATAAAAACAACCTAAGTCATTATCTACTGAACAGAAACTGAAAGTCTGTGAGAACCTGCATCCGTCCTTGCTGCTTCCTGAGGAACATCAGCTGATCAGTTCTCTGATTGGCTGATGTCATCAGTCTGAGCTGCTCTACAACAGCAGGTTGGAGTCCGTTGTTATCACATGTGGACGACATTTAACAAAGCCGTCAGTCTTCCAGCAGTGGACGTGCAAGGAAGTTCAAACCCTGATCTCCTTCTCAGACTCTCCAGGCCTCAGTCCAGTTAGAAAAAGACTGAGCCAGTATGGCTTGCTGGAAAGGGAAAAGCCCATGGTAGCATGGCTTAGGTTGGACTAGATTCCTCTGGACAGACCAGAGTGGACATGTTGGGTCAGAACTTGCAGCGTATCAGCACTAACACCTCAGCCAGGGTGGAGGAGGAGCATCTGGACTCTTACCGTCACTGATGGACCAGGAAGTTCTGGACAAGAACTATTCTAAAGTCAGATCCAGTTCAGGTCTAAGACCATCTGCAGCTGCAGCCTGGTTCTGGTTCAGTTTCTCCAGCTGCCGTAGGGGAAGGAGGTCTGGGGGTGGTCCGGTTTCATCTCATCCTGACCGCAGAAGACGGGCTGGAGGGGGAGGAGGTCTGACAGTGAGGGGCTGGTGCTGGGTGGGACTTTCAGGGAGAAGGAGGTGGAGCAGAATCCCTCCAAAACCAGGAGAGAGACTGATGGCATCATCAGAAAACCCGACTGCAGCTTCCTGCTGGAGCTTCTGGAAGCCCCTGGATCCTGGAGAGGTCCTGCTTTTATTCACAGACTCCAACCTTTACTTCCTGTTCAGTAGATAATGAGCCAGTGTTGGACGTGAAGTGTTCATTTAAAGTTACATATGTCTTATTTTTGGACATTTAAGAACCAGAAAACTGATATGTAAAACCTGTGAGTTACAGAGGATCTTCTTTCTTTTCCAAATCATGGATGAACACAGAAAGTCTTTTTGTTAGGATGACTGGAATAAGTCCATGAGGTTTTCACCAAACCTGCCTGGCAGCTTCACTGCACATCTGTCTGGTCTCCGTAGGAAAACATTTATATTTAACTTCACTTTCACCTCGCCTTACTAATTTCCAGATAAAGCACAACAACAGCAGCGGTGAGTAAACGGAGGCATAAAGTCCGTCCACAAGCCATGTCCACCCCATGTTTTTATACACACAGCACAAACCATTAAAATACGTTTTAATCACACACCCAAGCTACGCAACAGCTGCAACACCCAGACAAGCCAAATATAACCCAGCGCTAATGTGACGTCACTGGATGCTGCTCAGAAACAGAGCAGTCCTGTCAGATCACACATGTGACTCTGAGTCTCTCCCCGGCTCCCGGCTTTCACTGACGCTTTTCTGAAGGGACACGCTGGTTGATGTGCAACTTGGTTTAACAAGTAAGTCATATGAATGTATAACCTACCACAGCAAAACATCCGTACCTAAAACTCCCTCCTGTTTCTGAACCTCTAAACAGAGAAACAGTGTGTTTGCCTGCAGAGTTGATGAGCCGGTAATGGACAGAACTCTTTTCTGAAAGGACTAGTCTTAGCTTGTTGACCACGCTCCACTTCCTGTAACATAACCAGCGGTGCCCGAGCACCGTCAGTAGGGCTTGCTGTCGTTCTTCGAGCGCTTCAGCTGCACCTTCAGCCTTTTCATGCCGATCTGGAAGCCGTTCATGGACTGGATAGCTGCCTGTGATGACACCGGGTTGTCGTAGCTCACAAAGCCTGCAGGGAAAGAAAAGGAAATCAGAAGGTTTAAGGAACGATTCCTCAACAAATTACAGTTTGACACAAAGAGCGATCTGTCAAAATAACAGAGGAAGTGAACTGGTCAAAGCAACCAATCTGATTAGCCTTCCCAGCACCAGCGCGTTGAACAGAGAGCTCTCCACTGTCCACACCCACATCTTCCAGTGCAGTGCTGCAGGGAATTCCACAATAATTAACATTTCCACCGAGCTCCAACCAGAAACTCTCATCAAATCAAAAACGGATATCCTCGTAAGACTTTTCAGCAAATCAATGATCAGAAAATAAACAGCTGACAAAATATCGTCCAAGTGAAATACTCAAAACATTTATACCAAAACTTAAATGACAAACTCTCTTGTGCCACAAGGTACATTTTTCCTTATAAAAAAAGTTACATCTGGGGGGCGCTAGCGAGCAGGCGATGGCGTAGGCAGCACAAGCAACATGCTCTGCTGAATTTTGGGTTCAAAGTTCTTTTAAGGCACATTATACCAACAGAAAATTAGGACGTATTGTTCTGAGTCAAGCCCTTTTCTCTATATGTTATTTTCGTTGTGACGCCTCTGTGTGAATAGCCTACAATTTGCGGAAATTCGAGTTTGACAGAGGAGCCGACGCAACTTGGCCCAAAGCCTGAAGCTCAAGTGGTCCATCACCCAGGAGTAACACACCCGAACGGCAGACCTGAAGTGGAAATCCTCGCGGAGTTGAAGGCAGACATAGCTATGCTGCTCAGGTTTGAAGATTTTGACGGCATTAAATCTGAACTACAGCTTTAAAAATGATTCACTCTGATCGCTCTTAAATGCGGAAAGTAAAATTTTTTTTCAGGACTGAGGGAGGGACTTTCAACCGACTGGCTGGACCAGCAAAGGAATGGAAACACTGCCTACTACAGATGGGTAAAAAAAATAACGAAAATACGTCTAGCTTGCTGCATGAGCGGGCTGCTCCCCAGCATAAAGAGTGTCTTAGGAATCCTGTGTCTTTGGTCTTGGCTGCAGTTGGAGTTCCTGTGTGGATAGCAGAGACGACGCTCCAAGACACACGCCTCCTTCCTGGGTTTACCATTAGATGGCGAAGTTCATCTTCCCTGGAGACTTTCACCTTTTTAAGTAGCTCCTGGATGCTGCCCTTCTGCAGACTTTGGCTGGAGAACAGATCTGAGTTTAAACCCCCGTTAGCCGCCAATAAAAAAAATCTTCTAAAATGAGCAGAAGTGGTCCATTCTTGTGGCAGTGGGTCCTCAAGCAACAGTGCAAGTGCACAGACCCCGGGAGGGAGGAAGGGACAGGAAAAGGGTCAACAGAAGAAGCAGGGTTAGGAGGGGGCTGTGGCGTGGAGGACGAGCTACTTCCACAGCACCATCCTGTAGCACATGAGAAGGCTTCAAGCGATCCACTGAAACCCTGTCCTGGCTCGTCCGCTTCTCGATCAGGAAAGACTTGTGCCCCGTCTCCAGCACACGGAAAGGACCATCATAAGCGGGCTGCAGGGGAGAGCGGTGTGCATTGTGATGGACAAAAACATACTTGGTTGACATAAGATCTTTGGGAACATATGACTGAGGAAGGCAGTGGTGTACGGCAACCGGAGAGAAAACCCTAGCCTCCCCCAGGAAAGCAGATCCATTGCTCACCACAGGGCCCAAACCTGGAACAGTAGGGAGAAACTCCCCTGGAACTCTCAAGGACTGGCCCAAAACCAGCTGAGCAGAGGAGCAGTGCAGATCCTCCTTAGGGGAGGAACGGAGGCCCAACAAAACCCATGGCAGCCTGTCCACCCAGCTGCTGTCTACCAGAGACGCACGAAGAGCAGCCTTCATAGTACGATGAAACCGCTCGCACAGCCCGTTGGCTTGAGGGTGGTATGCTGTGGTTCGGTGAAGTTGCACCCCTAAACTCCCAGCTACTGCATTCCACAACTCAGAGGTAAACTGCGGACCTCTGTCAGACGTCAAATCCAAAGGAACGCCAAACCGCGACAGCCAGGAATATATGAAACCCCGGGCAACTTCTGAGGAGGAAGTAGATGACAGCGGGACCACCTCAGGCCACCGTGTGGTCCTGTCCACCATGGTCAGAAGATGAGTAAAACCGCGGGAAGGGGGAAAAGGGCCCACAAGATCCACATGGACATGCTCAAACCGCCTCTCAGGAATAGGAAAAGGCCCCAAAGGAGCCTTAACGTGGCGCTGGACCTTTGCACGCTGGCATGCCATGCATGCAGAGGCCCAAGCCTTGACATCTTTCCTGAGGCCAGGCCACACAAACTTGTCACCCACCATTCTCACCGAAGCCTTAACCCCGGGATGTGACAGAGAGTGCACCGCATCGAAAACGCGGCGGCGCCATGCAACAGGAACCAGGGGGCGTGGCTTGCCCATAGAAACGTCGCAAAGCAGGGCCACCCCGCTGTCCTGAAAAGCAACATCCTCAAGACGCAAACTAGACTCAGCTGTACGCAGCGCCTGCACTTCCAAGTCCTTTAGCTGATCCGCAGCCATCTCAGCATAGTCCATCCCCAAATGGACAGTAGCGACTGGGGCACGGGAGAGGCAGTCTGCAACCAAGTTGTCTTTCCCAGCAACATGGCGTACGTCAGTAGTAAACTCTGAAATGGCTGAAAGCTGCCGTTGCTGCCGCCCTGACCACGGTTCAGCGGTTTTAGCCATCGCAAATGCAAGGGGCTTGTGGTCCACAAAAGCGGTGAACTCCCGGCCCTCCAAGAGGAACCGGAAATGACGTGTGGCAAGGAAAAGGGCCAAGAGCTCCCTGTCGAACGTGCTGTATTTCCGTTCAGCTTTGCGCATCTTCCTGCTGAAAAACACCAGGGACTGCCAGGCCCCATCTGCCCACTGTTTGCAAACCGCCCTGACTGCATAATCGGAAGCATCAGAGGAATGAAACGGTTGTAAAAGTTAACCATGCCCAAAAACTCCTGCAGGGGCTTTGCTGAGGGTGGGCGGGGGAAAGCTGAAACAGCTGCAACCTTGGCAGGGAGCGGTACAGCCCCATGCCACGAAACCTTGTGCCCCAGGAACTCGATCTCTGAAAGGCCAAACTGGCATTTAGCAGGGTTCACAATCAGCCCGTGATCCGTGAGGCGCTGGAAAAGGTGGCAGAGATGTGATCTGTGCTCCTCCACTGAGCCACTACCAACCAGTATGTCGTCCAGATACACATAGAGAAAAGGCATATCCCGCCAGTCCATGAGCCGCTGAAATGTCTGCGCAGCTCCTTTCAGGCCAAACTCCATTCTCAAAAACTCAAAGAACCCGAATTGGGTAATAACAGCCGTCTTGGGAACGTCCTGTGGATGGACCGAAACCTGATTGTAGCCCCTCACCAGATCAACCTTAGAGAAAACGACAGCCCCTGCTAGATGGAAAGAAAAGTCCTGAATGTGGGGGACAGGATACCTGTCATTAGTAGGGACATTATTAAGGCGACGGAAATCCCCACACCTCCATCTGACTTAGGGACCATGTGTAACGGCGAAGCCCACGGGAGTTTGAGCGTCGGACAATGCCCAACCGCTCCATGCAGGCAAACTCCTCCAAACCTGATACCAGCAGACCTACCTGTTCCACGCCAGCAGGGTGCGCTGCATGATGAAGATGGCGCCGTCATGTCTGGCCGCTCGTCTGGCGTATGCTTGTTTGTCTGTGTTTTTCCTGGTTTTGTTGCTGTCCTTGACTGTCGGCCGGTGTGCCGAGTCTCTCCTGGTCTACGATCGCACGACTCTTATGGCTTTGCGCTATAGCCTGGGCAGGCATGTTTGTTACAAACAAGAGAATCTGCCACCACTGCTCTCTGAGATCCCTGATTACCTGCGCTGTCATCCATCGCTGCCTCAATCCAGGAAACGCTGATGGAAAACAATTAAATATATGGTAAATTAAATATAAGGTAAATGTAAGTTTTTCCAGTGCTAGTGAATTTGACAGTCCAGTAAGCCAAACATTGATATTTGGTTTTATAGTGGATTTCCAAGATTTGGCTATAGTGTATTTGGCTTGTAACAAACAAAATATTATCATAGATTTATTTACCTTGCTAATGGTTAGAGTTGTTGGAAAAATGCCAAGAATACAAAGCTTGGGGTCTGTTATTAGTTTTATACCTGTTGCCTGCAAAATCATATTCAGCACCTCCCTCCAAAAGGTCTGAATCAGTGAACAGTCCCAAAGGCAATGGTAGAGTGTGCCTTCTCCACCGCATTTGTAGCATGTCAGGGTTATTGGGGTTAATTTTTTTTAACTGTCTTGGTATTACATATAATCTCATTATCCACTTATACTGAAGCAATCTAAAATGTGTATTTATTGTCTGTGTTTGAGATTTTAAGCAAATCCTCTCCCAGTCCTCTGTGGAAATTATTGAGTTTAAGTCCTCACTCCATGCCATCCTTTTATTTTCTGAAGAGACCTTTGATCTTTCCATGATTAATGCATAGAAGCTTGAAGTCAGTCTTCTATTAGGATGTTGATTTGTTGTTATTTCTTCTATAGAGCTAAGTGCATGTAGAGATAAAGAGTTTTGTGATTTGAATATGTAATTTCTTATCTGCAGAAATTTTAGGTTGGATGTCATATTTTTGTTTCAATTCAGCAAATGACAGAAGAACGCCATTGTCGAATAAGTCTGTGATTTTACTGAGGCCTTTGTCTGCCCAAGTTTTAAAGCCTATGTCTTTTTTCCCAGGTTTAAAATGACTGTTGCCCGAGATTGGTGTAAATTGGGATAATATGGGTACCTCGTCAATATGTTTATGTGCTTCATACCAGAAAAGGATTGTGTTTTTAACAAAGGGATTATGTGTTGATGTCTTTAATTCTTTAAATTTAGCTGAGTATAGATATAAATCAAGTTGAAGAGGAGATGACATATTTCTTTCTATACTCATCCAGGATTGTGGTGTTTCTTGTAGGAACCAACAGGAGGCCGTGGTGAGCTGAGCGGCCCAATAATACCATTGGAGGTTTGGGAGTTTCAAGCCTCCTCTATCATTGGGGAGATAAAGTAAAGATAGGCGGAGTCTAGCCCGTCTGTTGTTCCAAATGAAATTACAAAACAAGCTTTTCATCTTTGAAAAGAAATTAATGGGAGGACTGAGAGGGATGGAATGAAAGAGGTAAAGGAATCTAGGAAGGACAATCATTTTAAGTATATTAATCCGTCCTATCATGGAAATGGATAACATTGACCATTGAAGTAATTTTTACCTTTAAAGTATCAGAAGGAGCAATGTTGGTTTAATTCAGCATTATAAGAAAAGAGACAAACACCAGAATTATGCTATTTCAATCGACAATTCTTTGTTTGAGGCAAAAGTAGAAAATACATAACTCTCGAGAGGAGGTCTGTTCGTAGCATTAGCTGCTGATCCCTGTTGCACCAACGTGCTGCAGAGTCCCCAGCACAA
>JBAMHT010000001.1:32469151-32483030 GCA_037177075.1 Craterocephalus fluviatilis | reverse complement strand
TTTAAGGAGTCTTGCTTCTTGAAAACAACAGCACACTCATGTCAAGACAATTTCAAGCATCTGCACTCTCGCACAAAAGAGCACTAATTTAAATAAAAGTCTGTAGGATGAAAACTGATCGCTGTTGTTTGTTTCTGTATGGCTTCCAAGAGCATTGACCTTTAGATGTGCCCTGACACCGCTCTGAACATGGAGAAAGTCTGCCATGCTTGTAGGTGTCTGGGTATGTCAACAGTGGGGAAGAAAGACACAGTGAGAGAGAGAATTAGGTGCAGTTGGGAGGTGCCTTGGGTTGCATCGGGTCATGGTGTGCCTCCCTGCTCTCAGCCTTATGTCAAGGCTTTATTATCTCACCTGCCAAGGTCCTGACCTGCTTTATCCAGCACACTCCTCTCTCACACTCTCCGGGAAACATATATTGGTTCAACTGCCTATTGAAAACCTATATAAATGCAGTGAAACCCAACAGATTTCCCTGTTTTTGTTTTCCCCTTATTTGTTCTTTCTGCGATGTTTAAACAGAACACTTTTGGTTAAAGAAAGGCAACAGAGATCTGTCTGTACCTCACATTCAAGACAAATCAGTGCATTTGAATATCACAAGAACAGCAAATTACAAATGATTAAATGAGAGTGCCTATTATAACTTAGATTTCTAAATACTGTAGATGAAAGAAATCATTACTTGAGGTGATTTTCCATCACTTCATGATATCAAGAATCACTGGGCATCCCTTGCCAAACTCACGATCCCTTCCATATTTGAGCAACCTCTTCTTTTGATTGATGCCACTCACTTTTTTTCTTGCTATGTTTCTCTTCCATTCAGTGTTTGTTTGCTCCTTTTTTATTTCTGTCCTTTCTTTCTCTTGCCTCAGGGGTGCATTTGGCAGGTCAACACCTCAGCAGGTGGGGTATTGTGGGCCAGGTGACCTTTGTCTGTCATTGTTTTGCTCCTCACACCTCACCCAGGGAGTAGAGGAAGGAGCTTAGTGGATTCCACCTGCCACTGACTTTACCATTATGGGGCTCCATATTGGCAGAATATTTTAATGTGCCATGGAAAGTGGAAAAGGTCCCAAATAATTTGTATACTCAGTCTAAAGTGGGTGGATACCAGATACATTGAAGAATGAGTACAGATAACGGATGCAGCGTGATGGGTTGAAGGTTTGGGCAATCAGTGTTCACTGTGATCTGTAACCAGCTGAATGGAACCAAAACAAGCAGTTTCTATGTAGACAATGAGAAAAGCAATGCTAGATTTCAAATGTGATTTGCGTTTGTGCAAGCTGCATTGAAAGATAAATCAAACGCACCTTGAATGAGTAAGGAGTATGAAGATGAAATGAAATACCCAAATGCTGCCTCCGCTGGGGCCTGATTGAGTTCAGGTGGCTGGGAAGTGTCTTACCCACGGCTAGTTGTCAGTGAAGGATCTGCTGTCTTCTCATCTCTGTGTGCTGCAGGGCTAACTGGTGAACATCGGCTGTGTTGCTTTTGACGGATGTTCATGTGCCTCCTGTGTTGTGGGGGGACAGGCCATTGACACTCTTCATATTTCAAAAGCAAGGTCTGAGGAAGAAATGAAGATTGATGCTGAAAAATGGCATGGCAACCCATTGCCTTTCCTGTCCATATATTATCATTTACACATACATGGCACCTTTGTGCATAACTGTATAACTATATGCATGGACATGGAGCCACACATATTCACATGGGGGTGGGCGGGGGTTCTTCTTCTCTGTTATTAGAGACCAGTAATACAATTGCATTTGATCTCCAAATAAACAGGGAATCAGTCCATCTCCTCGGTGAAGATGGCAGATGTGATGGACGAGCACATTAGCATTGAAGACAACATTAGATTTGCTCAAAATTATTGATCTTTTGTTTGTGAGCCAAGTCGGCGATAAATAACAGTGCATGGAAGATGTGACTCATTATCGCTGTGCCAAAAGCCCGACAGACCTCTGTCAAAGCGCACTCTCCTTCCCCCCTCTCTTCCTCCTTCCTTTCATCTCCATCACTACAAACCAATTTAATCTGTTTTTAATCCTTCGCTCTTTTCTATGACTGGTGGCTTTAATGCAAGGCCTCACTGTCACTATCTGGTTCCCTTAAAATTTTAATCCTGCTCTGATAACCCCTTATTATTACATTTTACACACACAGTCACATGCAGGCGAGCAGGACTATCACACATACATTCTCCCACACACACAAATATGTACACACAACGTTTAGTGGCTCTCTTGGTGTTTTATTCCTTTTTACCTTCTTAGTGAAGAAAAAATCCTTTTATCACACAATGGGTAATTTATATCCATTACCAGCGTTTTCAATCCTTTTCAGCACGGCTGTCACTGCCTTTGGCACACTCGTGATTAATGTGATCTAATAATAGTCTGCCATTATATTTCCTTTAGTAAAACATGTACCAACATCCTATTCAGCTCCACAAAATTCATTGCCCCTTAAAACATTTTCCCCTTTTCGTTTGAAAGGAGAGATTGCTGTTTTTTTTTCTTGCTTTCCTTCTACTTTCCTCCTAGGAGGTGATTATTTGTCAGGGTGGGGGATGAGGTGAGGAGGTGGTGGTGGGAGTTAGTGATGGCACTTCCTTGTTTTCAGACACTTATGAGGATGATGAGATTTGTGGTTGAAGGTGGTTTCTGTGAACACATTTGGGTCAGAATGGGTGTGTGGTCCTCACACTGATAGAAAGTGCATTTTTGCGCAGCTCAATGTGGAAGGTGACATCAGTATTTGGCTACATGAAGATGTTTTTCTTGTCTGTTCTTGAAAACAGAATAAGTAAAAAATTCCTATAATTTACTTAATATCAATAGAAAACCCAGAATATTCAAATATTTAAGCTTAAAATTTAGCTGATTATTTAGAGTCATTATGTTTATCTACACTATTTATTTTTTCAAATGAAACATATTAAACATATTTAATTTGCCTTTTATTTTATTTTTTTATTTTTACATTTTTCTCTATTTTGAGAGGAAACACTATGTGTTTGTGCATGTGTGTTGTTGTGTGAGGTTGTCCAGCTGTGGGTCTGTTCTGTCCCAGCCGGGCAGCCTGAGCCAGTCTGCCGCTCATGGGGCACTTTTCACATGGGGCGGTGCCAGTGCTCACACACACACACATATCTGTGTGTGTGTACGTGTGTGTCTATCAGTCTGCACAATATGACTAATACCTGGACTTAACAATGCACACACACATACAAATGTATGCATAAAGTCATAAATACATACACATGCGCACACACAATCCTGGCTTCTTCCCACAAAGTAGGTTAACCCTTACTGGATCCTCAGACTTGTATCCAGGATGAACAGGTGGTCCCACAAAACATGGGCATCCATTTCCTCATGACTTATCCTAGTGTGTGCATCTTTGTGTGAGTGTGTGCTTGTGTGTGTGTGCGTGCGCGAGGACAGAAGGGTATACACAAGTGGGGGACAGTGTATACATGCTGGGTCTGCTCGGCATCAGTGTGATCAGCTGTGTGAAAGGCGGAGGAGCTACGTGGAAGCACTGGACAGCTGATGTACGTGTGCTGTGTCAGCGTTTGTTTGTGTGGCCCTGACCCCAGAATCGGACGTTACCAAACACAGCTATCAACACTTTACACTGACGTCTTCTCTTCTTTTGTCTTGCACTACTCATTTCCCCATTTTTTTTTTTTTGCACTTGGATCCCTCTATTCAGGATCATTCCATTAGAAAGATAACTTCTATTGGGAAGCTTCTTGTTTCATTCAGTCCACCCCCCCACCCCTCCTCTTGTCTCAAGTGAACCCTTCCCAGCAGAAGAAATCGAAGGTAAATCTCTGCTGAGGCAATAAAAAAAAAAACACAGAGCAATCCACTCTGGATGTTTTATATATCACTCTCTCGTGGATGAGTAGATGTAAAGTTGCTTTGGAGAAAGGCGTCAAAAATCATCTGACCACTAAGATAGCACACAACACAGGAGGAGTCTCTGTCTTTCCGTCTCTTCTCCACTTTCTCTGGTCTTTTGTGATCTGTGTCCCATCCCCACCGAACCCTGGACACAAATATATGAGCGAGTATGCAAAGATAAAACAGGAGAGATGCCACACCGAATAGAGCTGAGGAGATACACATAAACAGAGCAGAAAGAAAGAAGGTTTCTCTCTGAGTCAGCGAGTTTTAGTAAAGTCTGATTAAACAAGATAGGAAACCATTTGAGATAGTAAATAACAGAGGTGTCAAAATGTTGTTTAATGACCTGGATATCTACTGTATGAAATATGTATCTGCAGATCTATGCAGAAGCTGCATTTTCTTTTCCCTTTAATGCCTTAATGTGCGGGGGGAGTCTAAATGTTGGACAGAAATACCTTAGAACTGAAAACATGTCGGCTTCTCAGCCTTTCTTGTTTTTGGAAGCAAGTCACATGAAACACACTGGTCATCATGCCAAGGGTGGTAATGTTGTTTTGATTGTTTTGATATGAAAACAACATTACATTAGTAATAAATGTGCATACTCATTGGGGTATGATTTTTTTGCGTATTTGGATTTATGGATGTAATGTCCAGCCATGCTGATAGAAAATGTTCCCTTTTTATGAAAAGAAATCGCTAACATTTATGAACTACTGCGTGCCATTGCACAGGTTGATATATATTTATTTATTATAATTTATCTCCTTTAAATTAAATATTTCATATATTGCATTTATATCGTTCCTTTTTAAATTAACTCCCTGGGTTTTATTGAGTTTTAGTTTCAAGCTGAGTCCAAAATATGTGGGAGAAAGAAGACGCAACTGTTTCATGTTTACGATTCGATACATATAGAAAATCTCCAGCCAGCGGAGAGAGCCATTCCAGAATTTACTGCAGATATCACTGTAGCCTTTGGACATGTTCTGAACAATAATCAGAAAGAAAGTTAATGAAATGTTTAATAGTGAGCAGAGCCACCCGTGGAAAGGTGGACCACCAGGAAGAGAAGGAATAGAGCGGGAGTTATTCACCGCAGTCAGCAGTGCATCAGTCAATTCACCTTCTCCTCCTGTTTCCACGGGGGGGGGCTTTCTGAGGAGGGGATTCAAGGGATGCTATTGAGAGAGCAATTGGGGGTGGGAGGGTGAGGGTTAGTGGTGAACTCAGCACTCTCCTTATCTTCTCCCTCTCTCTCTCTCTCTCTCTGTCTCACAGGGCTTCCTGATCAGTGTCGACCAGAAGCGGAGCTGAAGCTGGCTTAACGGGGCTAAGCACACTGTCACGCTGTCTAAGAAACTACCCCCACTCACTGTCTGAGGTGACTCAGGGTTTTCAGGGAAAAGGAACTGTGGGAGGAAATAGTGGATGGGGATGGAAGTATTTCTGTATATTTGCAGACAGAAGGATTATTATTATTATTATAATTATTCTTATTATTATTTTTGTTGTTGTTGTTAATGTTGTTGTTGTTGCTATTGTTCTTCTTAATATTATTGCTATGATTATTACTATCATGATTAATGAATAGCATAAGAAGTTAAAGCAAACTGGTGATGGTAACTACTGTAGGGGCATAAAAATGGTCACAGTAATTAAAGTCACATATACTTTACATGCACATCTTCATGGACACACATACACAAAGCAGTCAACTGAGGTGTCCGTTGAAAGTGGACATATACAGACGGACTGCATGAGCATATCAACAGATAATTCCTTTTTAATCCCATTAGTTCTCCGATGTAGGAGGTTACTCCGTCTTTAAGTACAAGCTGGTATTGCCTCTTGTCATTTTCCAATGCAGTGTCCAAACCAGTAGCGGAGAACATACCGTGGCCTAGATTTTGGTATTGATATGCACGTGTAAATGGTTTGACTTATGTTTGAGGTGTTTAGGTGCAAAAACGTCAAAGCCTAGCAAAGCATGTGCGGCAGATTGAGCCTTTAGAAGTTAGAACCAGACTGCAGCACAGTCTGGGATGGACTGAGTGGAAACGCTGCAGGCCTGTGTGGGCCTGACTCGTTGGCATTCTTCAAAGATGCAAGGTTAGTTCACCTAGCAACTATTTCTTATCCAGCTGTGGAAATGCCTTTGCCGTCATATTGGGAATATCTAGCCAAGGTGTGGATGAACATTTTGCATTCATCTGTTAATAGCAGGGCTAATACATTAAGGCTTGGTAGAGATTTATTTCTATTGAAATTAAAGTGGGAGTTTACTGTGGTACCAGTTTGGCATTTTAATATCGTACATAGACAACAGTGGTGACTATTCCCAAATTACTTTCTCTTGATCTTTTTTTTCCTGAACTGGGATGTATCTATATGAATATATGTATAAGTGTCTGTATGTGTGAGTGTGTGCATGTAGCTCTGTGTGGTTGTAACACCAGCCATTTGACAAAAATTTCTGAATAATTTAGCACTCACATCATTTTTTTCTAATGCCATTCTTTAGAATCTGACTCCGTCACTCTAACAAATGCATATGTCAGAAAGTTCAGGGGATTTTGTAGAGTGCCTGTGAACAGTGAGTGATGGCAAGCAGCCGACTCTTTCCCTCTTGTCTACCAACAGCTCCGTGTGAGCCATGTGCGCCATATTCCTTTCTCAGAACTAACACCATGGTGAATTGAAACAAAAAGGCCACATATTTTATTTATGTGTCAAAAGTCTGGTGAAAGGAGGGTATGAAGGAGGGAGCAGAGTGTACCGCTCTATCTGTAGGCTGATATCATTCTATCCATGTTGATCAATTCTCCCAGACAGGGAGAGATGGAGAAGGAGCATACACAAGAAGGAGGAAAGGAAAGAAAAGCTGAAATGGTGGTCATATTGATTTGTCAAAGACATACAGCATTGCACGATTGGCTTAAATGTCCACATAAACCTGAGCTGTCAGAAGTGGGTGTGCTTTGGCCACACAGAATAGGATTGTGAATTTTCTGCTTGGCATAGCTGTACACACTGTTACCCGTTGACTTAGTGTGAAAATAGTGCAATGTAACATACAGTAGATCCAAAGTTTCCAATCATCCATTACATACTCTCTTTCTTAATCACAGTGAGCCAGTACGAACATCTAACTGTTTGTGTCAAAACATCACAACTCAGAGTCCACTAACTAGCAATTTTTGATGAACTTTCAACTGCAACTTTTAACATTCCTCGGCAGATATTGCTACATGGCCATGCTTGTATGGAGATAAGGTTTTGCATAGCTCTCAGCCCACACAGAGTTACGGATTTGGGGTATTTAATCAAAGCAGACAGACTTAAAAGCACATGGCCCTCAGAAATGACGCAGTGCGTAGGTCGAATGCTAATTGGTTGAAAGTCAGTTCGAGCCAGGAGGGGCTGATAATAAATTTCATCACAAAGAAGACAAAGCATCAAAAATGCTAAAGATCAAGCACTGATAGTAGCTGCACTGGACAGTCTTTATAATTTTTCGAAGATTTTTCACAATGCAGAGCTAAAGAACTGACAACAGCATCAGTGTAACCAAGAGGTGCCCACACACACAAACACATGTGCACACACAAAAAGTTCAATTTACTTAATCCAGTTGCATATCAACAAGTTCCATTGAACTGAACTGTGTTAGATATATTTTAAATTATTAATAAGATGCCAATAATGGACTTAGGTATAACCGACTCAGGCAGCTGCAACATGATCTGGTCAGCTCTGATCTGTGTTTAGCAAATTAAAACCAACCAACAAAATCCTTCACTGCTTTTCCATCACAAGCTTTTGACAGAACCTCAGATGTTTGTGGGATAGGTAGAGTCAAATTAATAATTAATCAAGCCAAATAAAAAATGTGTTTTGAATTTGTTTTGAATGTTTCCAAGCTCATAAAACTCCTCGGCACCTTCAATGATTATTCCGCACCTCCGTGGTCATCTGTAGGTTCTGTGCCGTCTTTCTTTATGGCGAAGACTTGTAGTTGTCTGTCCTATAAGTTCCCGGGTGTCTTCAGTATCTTTAAAAGCAATGATAGCCAGAACAGAAACAAAAGAAAAACATTGAGCCCAAAAAACTCAAAAATGTTCATTTTCTCTTCTTATCTTAGTTATACAATGGTTTTCTTTTATTCAGACCAGTGTGAGGCTGTAACATACCTTGGCATGTTTCGGCTGTGCCTGTGTTATCGGCTGTTCTATGGAGGCGTGGCCGTCCCAGCAAACCTAACATGCCAACAAAGCATCAGAGGAAGGCTGCGGGTGTCAGGCAAAACTTGTCAAGGTACATAACAACATCATACTACTTGTCTGAATAGAAGAAAAAGATTGTATAAGAACATTCTCTTTTGTTGTGTAGCCCCAAACCCCTCAGACTGCATTTGGTGTAGCTTTACTGGATTTGACAAAATCTGATTTCGATGGTCAATAAACCTCATAGTTGGATTGACAAACCAACAATAATCCCCTAACAAAGTCAAAGTCCAAAGTCTGACTTAGCTTATTACTTGGGACATCCACTTTGGTCCATGCACAATTAAAAACAAGCCAACAAGTTACACAACTGCACTTAGTGACATGTTCCTCCATTTAGAAGATTTTGTTCCAATTCATTTGCTTACAAACTGTTCTACAAATGTAAACACCACTAAAATTTTCAAAGAGTAAATCTGTGGAAAGCTGAGCCACTCCTTTATGAAGTTTTCAGGCTCTGTGTTGAGGGAAACAATTAGCGCTTTCAGCAGACTCTTCTACTTTCAATCCTGCAGCAAAGAACAAGGGCAGTAAGTAAGATGATTTTTGTAGCTGGGTTGTGCAGTAATTAACCATAGAGATAAAAACACAGACATTACAAACTCATAAAATCTGAATAAAACTAAACTAAACAAAAAACTGCTTTAGTTGGCTTATCATTATCCTATACGGCGATCAAAACACTAATGCCCCTTTTCCACTGGCCAAAAAACCTGCCTACATTTGCTTTTGGTGGCAGTGGGAAAGGCTCGTCGACCCATGCCGACCCGCGTCGACCCGCGTCCACTTGCGTCGACCCGCGTCGACTTGCGTCAAGCGACTCGGCAAGCAACCCGGGTTAAAATTGCCTTTAAATGGCTCGGATCGGATCGGATGAAAATTGACCCGCTAATTTACGTGATGACGTTGGGCGGTACGTGTCCACAACATGACATAGTTCCAGTCGCTTCTCATAAAGGTAACAAACAACTCTGCTTCAGCTACAAATTCAGTAGCCTACATTCTGTGGGAAAATCGCTGAGTTGTGGACATACTAAAGTGCAAAACACAGAAAGCATTTTGACTCCTGTCTGACTCGCTCTCCATTTTTTACTTTTTTTAAGTAAAACTTTAATGTTAAAAAAGACTACACAAGTCAGAAAAATGGCAACAATTATTGTTTGTTTGCCTAGATTTCTGTTGCGCTGCATGACATCATCAACGTGAACCCAGCATGATTGCGTCACCAGACTGGCAGCTGTTGGGACAGAGGCAATGCGGCTGCCTGCAGGGGATCAGACATAGCTTTCTTTTTGTCAATAGGAAAGGAGCCAAATGCTGATAGTTCGTGGGTCAACCCGGCTTTGAAACACCCGTGTAAACCTACTAATTTCAGTGGGAAAGCGGCTTAAGGTTAAGTTTAGCAAACCTCAGTTGTCAAGCCTGAGCTTCAACCCAACTGCTAACAAGACGTATTTGCATTTAACTTACAATCGACAGTTACCAACACAAGTTTGTTTAGGCTGTCTTACCCTACCAGGGACATCTCTGCCCATGTCCAGCTCCGGCTGTCCAGTATTTCACCACACCACTGTAGTTCCCTCAAAATGCCACACAACTCTGAACTGATTAAATCACTGCTTTCAGCAAAGGTTGCAGAATATGAATCCATTGAGTAGCTACTCTAAAGTACTTCCCCAGCTAACATAATGTTGATTAGCACTAATTAGCAAGCTCTAATGTTATTTAATCTAGGTTTAGATATTGCCAATATTTCTACAAGTAAAACACACCAATATCACTTTCTAAAAGGATGCCAACATACTAACTTCATATGCTGCAATAGAAAAAACGTGCTTACATTGATAACTGTTCAGATGGTTCCAAACAGAAGTTCAGAGTCATTGTGCCCTCTTTTGTCCTCATTTCTAGAGTAAGCCTATGTCTTCCCCATAGCGCTTTGTGATACAGGACTTTGTTAAAAAACTGTGAAATTAATTCTGTCCTGTCATATTGTATCAAATTAAGCAGTTTTCGTGAATTTAGTAATTCCTAAATTGAAGTTAATTTGCTAAAGTGGGCTATACTGAACATTTTAACACAGATGTATTAATTGATTTCAATATAGGTGCATTTAATTAATTTAACAATTCATACAGTTGTCTTTTTTGAGTGCATTCCTTTGACTCTTCCACATATCTCTGTGATTGCCTCCAAGTGGCAGCAAAATATTACAACACAAATAGGTGTGATTGTGAAACACCAGATTTCAGAGGCATGTTCAAAGCATAAAACCTGAGCTAACAGTTATGGCTGTTGGCGAAATCAGGAGCAATTTTTAAACTCTGTCATCCTTGTCTGCTGGTGAGTTATCCATTGTTTAGTATCCAGTCTATTGTTAGAGAGCGCTTTTGATTGGTTAATCACCATATTGAATGGGTACATGGAAAGGGAAGTTGCAGTGATGACAGAAAGCTTTGGAATAAATCAAAATATCTCACACAGTCTGTTCACATTTGTCAGTTGTATCTGTCCAAAACACTTCACCAAAATTGTGAACTCGTGGAAGTAAGAAACCAAACACCAACATATACCATTATTCAGGGTATTCCAGATCTATATCATGTTACTAAAAAACACAAAGAAACTGCATGTTTACAATTTTTTACTTATTTGCCTTTAGGTTTCCCTTATTAAGTGACATATTTACTATAATCCCCCTTCTGCTTTGTCCTGTTGCACAAATGTAGATTATATGTCTCTGGTGGAATTGTCAGACATTATATTTACTATGTGTTCATGTGCTACTTTTCTGGCCATATGGTGGCA
The DNA here is from genome assembly GCA_037177075.1 of Craterocephalus fluviatilis. Classification (NCBI taxonomy): domain Eukaryota; kingdom Metazoa; phylum Chordata; class Actinopteri; order Atheriniformes; family Atherinidae; genus Craterocephalus; species Craterocephalus fluviatilis. Next base: position 32,472,004 of record JBAMHT010000001.1, on the reverse strand, counting down.
TATGGTGAGGAGACACAGCAAGGGGCCTTTCAGTGCTGCTGCTTCTTGGCATTGCCTTGGTTTATATCGGACTTTAGATAGGGATCTCGGATTTACCTTTGTTTGTAAGGTTTAATAGTATACTTAGTGGCAAACCATATCCCAAGAACATGTTGTGCAACGGTAAATTGCCATATTTTAAGCATCACTTGAAGGATAATTTGAAATTGTATAGCAGTAGTTCAAAACAAACGAGATATGTTCTGTATCCAATTCTTGAAAGAGGTGTGTAGACAGCACAAACTTCCACTGTCTAATTTAATAGAAAGTAAAGAATAGCAGAAGTTGGTTATGCAACTGGAATAACCTCCACATATCTCGATATTTGCCATGAAAAAACATGATCCCCATAAACATGGCCTGGTATCTGCAGCTGCTTCGAGTCATCACATTCCCACATAATGAATTACTACAGCAACCTTAGAAATACACTGCAACGTTTTGTTAAGATATGACCACACATCCAAATTGGTTTTACTCTTCTAGCTCCAGAACACTGAGACAGCAGATTTGTGTTTAATTGCTTCAAGAAATCTGCCAGTAATTCTGCCATTTTTATCCACTTTCAAATACGTCTTACATTTGACCATTGGGAAATGGAGACAAGCTCTCTTCCACTCTGTCACTACATACCTGGCACAAGGACATGAGTGGAAGGGGGAATGAAATTAAAGAGCAGTTAAAGAAAACTTGAGAAAAGAGCAGAGAGTGTGCACAGGGCCATAAAAGGGATAGTTTAACCATTGATCGAAAGCAGTGGTGGAAATGGCAGCAGTAAATCAATTTTATCTTGGAGCAGCTAAAGAGTGTTTTCTAATGAGGTTAATGCCACGTAATGGCTAAATTCCTCTGCTTAAAAGATGCCCTCAAGGTGGTGGCAAGAGATAGATGTCGCCATAGAAGGCTTAACACTTCACCATTCAACCCCAAAGCAGAAGTATGTCTTATTTCCTTCAGGGAAAGCGTATGTTAAATTACATTATTCCTTCATCTAAACAGCTTGTTTTATTAACACATAAATTCATCTGTAACTTAGACTGGACATTTAGAAAATGATACATCTCATGTCCACCTCCTAAACCACGGTTGTGGCACATAAAACAAAGAAATAAAGCAGAATGGATTACTTCAATACTTTAAAGAACTGTTGCTATGTCAGTTTTTAAACTGCATTCATCACCTCAGTGCTAGACAGCCCGGCATTAAAGAACAGCATCCCGAAAAGGCCTGTATCATTACCAATATAACAAAATAATAGAACTCCCATGGAGGATCAATTCAGTGATTTTATGGATTGTAGACGCTCTCATGAAATTGCTTATGATGAAGTGGATAAGATTTCAACTTAAGTATAAAGAGGAAAGAGGTTGGCATTGGGAAAGGATAAAATATACACTCAGGGTTTGTCAGAATACCTGTCAGGCTTTGAGAATGACTGATTTGTTTGCATACTGAGAGATCTCAGCGGCTCTGTCAGGGTCTGAGTTAAAATTGACTGTTTTCCTTGTGACCATTTACAGCATTCATTTGCTTAATTTATTAAGTTTTCCTTGATAGGTTATCTTGTCAGAAAAAAAGGCTTCTAAAACTGCTTTTAGATCATGGGGAATTTGATAAGAATATCACATTAGTGTCAATTTAGTTTAAAGGGCCTAAACGCTGGCAAAATTGTGTGTTGGCCGTGTTTCAAAAAGACAAGTTGGCATATCTAATTTTCTCAAAAACTCCAGACGTTAACCACTACTTTGTGCATTCAAAGACTATTGAAAAGTTTCTTCTCTGCTTTGGTCAGGCACAGCTTTACAAAGCTTCAGTGAGCACATAGCAGTCTTATTGCTTGACAGTAGTGGAATTAACTGGGTGGGTGGGTTTTCAACAGGAGAAGAAAGTTGTTTCCCAGCTGGAACCTGTCTAAAGGTAATCACAGTGTGTAAAATACAAACATAATACTAGCTTCAGCTGCTGTCGGCTGATCAGGGAGCATCTTTCTGCTCTACAGTTTTAGCTCTTGAATACACTCCTCTGTAACTCTCCCTGGGCTGGAGTAGGAGGAAGTACTTAGGTAGATGCAGAGACATTGAGATTCAACAACTGAGACAACTTTAGCTGATACTTTATGTATAGGGAATCCCACAGCATCCAGTATCAGGACTAATCATGATACAAGCTAGCTAGCTAGCATGTAAGCAGACCCAGACATGTTAAAATATTACATTACACAAATTACATTAGTTAGTAATGGAAGCATAAAGAATCCTCTTAGTCTTCTGTGAGAGTGATCTGAAGAGTCTTTAAGCTGTAAACTAGACTCCTCTATAATGTTGCTGATGGAAAGCAGCTCACAATCAGCAAGTGTCTTTTTGTGATCTGGTCTCATAATGGGTGCACCGCAAAGAGGGAGAGGCTCCGAGAAGTCATGGACTGTGAGGAATTATCAAATCTACCTGTACTGATGGTAGATCTGAGGCTACAATTATAGTTTGAAAAAAAAAAGGTGTTTATGTAAGAGTTCAAGTAACTTTGTGTTTTGTTGGTGCTTGCACTGTTTCAAGATCCATTTAAAAAAAATTTAAAAAAATCAAAATGCTCTAAATCAATGCATTTTTTTAGAGGGGTAGTGATAAGATAAGGGTTAGTCAAGGTAATGTCCTCTGAAGTGATGGAAAAATGCCAACTCTGTGCTTAAATACGTGTGTAAAAAAAAAAAAAAGAGTACAAGTGCAGAGTGGAGAAAGTTTGATAGATGTTTTGAATTTAGGTATTTTTTCTTAGGCTGCCCTACAAATAGGAGGAGCCTGGGTCAGCTCTCTGACC
>JBAMHT010000001.1:32341248-32352274 GCA_037177075.1 Craterocephalus fluviatilis | reverse complement strand
GCATGCAGGGCCAAAAGTAATGATCATATACAAATATCAATATGAGAAAGAGTGTGTGCTAAAGAAGACACATGGCTATTGATGTTTAAATAACTGTAGCGTCAGAGAGATGGAGAGAGGGGAAAAAATGTGAATCATATTTTCTCTCCGTGTCTGTTGCAAAAAAAAGAAAAGGAAAGAAAAGAAAAGAAAAGGAAAGAAAAGGCACCTAATCGAACAGATCCACTGAGGCGCAAACAGAGAAGTCAAGGGCGAGATAAAAACAGCACTTCTTGGACTTTTCTTTTTCTCACTGCTGGGTGAACAAAACCAGATAAATATACAATCGCTTTGTTTTGTGTGTTATGGGTAATATCTGCACACCTTGGCAATCTTTTGGAAAAAGAAAGAAATTGTATGAGTGTTTGATGACACAGTGATGATAAAAAGAAAAAAGGAAAAAGCGGCAAACCGTTTTGTCTTCAGAAGTATATTTTCTACCCTTCTGTGTCTTTTTAATTTGTTTGGACATATGTAGCTGTATTTGCATTTCAAATGTCCATATTTGAAGAGGTTGGCTTAAATGCCAAGATGCGAATTGATAACAATCATCCCGACTCGAAAGCGAAAGCCCTCCATCCTCACCGCTGACATTAAAGCTAAACCAATGGCTGCAACCAAAATACAAAAACAAATATATATTTATCTTTGTTGCTTTCCCTCTTCCTGCATCAACCTTTGTCTCCTTCCATCTCATTATTTTAGGATCACTTTACATTTGAATATCTGCAACAGTGTGTGAGCCGACGCTGACAAACTAAAATAAGAGAATAATCAGTAGGGCTCAGACTGAGGAGGAATTGATTCAGCGACAAACAGTCGGGGTGCACGTACACATATTCATGCACAGCCTCCTCCCCTTTGACTGCCTTTTCATCACTTTTCCATATTCATTTCTGTAATTTACAGTAAATCCAATAGCTGCCAGTCACACACCCTCGCAAACACACAAAAGAAAAAAAAAAGCTAAAAAAAATGCTTTAGATTTACTGTGTGGGGAAACAGCTGCTGCAACATTTACAGCAAAGACCACTCTAAAATATTAAAGATATGTCATCACAAGCACTCGACCCCCGCATCTGTAACCATCTGGTTTCTATTAAAAAATTGCATCCAAAAAAAGGCACATGCAGCCCGCTCCTTTAACGATGCTTCTCCCAACTCCTTTTTCCCCCCGTCTTGTTTTTTCATGATCTTGCTTCGATTCAGACATGCAACCTTTTGAGTTATGCCAAACTAAGGCACCCAGCTGACTGCAAACATAAGAAAACAAGTTCTTGAATATCTGCAGGAGCTGTCACACAAGCTCTGATAGCAAGCAGCTTGTATTAAATACCACAGGAAACTCTCATATCAAAGTACACAAGGCCACTGGTTCGTTCTGTCCTCAGTACATCAATAGATGCAATTCACCACCTGTTCAGACAGATTCATCTTTCTTTCCAAAATCAATCGCACATCCAGTGATGTTTGTTTGCATGTCTTAAGGCATCCCTTTTTAAAATCTTTCCATACAGCCTTTCCTTCATTATTGTATTTTTCTAACGCTTCAAAATAACCAGAGGTCACATACACGCCCCTATTTAGTTCTTTTTTTGTTGTTACTGGTCTTTTCCGTGTGTCCTTGAGCAAGACACTGAACCCTCAAATTGTCATGACTTAGAGCATCAGCTAAATGTCTGAAATGTAAAATTACACTCTTCTCTTCCTTACATCCTTGGGTTACTCAGGGGTGTGGAGGCGTACAATGACTCAGACTGTTTGGGGCGATGACATCTGTCCTGTTAGAAGAGATGGAGAGAAAAAAGAAGAAGAGTGAGAGCTGGGCTTCTGAAAGCAGGGCCACATAATATTATCTTACAACCAAGCAGAGAGGGATGGGAGGAGAGACTTATGGGCCGAGTCAAAGGTAAACAATTACAACATCATGAGTCACTTTCTTGGAGCATGGCTAAAGGAAGATCATCTCTCCCTTTTAATAGGTAATTTCCTTTGTCTTCTGAGGATCATATCACATGTTGTTGCCTTCGACGAGGTGGTCTGCTGAGGGAAATGGCAAACGAGACAAAGAGGGAAAAAATTACAGGCTGAAACTTGGCTGGAAAACTTTCACAACGCCATTCCTGGGGAAACATTCTGTTCAAATTAAACAAGCGGCTGTTTGTGAAGAAGGCAGCAACAGATTCGGAAGGACATTTCCCAGTTTATGTCCTTTTTCTGATATTTCTTGCTTTCTGTCATCTTGTCTGCGCAAAACTAGTTGTCCTTTTTGGGGCCTGTCATCTCCCCCTCCTTTTTGTTTTGTTTCTCTGTCACTCTCCCTTGTGATGTCACTATCTCGGCGTGAATCATTAGGATATCAGTGTACAGCCAGTGACAGAAAGCGCCTGATTAACAAGCTCTCTTGTTTTTCCTCTCCTCTTTATCCTCCTCTTTTTTTCCTGAAACGAGGACTCCCGCTGCTCCCAACGACATTTCTCCTCATTCCACCTCCCCCCTTCCCCTCCTCATCATCCCTCCTTCCCTTCTCTTCTTCCCTGTCGTGGATGGCAGGGAGTCACAGGTGTGTGACAATAATTACACATACACTCAGAAAAAAATAATGTCGCTTCCTCCATTTAATAAGTTTGCAGTAAAATAGGCAGCGAGATAGAGAGAGAGAGGCAGAGAGCTCAAATCTTATCGGATACCCCAACCTCTAACTTAATCATATGGCTCTTAAGAGCAGCCTGCCACCAGCTGGGGCTCTGTAATATGCATGCAATATGTGTGTAAAATGATATGCTTTAATTTTGAGCCCACTTTAAGCAGCAACAAAATCTGTTTATATGGGAGACATTTAAAAAAGAAGAGAGGGATGGAGGGAGGGTAAGTGGAGGATTGGGTTAACTCTCTGCTCTCCAGGCCTGACAAAAGCCATCTGTCGGGTGTCACCTACTTTCATTTGTGCCGCGCTGCACAGAGAGGAGAAAACACATGGGTTTGCTTACTTTTTTTTTCTTTGAAGAACAAGTAGAAATCGAGTCACAGGTGGTTCAGAGTCCGCTGGTTTACATTTGCTAGATTTCCTTCACTGAATCCCCTAAAATGACTTTGATCGCAGACTTGATTGCTGCAGAGCCGACATCAGTCTCAGGTCATTGACTTGATGATTCTTCTTTGCTTGTGGTCCTGCTTCCCTGTAATTATTGTTGACCAGGCTAGTGGAACAGGTTCTTTTTTACAAGACTTTGTTCCTGATCGGCAACAGGTCCAGATAAATTCAGACAAATGGCCTATTTAGGCGGGAATTCTTGTATAGACTTTGTTGATGTTTATTCATTTATGTGGAAAGTAGCCTGCTTCCACAAGTTACTTCTGACTTTAAGACCAAAAACATCGCTCTTTGGAGTAAAAACGCTTAGAGATTTTAAAGTTGGTAGTTAGTGACAGCAGGGGTTGATGGTGAGCTTTGGGAAGCTCTAATGGACGGGAAAAAATTAAGCTGAAAGCAAGTTACTGCAAGTTATAGCTGACAGTGAGGGATTCAGGCTAAAGATTTGGGGAAGAATGTTGTGGAAAGGGAGGGGTGGTAGAAAGACAGGTGCTGAGGGTAGAGCAGTGTGTAAAACCCTGTAAAGGCGGCTGTTGCTGCCGCCGCCAGCCCTGACCGCTCTACAGATGCTTTTGTTCCCCACTCGCACTCACTTGCACCCTCCTCTTCTTAACTCCACCCCACCCCCCTTCTTGTCTCCTCTCTTTCTGCCTGGTCTCTTTGGTGATCCAGTGCGAGAGGAGCGGGGGCTATCAAAGCCACCGCTGTCTGTTTCAGACTTCAAAACCCAGGGCCCCCGTCCATCCGTCAGCCCCAATCATCATATCTGCAAGGCCCCAGCGGAAAGCCACATACACTGGAGGAGAAATATTTGATCTGTCCTCTTTGCAAGGATCAACAGTCACACAAACGACAGGGGTGCCCGGGCGATGTGAAACGGAGGAAGGAGGAGGGAGGAAGAGGAAGTGATGCCCGGAGCCCGGAGAGGGAAATGAGGGCTGAAATAATGAGAAAGTAAAGAATAAAAACAATAATAAATGTAAAAATAGTAATAATAACCCTCCTAAGTTGACCGAATATTCTTTCAAAAACTTCTCTTTTCATTTCTTTTGGGCCTTCTTCATATTTATATTCTTCACATTGTTGTTTTTCTAGCTTGACATGTAGGAATGAAATAAGAATTATATAAACTGATGAATTAATAATAATCTGAAATAATGCTATCGTGTATGTCCATTTTTGGTTTAATTGTAAATTAAACTCAGGCGAAATATGGTGTGAATTTTCATTTATTTTTATTTCTAGCAGTTTTAAAAGTCAAATTATTAATTTAATGATTATTCTTTCCATGCCTACGTGACGGTTTGGTAGCAGAGTCATGGTTTAACCCAGTTTTCATCCGGTTTTATTCTGAAATATCGCTGCTGAGAGTAAATCGCCAGCCTCCTGTGCATCCATGTTTCCATCAGTCTATTTAGCTATCCATCTGTCCGTCTTATTGTCACATGACAGTTATTTATTGACATCACTGTGTGTGTCTCTGGCAGACGGTTGGTATAGTTAGCTCTTAAATCCTGAACGTGAGATCAGACTGCATAATTACCTTATACATTAATACCTTAATGTCCACCAGACTCGGGCCTCTATCTGTGTTCCTGTGTGTCTACCTGTCTCTCCGTCAGTCTTCTACACACACAGAGGCAGCAGTGTAGCAGCTGGAAGTATTATTGACACACAGTGTGCCGAGGCAGTGGGGAGGCGGGAGGTGGTTGGGGGATCAGAAAAAAATCAAATGTGGGGAAGACGGAAATGATTTGATGGAGAGTCTCTGTTAGTGTGGATGACTAACTTCAAAGCATTTTGTTTAATTGACCCCCTCCCCCACCCCCATACACACACAGAAACACTCACATGGACTATACCCCAACCTCCGAAACACACAGACACACACCAGTGCCTTTGGCACGAATCTGTTCAGACAGACTGCTATCAGCAATGCAGGCGTGTCACTCATCACCCCATCACATCCAACGGAATAATCAGCAGGATCTCGTGTCAGGCTTCATGGACATGCATGCATGTGCCAAGCTGCAAGTCCAGGGTTCATAAGGTTGAATGGTTCCAGCGCTAATCAGCGTGCGTCTTATGTCTTAGTACGGAACATAGTGTAACGGAACTGCACTAGATCGGACGCTGCTAATCTGGCAGTGCACGCGTCTGTGTGTGTGTGTGTGTGTGTGTCTGTCAGTAATGTAAGCATCAGTAACAAAAGGGATGATCCACACAGGTGAACTGTAGACTTCTGTAGATATGGATGTACATCGGAAGGGAAGAAAATCCACTTTTGCTCATTTTGTTTTGTTTTATTTACAAGATGCTTTGCCTTTTCTATGCTCGTCGTGTTCCCCATTTCTAATTCAATGAATTTATCATGTTTCACCAGGAGCATGTTTTGGCATTGAAATTACCCCCTTAAGTAAAAAATCTAAAAAATGCATGTCCATCGTTAAATCTAAATAACTGTTATGTGTCTTTTAGATTGAGTCTGTGTAAACCATTTTCAACAGAAGCTAAATAACAGTTGCAACATGTAGATACAGCAACAAATGGCTTCATAATCTTCAAATTCTTCGATTGTTTATTTGTCATGTCAGGTCTCCAATGAGAGCCGTAAGCTTAGGGATGAAGTCAAAGGGAGTTTTAGAAAAATGTGAAAGTTTTATCAGCCCTGCAGAGGTGCAGGCATGCAAAGAGAGAAAAAAAAGGCAGCAGAGAACACATGTTCATTTTGATCCAGCTCCGAGTGCGCCGGTCTCCAGGGATTTGGCAATAAAGATGGCAGGTGATCCGCTGTGTGCGCGCATATAGGTTGGGATGTGTGTTGGATTTTCACAACAATAAAACAAATTCATTATTTTCTTCTTTAAATGTAGACATTGGAGGTGTCACTGTGTGCATGTGTGTGAAGTGTACCCACATGTGTGCATTTGTGTGTGTGTGTGGTAACAGATGTCCACCCACTGGCTGCTGGGAAGACACTTCACATTCTACATGTGTTAAGTGACAGTGATGGACAGCAGGTAGTCCTTTTTAATAATTCAATATATTTTAATCCTCGCTCCTCGCTCTTTCTCTCTCACTAAATCTGCCCCTTTGTCACACGCCAAACACCGCTGATGAGATCTGATCACGCATACCGGTGGTGAAAAACTGAAGTGGAGCCGAATTCTATGCTTTGCAAAACTTCCCTTTGTGTTCTTTAATAAATGCTCTGCTGTGTTGAACTTTAAAATGACGTGCAAAAACAAAACAACGTACAAATTTCCAGCCGTATGTCTTTGCTGCCCTCCTTCTTAGTATTTCAAACATCACTCCATTTTAGAAAAGACCAATCAAAAGACTGTAGACAAGAAGGTAGCGGCAGAGAGAATGAGCCAGATCCAGCCAGCCACTCAGTCACTCAGCCAGAGACATAGACATTTCCCCAACACCAGGATGCGGGTAAGTGAGCCTCAACTGACCAGAAATGATTTGCCTCTGTCTGTTAGACACGTAATGGAGTCATTTAACTAGTCAAATTAGGAGTCGGCAAGATGCCGCATGCTTCATTACGGAGTTCCAATGGGCACCGCTCTACATTTACGTCAGAAATGATTTCAGGGCAAATTAATGTTTTTATTGTCCTGTGAAAATAAAAATAAAAAATCCAGCCACATACACAACACAGGATCATTCTTACTCATGGATGTCTACCTTCTTGTGTGCACATGGCCCTGAGCTGAAAATGCAATACAACACATGCAGGTTGTTTGCACACACTACTCTATCTGTCACACAAGTGCTTCTATCAGGAATCAGGAGAACTTTAATAATCCCCGCAGGGAAAAACAGATCCCGCACATCTGAGACTCGCACAACTAAAAGATCAGCACCATCTAGAGGTCAAAGCCAGATATTGTCCTGTCAGTAACACGCTGAACAGCTTCCGAGTCTCTCCTCTTTGGAAAAAGCTTTTAAAATGTTTCCCACAAGCTGATTTGCTGTATAGCAAATGATTGTTTCCATTCACTGACAAAAAGGGCATCCGTTGCCACAAGAGTGCATGTCCCCCGCAGGTTTCAACATATGGAAGAAACATTTTCTTACAGGCAGTAACAAATTTACTGGAGGTGTTGAAAGGCGCAGCAGAGGGAAACTTCAGCAGCGTGAGTGCAGAGAGTCGGTCCTGCTTGTGACGTGACTGACAGATATTTAGCCCTGCTTGAATCAGTGCTCCCTCTCTTGACCTGTAAATTAAAACCAGGTGACGACGGAAATAGGAAATAGAATACATCCACTTGGAAAAGATCAAAGCCTGGAAACGTGTGTGCGTATGTGTGAGAGAATAAGTGTGGTGAAGGGGGAGTACATGTAGATCTGCTCCTTGTCGACAGGGAGGTCTGACAACTGGGATTATTGATGAGAGGCAGAACCCTTTTAGAGCGCGAGCAGAGCACAGACCTCTGGGATTTGGAGTCTTGTGGTGTTTACACGTCCTAACAGCCTGGCAGGCCACCGACCCACAGCGGCTTAAAGCAAACAGGGTACAGTCTGGCCTGGAATTCAACCAGCACCTTTACCTGTCAGAGCAGGTCTGCTCGCGGCTCTCACCACAGCTGCTCCTATTTGTGTTATCACAGATTACAGCTGCATTGTTTGAAGTTGACTGACACCCAGTGATATTTATGCTTATGCACGGGTGTGTATTTGGATTCCTTTGTTTTTGATGAGGCCTGTGCGCATGCACATGAACACATAGACACATCAAAACGCCACGCAAACTCCCCATCAGTTGCTGCTGTTCTTGACATTCTGTCGATATCATTTTGTCCGAAAGCACCGGAGTGTTTGATGAGGCTCTTGACTGACGCTGGCCAACGCACACAGCCATCCCTGCCTCTCCCACTCTTCTCCTCTTTTTACTTGTCTTCCTCCTTCAGACTTCTTCTCTGGCCCTCCTGACTAATTTAATACACAATAAAAAGTATTAAAAAATTTTCCTAAAACATCCACTTTTCAGAAGATCATATGAAGAGCATAGTTTAGCAGTGCTTCTTACTATTTTTTGTTCACATATAAGGCCGTAAAATCCTCCATTTAAGCTCAAGAATTATAAATGTATTTAAAAATAATGATACTGTCTCTGTGTTACCTTACTGTGTCGTTAATATTCTGCTCTTGTCAGCGGACATACCTTTCTTACAGTTAATCTGCGATAAAATTTTAATTAATCGATATAAATAATAGTAGCAGAGTGTGTAAGTTTTCAGACTGACAGGCTGTTGTAGTTTGTGCATTAGGAAAGAGCCCTTTGCCTCTTTATATTTCTCATTTGTTTCAAGGGAGAGGCATATGGATTGATTTCTTTATCCGCGTTTGGTCAAGCAGGCTTAGCCCATCTTCCCCCTCCTTATTGAATAAACACAGGCATTTTATAGACATCAGCCATGATGCCGCAATATTGTTTTTGACTCTCTCTGTGATGTATTGATCACTGGCTTGCCTGTTTATCTGCTCTGGGTGGATGGTAACACAAGAAGGTGCCCATCCTCTCATAACCATGATTTTTTTATGCATCTTTAGAATTTCATAAGATAGACAGACAAATAGAAAAACCGACCAAAGTAATCCAAACTGCAGATTTTTTTTTCTAAATTTTATAAGCACACACTGACACGCAGGCCGATAGCCCACCAGTGTGTACTTTCAGCCTTTCATGTGAACAAAAAAAGCCTGCTGCTGCTCCGCGGCAGCGCAGTAGTGTCTGTTCATTCCAGTGTGTGTATGCATGAGTGTGTGTATGAGGATACGTTCAAACACTGATGTCTGACTACTGATTCCCTGTCATTTTATCATTACACGTCTACTCAACATGGAAGCATCATGTTGTTGTTGCATGTTTTTTTGTGCGTAGTTGAACTACTCAGGCAGCGACTCCGTCACTAATTACAGCTTTCCACATGAGCAGTGACACAGAGACTTGAGCCCTCGTGTTAACTTCGAAGAAACTCAACAGTATTACGGATTTATACTAAGTTCTGCATTGATTCACTACTGTGTTCTGCACAAATTGCTTTTTTTTGTAAAGAATTTACATTTAAAAGTGTAAAAATCAGTTCTGTGTCTTGACAAAATTTGGGAATTTTGCTTTTTACTTTTAAGTAGAATCTGCCGATAGAGCTACGGTACAGTATATGGTTAGACTAACACGTAAAAAGATTCTTCAAATCCCCTTATTCTTTACTATTTTGCTCTGCTCTTGGTTGAGTCATTTTTAGAATATGACAATGAATATAGCAAAAATATCGGCCTGCTTGAGCCATCTCTACTGCTTGCTTTGGGCATGTAATGCCACAAATAAGGATATTTCATGTCTTCATGTCATTCCTTTTTCTAAATTTTGTACCATTGTCTATTATTTTTATCTCAGCACTTTGTTTAAAATAAGTAAGCATAGATTTTTCTTCTATTCATTGGCTCTAAGTTAAATGTATTTTCATTGCTTATTTCTTAGTATTTAAAATCAGCTGAAATGTTTTTCTGTTTCGGGTTTAATGAATAAATACTCAAATTCCAACTATCTTGAAGGAGTTGTGTTTAATTAAAGAGGTATGTTGATGGATATTTGAGCTTTAAAAAGCATTTATTTGGGGTAAAGAAAAGAAGCTTTTTGTGCTGATGAGTGTAAGATACAGTTTTATTAGTAATCTAAGCAAAAAACTGAGAAAACTTTAGATTTTATAGATTGCAAAGTGCAACGTTTGCCTTTGGTAAACACAAAGAAGAGCAGTAATTTCCACTCTCTGGGTTTTTGTCCATCCTGTTGCTGCAGAATGATGATTGTTTATTCTACTCTCCTTTCTGTTATTTTTTTCAGCTTTTTACTCATTTGTTTCTCAGTATCTTCCTGTCAGACACTAAAACATCCAACCTCCACTTCAACAGCTTACAGATAAAGCTCTTTCATCATTCCTGTTTATTTCAGTATTTCATGCGCTCCAGAGTTTTGCTGTAGTTGCTGCATACGAGATATAGAACTGCCCCCCAACCACAGAGCCTTAGACTTCCCCCTTCGCTTTGGGTGTAGCAGTTGCTGAGTACATAGTTGAGTCCGAGCAGCGATCGAGTCCTGGCTCGGCTGTCTGCTCCGTCCAGAAGGCAACTCCGCAGGACGTTAGACGGCTCAGCATTCTGGGATAGCTGCCCAGGGGTCCCGGATGACCTCAAGAGTTAAAAGCAAGCAGCAGGAGATAGAGACGAAGGCATGGAGGAAGCATGGAAGCTGACAGAGAGACAGAGAAAGGAGGGATGGAGGTATGTGGTTGAAGGCAGGGCGGGAGAAGGAGATACGAGAGAGACAGAAAGCCAGAAACAGACGAGGGAAAGAAGGAAACAGACTGAGAAGAAGACAGTGATGATAGAATCATGAAAAATGTGTACACTGAGATGACAATCAGGAAGGAATGAAACGATTTGTGAGAGGGATACAGACAGAAGCAGGATGAAGACAACTCTCACACACCTTTTTTTTTTTTTTTGGTTTGTCCCTTTTTGCTTCAGTAAAGGGAGATGTCAGTGCTACAGTACACAGTCACGTCTTAATGCCTCCATCTTCATGGTGACAGCTTGTGTACATACAGTGTGTACATCCAGCGAGGCAAGAAATAGCATCTCCAGTGAAGTATTGGTGAAACTGCGCAGCACTCAGACGTGAAGCCCACCCAACACCTCGGGATGAAATCTCTTCAGATATCTGATATAGATATCAGCTGAGGTTGTTAATTAGTTTGACAGGTGATCTTAAAAGAGGGGAAACCCTACTTAAAGAGGTTGTTCCACATTATTAAATGTGTCACAGTTCTCTGGCAGTACGGAGAGGAGGGCAGATCTTTCTAATGATATACACCAGAAACG
>JBAMHT010000001.1:32124938-32137210 GCA_037177075.1 Craterocephalus fluviatilis | reverse complement strand
GATGTTGCTTCTGGGCACTGAGGGCTTTTATCCTTTTAAAACTATTTTCTCCCTTTGATGATACATTGAGAACTTTTGATGCTCTTTTCATTTGTCTCTTCAGGAATGAGTCGTTATCATTTTCAAAGCTGGGCACGCAGCACAGATTTGTTCTGATAAATAAGTCCGATGGGGAATTCACTAAGCTAATTGACACATACTTGACTGCGATTAGATCTCTGATTTTAAAAAGGAATTCTTGATAATATTTTTGCAACAAAGAGAAAATTATATTTTGTAGAGAGGCAAATAAATTATTGGATGTGTGAGGCAGTTACTGACTATGTCAATAGGTAGCAGTGTTCCTGTGACTGCTGTATTGTGTTCTAATATAAAGAATAGAATGGAAAGCGAACAAACAGAAATAGAAAAAGAAATCAAGAGAAACCAAGATGGACAGGGCATTCTCCTGGCATGTGTTTGTGTCTGTATGTGCTTGCTTGTACCTTGGCTTTATTTGTGTTATGCTTCGTGATTCCATTGTGAGGAGTGGATCCACTGAGCTTGTATTCCCGCCCTCCCACCAGTCCCCTATTTTAGATAAAGCTATCTGAATCAGCAGCACACCTTCCACAAATGCATGTGAGCAGCTTATGGTGGTGAAGGCTCTCACTGTGTTCCTGGGGGATTCTGACGGTTGCATTGTGTGGGCTACAATGAAGGTGTGGTACGCTGGCACATTGTACCATCTCTTAAACCTGTGTTAAGACGTTAATGTTCACCAGCATAGTCAGCTACAGGCAGTGAAGCTCAGTAAGCCAGTCTCCCTTTAAATTTCCAACTCATTCTATTATTCATATTTCATTGAAAAAATAAAAAAGACACCAAACTCTTTTTTGTAATAGATACATGTTGAAAATCTCGGAGTAGTTGGGACTTAAGCAAGTTTTCAACTATGTTGCATCACTGCTTCTTTGTCAGCATATTAGTGAAGGGATCACTCTAAGCCAACCTAGTCACCATGAAAATATTTTTGTGAAAAACAAAAATATTAGTCTACATCCCCAAGAAAGAAAGTAGATTTCTTCTGTGGTCATAAAGAAAAATCTGATGTTGGGTTCTGCGAGCCATGAGAAAGACCAGCTCACTGCTTTTGGCGAGAGGCTTTGCCACAGTATCGGTACACATGGAGTCCAAGGGATAAGTTAGTTGAACATGCTTTGGCTGTGTGAAGAGGCAGAGGCATACATTTTAATTTTTGAGACATATGTCACCACCAAAAAGGGTGGTACCATTTAATGTGATGTTTATGGTTTATCTGAGCAGGACAATACAGGACCTCATACTGTAAAACTTAGAGAAGATGGTTGTATGAGCTGCGTTTCCATGAGCTTTTCACAAAATGAATATATATATATATATATGTGTGTGTTATACTTCTAAAATTGACAAAGTACAATTGCAATTTGCCGTAATTCTCATAAAATCCCATCCCGCAAGACTCCACTTTTGAGGAAGATGTAGATACAAAACATTTAATGTTTTGGAGCCTTTTGTTTGTTATCAAGGATGGCGGTTATAATGTTAGATTTAGTTGTTTGTAAAAGGATTCCCGTCTCCTCCTCGTTCGTACATTCCACGCCCTCTTTGCACAATTCTGGGGGTACTGGAACCATAGCTTATGACACAATGTATGTCCCTGATGTTCCTGCCTGCAATCCAGATCTGTCTACTGTTGAACATGTATGGGGCATCATGAAGAGGAAGACGAGAAAGTAGCAACCTCGGGCTGCTGGCTAGCTGAAATCAGTCCCACTGTAAGCCCCATTATAAAACTAGAATAGTTAACATTTGCAGGTCCAATATGATTAAATGTGTGATTAAAAGAAAGAATAATATAAATCTCGTAAGTTTTTTTTGTTTTTGAGTGTTAAATTCAAATTCAAGGTCAGTTTAAATAAAGATGTAGAAAGTCATTCTTACTTGTGTCTATAAAAAAGTTTCATTAATTAGAACTTTTGCCAAATTTTTACCCACTCAAGATTAAAGGGTATTTAAGTGCTGTTTTTTGCCTGAGTTTCTGGAAGTCTGCATTTACACATTTTATTCATTGTTCTCAGTGGCTTGCAGCTGATGGGATTCAGCCCACATTGTCAGTGTCAATAATCACTGTTTGAGTGTTTGTGTGTAAGCGCAGCCCAGTGGTTGTACCCATTGTCTCCTGGATAAAGGTTTAAAACCTTAATAAGCCCTTGTCTCTGCTCTACAGATGTGAGGACAGGAACAGAGAAAATGGCTTTTTTACACTTCAGTTTCATGCATATTTTCTTTAAGGCTAATGAGGGCCTTAAATACGGTGCCAGACTTCAAGCTGTACTGTTGAAGGCTGACATTTTCACACACAGTGGCAACTTGTCATTGTGGATGAAGTCCCTCTACCTGGCTGTTGAGAAATGCATGTGTGTGCATGTGCCTGTGCCTTTGCATTTTAAGTGTCTATGTGTGAGGAAGAGGAGAAAACTGCAACTCTGTAGAATTTTGAGCAATTTGTTTTTTTATGCGTCCTAAGTAATGTATGTGTTCACTAGTTTTTTTCTTTTTTGTTTATTTTGTTTTCCGCAGTATATTTTAAATTGCAGAACAGAGCATTTATTGAGGTGTTCTTCCAGAATTCATGTGAACTATTTCTCACTTTGTTGTGTTTTCTCTGCATTTGTATCTCCTGTATCTACCCTTAAATTCTACTTCTCAGTCTGTCTCTTGTAATCTTAATGTTCTTGCTCTATCAATACCTATTTGATTCAAGTTAAATCACAATTCAAGCTCGAAGGAAAACAAACAAACAACAAAAGCAAACAAACAGCAAAAAAAAAATAAATCAACCTCCGAATAAACACTTGAAAGTCCCTGTTCATCTTGTCAGGGTTGCTGTCATCATTCATCAAGGCTAAATATATATATATATATATATCTGCCAGATTTCTTCCCTTGTGGAATGTTGTCACAAAATAAAGGTCCAACGTAATTATTATAGAGCTGGAAAAGAAACGTGCAGGAGTGTGCAGGTGAGTGTGTGTGTATGTGTGCAGGTCATCACATATCCCAGATGGGGAAATGTTGTGAGTTCATAACTCAGTCTGCTGTCTGCTTTCAAACTGACTGCATGAAATAGATCATTGTCTAGCTGCATGCTATGCTATCACACAGTGAAGAATCATGTCCTGCATCAACATTAAGTTTGCGCGGTGTTTTCATAAATAGAAAGACTTTTAAAACCATGAAAGCAAAATATACTTTTTAAAAATTTTATTTACCTTTATAGTAGTTTATTGCTAAATTATCCTCTTCCCTTTTACAAAGTAAAAACAAACAAGAAAAAAAAGACATTTTGTTTCTGTTTATGAAAAACTACCAGCTCAGTTGTGAATATGCAGTGTATGACTTGGTCTAAAGCCCAAACATAATAGAAGGGGCTACAGGAAAGCTGAACAATGATAGTGTCTGTTTGCATGTCTTAAAATGAGTGTGTGAGGGTGTGTGTATTTGTCTTCCACACAGCCCTGCTGCTGCCACTCACTGTAAACTAGTCTGCAGCTCGTCACAGACAGACGTTGACACACTCTCAGTAATGTGCTCATTAGGGACTGCACAGCACACACATAATTGATAGCCATGACACACAGAATGTACACACACACACAAAACTGGAAAAAAACTGTTTCCTTTTTTTTAATGCTGCAGTAGAAAACAAGGTTATACGAAGTCATATAATGGGGATTCATTGTCAAGAACAACAACAACAGAAAACCAAAGAACCAAATGAAAAAAGACTAACGGCACAGAATGCATAACAGTATCTGTGCTGTTTACATGCCGATATTTTACACGTAAGGATTTTTTTTTCATTATTATTATTATTATTATTATTATTATTTCTCTTCACTGGCAGATGTCAGTTACTTCAGCAAATTAACTGCCAAAAATGTAGCAGAACTTGTCACTCATGAGGTTAGTGTAACCATGGTTACCTTTCATTTCCAAAAGATAAAGCTGCAGTGTGGAATCATGGCAGAGTAATTAGAACAAAAGAAGAAAAAAAAAGAATCAATCAAAAAGGCATTCAACAATATGAAACAACCAAGAGTGCTTATAAATAACAGTTTATACATGAAATATCTTCATAAAGTAACATCTTTTTGTACAACCTTTTATATCTTTTTAGTGTTCATACAGGGGCACATGTAGAGAAGCTTTTGATAAAAAAAGAGTCTTTAACCCTTTGAGCACGAGTTGGGAATAAAAAGATTCACCTGTTGTCACTCTTTTACCTCCCTTTTTTGTAATATCTTTAGATTACATAACACACTTATAAAACTATTGTGCAAAACAAGTTTATGTCTTCATATACTGTGCGCCAGCAAATAGTCTTAATCATTTTAAATTAAAAATATAAAAATGATGCATAATTTAGACAGGAATTAATTAGTATGTTTCTATATACATATTTTACACAGACTTGAATTTACATAGGTCCCTGATCAACCCAAGTAAAATATTTCTCTTTTTTTTATATTTTATTTTTTTCCTAGATACAGTGCTTATGTCGAGCCTAGTGAACATAAGCCAGACAATTGTGAAGTTCAAGATTAAAATCTTGCACTGAATGTAGAATATCCTTTTTAAAAAATGCTTTCTTGTCTAGGATTAGACTCGACACACTAAATGTCTAGGAAACAAGCACTGCAGACCCAATGCACATCAAATTTTCACAACACCTTGAGTAATTCCCAATCTTAAATCTTGAGTTTTGGTGTTTGGATCCCAGGTGCTTCGACGTACTCAGAGGGTTAAATTTTAAATGCTGACTCCAGCATAAAAAATGTTTCAGAAAAAAAATCAAAACAAAACAATAGACCAGTCAAGAAAAAGGAAACCAAAATAATGGAAAGTGCACCAGATTTAGTTATAAAATGTTTTAACTAAACTGTTTTATTTATGCATGCAGCTTATAACACCTCAGTGATGCCAAAATATAAACAAACCTATTTCTTTTAATGCGAAAAATATTCGCCACATAATTTAGAATCTCTTTTAAAAATTCATATATCATATAGTCCCAATGACAACAGCCTCAATTTGAACCTTTTGAGAAAAAGTTTCTTCCAGTCAAAGGAAATCACTAAAACCAAGAGTGTTGGATTTAGCAATTCTACCTCACATGGGCGAAATTAGAAAAAAGAAACAACAAAAAGAAAAACTGCTACAATACAAAATGAAAAACCATGTGCCAACACTCATAGCAGTAGTTTTATGGCATCTTTGTGCAGTTCCATCACTTTTTATAATCTTTCCTTTTTTAAAGTCTGTGAAAGGCTAAAGAGAGACAGAGCAAGAAAAAGTGAACCATAATGAAAAAGTGCTGCATTGTCACCAGCCAGTGCTACGGTTTTTCCATCTCACAAACATACATGAGATGATCCTCAGGGGATTTGCCATGAGTCTTGCTCAGGTGGAGCTTTACTGCATGCTTGCTCGCAAAAGTCCGATTGCAGAGCTTGCACTGGTAGACGGCCCCGCCGTCGTCATCGTCAGGGGACGGTGGGGATTCAGTCAAGGGCAAAGATGTGGATAAGGACGAGGACATGGACATGGGTAAGGATGAGGGGATGGATGTCGGTAGAGAGGAGGGCAAAGGGTGGCTGGATGGATGAAGATGAGAGAATAGTTTTTCAGACAGTCCCTTGTGACGATGATGATGTTGCTGTGATATCTGGCTGAGAAGCTGCTCCCCGGAAAGTTTAGCTAGATCCCGGAGACGGAAACCTAAGTGAGATTCCAGGTGGCTGACATAGGTGGATGGTGAGCGAATCTGAGAGGCGCAATCGCTGCAAAAGAACACAGGGTGACCTGAGTCCAGGTTTTTCAAAAACTTGGTGCCTCCCGTTCTTCTCAACTGGTACTTGACATTAGCCAGCCAGTGGGATATTGTTGTCATTGAAAGGCCAGTAAAACGGGAGATGTGCATTCTCTCCTGTGGGCTCAGATCAGACATGATGTATTTGCCATCATTCGTTTGTCTTAAACTAGAAGCAAACTGGGCCTGTAGTATGAGGAGGTGTTGAGGGTTCCAGTTGGACTGGCGGCCTTTGCGCTTCTGGGCTGGTGAAACTTCTTCTGTCTCCTCTTGTGTGGCACCTTCAATGTCTGAACGTTCAGACTGGCTGGTAGGGGTGGAGGACTTGGACACGGCCTGACTTTCCGTCAGGTTCCTCAGCATATCAGAAATATCTGAGAGGGCATTTTCTCTCAAAGGTGACGAGGACATAAATGAAGCTACTGCTGCTGAGGCTTTAGTCATTGTGATGGCAGAAGAGGGTGAAATTGAGGGTGTGGAGGTGGTGGAAGAGAGAGCCGTTGACCCCAAAGAGCCACCATTGCTGCTTTTGTCAGCATTCTTTCCTTTGGTGAGATCTATAGGTTGGTCATTGTTTAGATGTTGCTGGTAGAAGTAGCGGTCTAAGTGGTCATTATTGGTCTTTTTGGTGTGTGCTGGTGGGGTTGAGGATGCTACAGCTGCTTTTTCTGCAAGGCTGTTGCTCATCTTGAACAACATGCTCATAGGGTCAAGGGAGGGCAGAGCGGGCTTGGCAGCCTTGCCCAGGTGAACGTTCATTACTGACTGCAGTGCGCTCAGAGGGTTGACAAACGGCTGTTCCGGAGGTGGATGGTCTGTGATGATGGCTGTACTGCCACACAGAGTGGCAGGCAACGGGGATGCAACATTAGTTGGCTCCACTCCATTCTCCACAGATTCCTTCATGGAAATATTACCATTTGAATCTTTGTGATTTGTACCATTTCCATTTCCATCTCCTTTTTCCTTCCCATTCTCGGCAGTTTTACAGTCTCCTGTTCCATTTTCTGTAGGTGAGTGTTCTCGGGCAGAGTCCTCGGCCTCACTGTTGCAAGGTGAAGGTGTGGCTTGTCTCAGAGGAGAATCCCTAACAGCAGCACTGGGTTCTCTCATTTTCTCCTCAACCTTGGCCACTTTCTCTGTAACTTTTTTGACTAGCTCCTCCATTGCGTGAAAGTTGTTTTTGGGCAGAGGAGAAGTTTGTCGGCTGCGAGGCGAGATTAGTGGTTGGTTCTTACCAGTGGGTGAGAGAATCTCCCCTCCAGGGAACATATATTTAAGGGGAGAGTTCTTTACAGAGTTACCGAGAGAGAGCTTCATTATGTTTGGGAGCTGATAGGCAGCATGGATACTGGGATATCCTCCCCAGCTTGGAGCTCCATTCTGGGCTTTGTTGATGGCTGAGGTTACGGTGTTCTCCAGTGACTTGAGAATATCGAGACCCCCCTTTGGACTTGTATCCAGATCTTCTTCAGTTAGATAGGTGTATTTTGAAGAAATATCAAACTTCTCTTCAGCCTCATCCTCCCCCCCTGCCCTTTTATCTTTGTTGGGATTGGTGCCATTGTTGATAACTGACTCTTTAGTGCATTCCTCTTCTCTCTCCTCTTTTTTAATTTCTACAACCATTGCAGTGGGTGAAATGCTGATTGGTGGAGGCACTGGGGCAGGTGGAGGGGAGAAAGTTGTGGCAGCCAGGGGAACAGACTGCACCTTTTCTTCAGCTGCAGAATTAGATATTGGTATTGGTGTTGATGACTCTATAATTGGTTTTCCTTTCTTAATGGCAGAGTTGGTAACTTTAATAAAGTGTCCTGTTACCATCATGTGAGCAGTTAGCTCTTGCAGTGTATCATGAGAGCTTCCACACTCCATGCATTTGAGGATCTGTGACTTCCTGGATTCAAACTGCCAGGCATAACTGGCACCATTTTGGTGTCCATAGCGATTGTTAGGTGTAATATAGGGGTTAGCAACCTTTTGGAGTAAGTCATTTGTTTCATTGAGGGAAGTGGGCTTGGGTGTGGTGCCTCCAGTAGATTCAGGTGAGCTAGGGATGTCAAGGTCAATGGGGGCTCTCTTTCGAGCTGAGGAAATAATCTTAGCTGCCACTGGTGTAACAGGCTCTTTCAGAGGCACTTTTTGGTAGTGTTTTGTCTTGATCATGTGGACACTTAGGTCCTGAAGGGATTCAAAGGAGTGTCCACAGTACATGCACTTCAGAACTTTTTGTGCATCTTCCTTCCCCTCCATCTCTAGTAAGGAACGTTTTCTGGGTTTGGACCAGCGTTTAGCACCCTCACCATCTGTTTCATGGTTATCGTCACGGTAATGGCCTGTTTCATTCATGTGTACTGTGAGCTCCACCAGAGTATCATATGCGGCACTACAGTCCTTACAACGGAACTTGCTGGCACCAGTGAATATAGAGCCATAGAGCTTGGAGCTCTGCCGGTAAAGTTGGACAGTACTAAAGAGGTTGTGCTCTGTAGAGGCTGTGGACACAGCCACTGTGGGATGCTGAACCAGGTTTAGTCTGTTGTGGTGGTTTTGTGAGGCTTGCTGGAGAGTTTTAGCCATAGCTGTCTGATGCCAGTCAAAACCTCCACTTGCACTTCCACAGCTGCTGCTACTGCTGCTACTGCTGCTGCTGTGACTGCGTGGGGGTTTTTCTGTCTGAGGTTGACTCAGGTTCAGATTCAGCGTTGACCAATAGGAATTGGTCAGGAAAGAGGTGTAAATGGCCTTCATTTTCTCAAGGCTATCAGCCACAGAACCTGTTGCAGCGAGTATGGCTTCGTCTCCACTAACTGAGGCAGTGGCATTGACTGCAGCCATCATGGCTGAAGAAGATGGAGACAATGCATTGCAGTGGTCTTTCGAAAGGAGGACATCATCCTCATTTTTAAGTGAGGAGCTCTCAAAATCAGAGAGTCTGTCACTGGATTCACTTAGGTGAGACTCGCTGTCCAGATCCTGACCAGAAAAGTCTGCAGCATTGGGCGAGTCGCGGATGCCAGTGCATCCTGGCCTGTCCTTAAAAAGGAAGTCCTTGTCCTGACACAGGAGTTTGGCAGCAGGCTCCTCCCCTTCCTGAGCTGAGTCTTCTCCTTCCAGGTCCTCCTCCAAAAGGGCTGCTTCCTTTTCATCCTCAGGAACATATGCTGCTCAGACAAAAAGAAAAAAAACAAAACAGAGAATGATATGTTAGAATTACGCTGAGAACATTTCCTATGACATCCACAAATTATTTATTATCCTAAACAGTAGTTGAGTAGTTCTGTTCTAACTTTTCTCTTTTACACTGACATTGTTTCATAATATCCTCCCACAACTCTCCATTCCCACCCCCAGGTCTTTGTTCTGTACTGCAGAAAATCAGACAGCCAGAGAGAGGGAGGGACAGAAAGATGAAGTGAGAGAGTGGGAAAAATGTCTCCTCAAACAGAACTTGCCACCTTATTCTTCTCAAGGGGCAACAGCTTGAAATTAAAACTAAATTTGAAATTAATGAAGCACATTCTGGCGGTGGCATTCGTTTCTGAAGTAATAAATTACTTGTATCAACCTCGGAGACAGCGGTTCCTGTCTGTCAATTAAAATGTCTTACGCTTCTTCTGCAGACTCTAATGCATTCCCTAACAGACACACTCGCCATTTAAATTAAGCATGCATTTTCACTCATTACAC
Organism: Craterocephalus fluviatilis; assembly: GCA_037177075.1. Lineage (NCBI taxonomy): Eukaryota > Metazoa > Chordata > Actinopteri > Atheriniformes > Atherinidae > Craterocephalus > Craterocephalus fluviatilis. The sequence continues at coordinate 32,127,627 of JBAMHT010000001.1, read as the reverse complement.
TGCTCAGCCCTCGCCTCCTCGTAAATAAAAAAAATGTATGTATTTTTGCATGCGACAAATCTCTTCCCGCAAAACCCATTTGCTTCAATTACCAAAGATTAGAAAAAAGTTTAGAGTTATTATTTACAGTTTAGCTTCAGGGAGAGGGCTTGCAGCTTTCAATTTATATTCAAATCCCTTTAGTTTAAGAATAATACAATGGAAATCATACAGAGAAAAGATGTATCAAGACAAATCACTATCTGGTTTCTTTGTAAATCTGAACATTTCTTTTGTTAATAAGTCTATTCAAGGGATAAAATAACATCAAGGGAAAAATGATTTATGCTCTCTTTTACCCTTCTTGTTGGGTTTTTGAATTACAACCACAACACACACAATGTATGTATACACAAACATCTGCATGTTTTAGCAGTTACACTGGCAAAGTAGAGTGTGTGTAGACGAGAGTGGCCTTGTGCCGAGTATTCCTCTTTGTGACAAGGTATCTTTCATCTAATCCGGTATGTAAACGCAGAATGAAGTGGTCAGCTGGGTGTGGCACAGAAGTACATGTGCAGCCACAATCTACCATTTCCAAAGATACCAAAAGATTTAATAAAGGAGAACACCTGCCTTCTGTTTGACAAACAGGTACACAAAATTTACTTGCGTGCGTTAATGAGGTTGGAAATCTAGCTCCATATATCGCCTAAAGTTTTATGAAAACACAGGAAATTGGGGCTGCAAGTAATACCTGTGCAGCATGCCAGCTCTGTCATACCACACACTTCATTTGTTGCCAACTCCAATTTCTCACTGAACACAGGTAGTTGTGTGTGAATTTGTGCAAGTGTTGGTACTGCATCAGCAGCAAAACAGAGAGTCTTTGTCATTGTCAGAGGCCCTTCATTGCCACTGGCGATGATACAACACTGCCGTGGGATAAACATGCATACAGAAACAGTTATCCCAGAGTCCCCTACACATTACACACAGACACACACCCGTTGTACTGTAAGTGCTGTAGTTTAACATCTTTTTGCCTTCAGGCTAAGTCCTTGAGTTTCTCTATTTCAAGCATTTAGAGTAACAAAAACCTTTTTCTGAAACACTCCACAAAATGTTGGGGTTAATGGCACTTGAATTAATGTCACCCTTTTTTTAGCATATTAAAATATGGCCATCTCAAAACAATTATATTCCATTTCTGCTGCATATTCTGAGATTGCTGGAAACAATACACACACTAACAGACAAACACATTACTGTGCTCTACCCTCTTTCAGAGTTCCCTCATCTCTCCTCGTCTCTCTCTCTCTCTCCTTCTGTCTCAAAGACACATCCACCGCCTGCACATACGTGCAGCCGAGGAGACCCGCATGTACATGCCATCTGTTCTGCATCAGCCAAAACGACAGCTGTTTAAGAGAACAATGCTCTGACTGAGGAAACAGTGGAACACAGCAGCCCGGAGCTCCCATCCAGGCAAACATTAATGTGAAATCACCTTTTAAAACTCAGCCTACTCCTTAAATTAGATGCATTTTTTTGTGAGAAGAACAAAGCGTGCATTTGTTTGTGTTTGTGTTCCCATCTGTATGTCATGTAAAGAGAAACCAGTAGAGGAAGTGAAAAGTAGCATGTGCCAGTAAAACCATTGTGCTGAATAAAATCTTTGTCTGCTGACTTCACCTATCTACACGGAGCATGAAGCACATCACTGATTTCTAGATTCATTTGGGGCAGATAATGGTAAAATTTGGATGAAAAATGTAACAATAAATCAATACAGTCTGACTTGAATAAACTACATTGACAGGTGAAGCCTAACCACAGCTGCAGGCATTGATTTGATAAATAAATTATACAGAGTCAATTCTACAGTTTATACATTGATATAATATCTTTTGTGTACAAATCTGGCTTTTTAAAGTTGTTTTTATTTTGGTTGTTGTTTTAATCAGCTGAATTAGATGTTATTAAATGATCCAGTGTCCTAAATGAGTTCCAGATGGATTGATTTTAGCAATGATTTTTATTCATTCACACATCTATTTAGTTTTTCATTTTTTTAAATACTGTGACTCTTCAATAGTTTATACTTAATTTTATCTGTTAAGTCAATTTTACACTGACGTCCTACCACTGATGTCTTTTTTGGCTTTTAGATTTTTACAAAAAAAATCTCCACTAATCTCCTGTGATATAAGCTTAGCATTGCAACATAATTCATGCAAATCTGTTACTTCTTTATATTTTTGTGTGTATTATAATCACTGGCATTGTATTCATTTTTCCACCGCAGAAAGTCTCTGTTGTGTTTTTATAGGCTGTTTATTGCCACACCCCATATTCACAAGCCAAAATAACTTGTTAAAAAATGTCGTTGATATGTTTATGGCATGTATAAGGAGCTCAAGATGGGGAAGGGTCACTCTATTTCTTTTCCAATATTGTATTTATTGTTGCAGTAACTGCAGTCAAATAAATCGGCAACAAAATTTAGAGCGTAAACCAAAGGAAGGAGAAAGGAGACATGGATAAATGTGATACAGGGTGAAGACACTGACAAAAGAGAAGTAAGAGGAGGATGAGAGAACCAGGTCTTGGAAAGAAGTCAAAAATGAGGCCACACACACACACACACACACACACACACACACACACCCACCCATTCAGATGCACGTGGACATGCAGAGATGATCCC
>JBAMHT010000001.1:31699703-31712240 GCA_037177075.1 Craterocephalus fluviatilis | reverse complement strand
GGAGGAGGGGCTCTCGTAGCTATCGATCTCTAGCCCCCACTGCTTCCCCGTACACACACACACACACACACACACACACACACACACACACACACAAACACACACTATCAGTCCTTACGCTGCCGCTACACACTGAATTCATTATCCTATTAGGCCATAGCTCAGGCACTGCGGCTGGTGTGTGTGCACGTACTGCAAGATGTATCTGTGTATGACCGCGGATGTACACTCACACACACACAAATATTCTCATGCAGGAATTCTCATATTGCCAGCAGCATGCTGTTGTTGGGTGGGTTAGCTTTAATGCAGTGTACGTTATAAATAATAAAAATCACATCTACTTCTTCCATTGATTGCACATTACGATTTGTCTGCCGTACCTTTGATCATTTGTCTTCCTGTCTGTCCGTAGTGCTCAAACAAATGGAACAAAGTTTTCTGGCAGTCGTCCTGTTCACTTGATTAGCGATGACAGTGAAGGCAGCATCGCTCCATCACACTCCACCCTCCGGGTCTGGTTTTAAAATGGCACAGAGACACTTTACATGAGCTCAAACTGAGATTTGATAACTTGTGCTCTGTCTCATTTCTAAATGTTTACATTTATACAAAAGGAACCTGATCTCAGGACAGAGTATGACCTCCCCGCTGGCCGCCAACACAGCATGCTGCAGCTCAGAATAACGGCGGAAAATGCCTTTTACATCGCAGCTTTGTCTTGTCCTGTCTTTGAAAATATGATACAGGTTGGGAGGTGGCTCCTGCGCATCATTACACTACACTGAGCAAATAAAATGCTCCAAACAACTAAAACCCATGTCTCACAAAAAACTCACAAACAGCAAAACAAAAGGAAACAAAAGGAGTTGTTGCAGTGTGGCGTTTTCCTGATGTCGCTTCATGTTACGTGTAGTACCACCCCTTAACAGCCGAGGGCGCCAAACCAGGAGCAGATTCATGTGTAAAAGGAACAGTTTGGTTTAGGGAGCAGAGGAAAAAATGGCTGAAGAAGTCAACACGGATCAGCAGGCGGCTTTTATTAAAGTCCCACTAGTCCCAAACATTTGAACCCTTTCATGCATAGCGTCAACTACAGTGGACACCTATCTGACAGCTGTTTTTCAGTATATTCATGGGTGTAGATGGAAAATTTGTAATTTTGCCACTTCAGGGGACATCAGTGAGTCATGCAATACACTGTCACATAGTGTAGAATATTTTTTTATATATGTACATACATACATTGTAATTACCAAGCTCTCTTTTGTGATGAACAGAAAAATGATACTGCCATCTTTTTTTAAATAATATTCATATTATAGAAAAATGAAGAAGCGTGTTTTATTAATGATTTGAATAAAATATAAAAATAAATAGTGTAAAAAAATGTAAAATATGATTAAGAAATAAAATGTATGTGTCTCTGGAAGTAAATTACTGTATGCAAAAAAAAACATGTGGCACTGTTTCTTAATAATTCATGCATCAATGGGATATTTCTGTCTCTTTTTCCCTCTCTTCACACTCCTGTTTTATTCTGTTCACTCTATCCTTCCCTCTGTCCTTCATATTAAGTTCCTCATTTAAAATGAAAGAAAATCTCTTCATTCATTTAACTTCTAAAGTAGCATCAGAAAGTTTGGCTCTGTGACTTGAATTCACGAGGAAAGTCTATTGGATTTGTGGAAAGCAGGCATTTATCTTCCTCTGAGGGCCTCTGTCTAGACTGGAGAGAGGAGTCATGACAGCATCTGTGTGAGATGAAGGCACACACGCATACACACACACTTATAATTTGTGTACATCCAAACCCCGTCCTGTCTCTTCAGCTCACCTTCTCAGTGGTGGATTCATGATGCACGCTTATAATCAATAAGCTGGTTGTCACGGTGATCAAACTGCATCTTTTATTTTCTGTCTCCTTTATGCAGGTGAAGACTGATGTACCTCATCAGGACATGTGATGATAAAGTGTCTTCTTACCCAACAAGCAGGAATTTTAAGGTTACTCATGATCAGTCTGGGTCTGTGCAGTTTTGCAGCTTTTCCACCTCTGTGTGTGTTTTTGTGCATGTTTTCACATATAAGTGTGTACCTGTGAGCAGGTGCTTGTGTACTTGTTTCTGTGCCTTTCTATGCAGCTCTCATTGGGTGTTTCTGTGTGTGTCGCTGCAGTTAGGAAACTTCTTTGTCCTAAACTCTCCACACTGGAGGGTAAGGAGGTAATTAGAAGCAGTGAAAAACAACGGCAGCATCTCCCGCCGACATCCATCTCAGTCAAGTCGCCACGAATCCGTCTGGTCCGGCCGTCCACCCCACGCTCGCCGCGAGGTGTTAAGGACAGATTTATAGATGTAAATATTTTGACTCCTTGACTTTGGAGATAACTTCTGCTTTATGAGATAATATTTCCACCCATTTTAGGTGAATATTGCACTTAAAACTTGACCATTTAATTATTTGCACCAGCCTTGTAAATATGACTTTATGGTGTCCATAAATCAAGCAAACAAAACACACTTCACACTGTTAATCTCACATATTCCACTGTAAAGCACCACCTATAAAGAAAGAGTGTTTTACACCAAAAGCGCATCTCTGAATACCTTAAGTAAATGTAATAAATGTGGGAAGCATGGTGTATAAATCTCACTTGCTGCATGTTGTTAACTTGATGCATTAGGCTATAATTTGTTATAAATAATTGTTTATTAGCGGACCATCCCGTGTGATATGATAGCCTAATGATATGTACTTAGCAAGTTTTAAGGGAGGTTCCAATCAGTGCCCAACTTTCCAGCAGCATGGTTGTTAATTAAAAGATAAGAAAAATTTTTAGCCATTTGTATGATTTAAATCATTAAAAGGAGGAATTAAATATCCAAATCCATCCTGTTTGGTAAAAATGATATGCAGTGGGATCTATTTTAAAGCTTATATTTAATTAAATCCACTCATAGCAGGCCGTGTTGGCAAGGTGACCTCAGCTGTCACCAGATTATTTTCTTTTTATCGTCCTTTATCAAATGAACTCACCGTTTGTTCGGCTCTGCTTTGGTATAATGAAATGGAAAACAAATGGAATCTGCCAACCATGATGTTTGCAAATGTGCACTAGTCGTCCACCTATGGTCCGCTCTCCTCTATCTATTCACTTATTTATTAATTCTCTTCATTTTATTCACCCGCTCTCTTGATCAATAAGTAATTAATTTCCCTGGCTGAAGGAAAACAGGCCCGATAATGTCTCTAACATTCACTTATGGTCACGGACTTTCTTTTTTTTCCATTTGTTCCTTTCTTTTGGTTGAAAAGTTCATGTGTAACTTGGAAGCAAGGAGAAAAAAAGACGACTCTTACCTTGACTTGTAAGAAAAGGGAAGACGTGTTTCTCTGGATGTGTTCTTACTGAATGATTCTCATTCAAATTTTATTTTTTAGATCCATTCATCAAGTTTCCCATGAGATGAATCACATTCAAACTAGTCTCACCAGACGATGCATAAAAAAGCAGCCTCCACATTAAGGATGAGGGGGGAGAGACCACCACAGCAGCGCTCAGCTCTGGCTAAACATATAAACCTGGATTTTGAAGACATTTAGATAAAATGTGCATTTTTGACATATTCTTTTTATCTATCTGAAAAACCCAAATGTCTAAAGAAAAAAGAGCAGGGATTTTGCATGCTGTGTCTAAAACATCAAGAACTAAATATAAATGCAAACTAACAGAGCATCAGAGAGACACGCAGTCCAGTCTGTGACACACTAGACATACAAAACAGGCATTAATTTGACCAGAGGCCAGGATACGGTCAGAAAGCACTCAGTATCATTTATTGTTCAATTTTCAACCTTTCTTGTCTTACTGTGTGGAGCTGTGAGGATCCGCCTTCAAAACAATAATACTTACAATAATCGTATTGATACGAATCCTTCATAAAGCTGATGGCTTTAATCATACGACTCCACTGTTCCTCATCTCTCATGTTATGAAATTTAATGATTTGTTTTATGACAAAACTGTACAAATAATGACACAAATCAAACAAAGGTCACCCCCAGACACAATTATATACTATAATCTTGTTTACTGTACAAAAAGCTGTTAAATGTATGAAAATATATTTTTCTGTTATCAGGGTAAAATCTTGGAATGATAATGCCCAGTTAAGGATTTAATTCTCTGATCTTTAAGATCTTTTTATGATTTTTATTCTCATGTTTTAAGTGTTGAAATAAAACAGATTTTAATGTGAATACAGCTGAGGAATATATAAGCATCCAGCTTCTGCGTCAGCCTCAATAGTTGTTTAACATAATAATCAGCCTAACTGTTTGTTTTTTTCTTCTGTATTATGGATTATAAACCTAAACCTGAAACCTGTAGCTTTACAACTGGAAAATTTTAGAAACCTAAAATACCTCTGAACATCTTATGTGGAGAATTTCGGAAAGAACATTTTAAAATTTCAAATTTCAAAACGATCACAAATCCACTTGAAGAAGAAGAAACTTCAAATAAACCTTTTTCTAAAACTGTCTTTTACAATCACCAAAACAAAGGAGCCACATAAAGAGTTTCCAGCATGTTTGATTTACAGTTACTCAGAATAAAGCAACATTAACTACAAGCAATCCTCTTCAGCTCGTTCTACAGCTCTATTAACCAAAAATGATTTAAGTGGCGTTATTTGGTCATTTCAGGTAGAAAAACAAGCTGTGTGTCCTGTTCGTGGCTGTGCATAATACATCTTATTAAATGAACCTCCCAAAGAAATTGGAGACAGTAGCTTGAACCAAAAATACTTTTTGAAGCATCTGTTAGGGACTATTTTCATCTCTGGAAAAGTGTGTGTTTGGTGTTTCAGTGATTGTTTCCAGCAACAGAAACGTGTGTGTTTGATCTGAAATGAGCCAGTGTGTCTGCGTTGCCTCCACGTGACCCGCTGTTGTGTCTTTAACGCTTGATGGATACCATGGAGCTTTGTGGCACAGAAGGATGAAGTAATTCAGGTTTTGCATGAAAAATCAAAATGTTTTTTTTCTGTATTGGGGTCAGTTCACTGGACAAAAATTATGTTTCCTTTTGTCACTATGTGTGATCAGCACTTTAAACAATCTGGACAGTGAGCCCCCAGGATCTAGAAATATCCAGCTCACTGCCGTCTATGAACAAAACCAACACGGGCACTTCACCAAGCAATCGCCTCCCCCCCACCCCAGCACAGCCCTGGTCTCCTCCAATTCCTCCGTAATAACATGATTCATATATTTGATATGGCCCAGATAGATCATGAAGATGCATTACTTCCCATTCTTCAAGTGAAAGCATTATTATACCATGTTGTTGTTGTTGTTAGTGCTGGTGTGTTGGCGGAGTGGTCACACTATTTTTCTTTTCCAGGTGAACCATGGCTGGAAGATTGGCTGGGGCAATAGAAAGAGAAATCACACCACAGAGGAAGGGAAATCGGATCAGCGAGCACAATAAAGCAGAGAAAATGACCTGAGCAGGAAGCCACATGACCAGCGCTCCCAGTGCGCCAGAGTGCGTGCACATTACTGGCATATATTTTTAGGGGAAGAAGGACTGCGATACATATAACTACAGGCTGCCGTTTTGTTTGCTCACTCTCACAGTGAAATGGAGGACATACATCGTCTCTGCCTTAAAAAGAGGAGAAAAAGGTGTGAATGTGTGTGTGTGTGTGTGTGTGTGTGTGTGTGTGTGTGTGTGTGTTTGTGTGTGTGTGTGTGTGTGTGTGTATGTGTGTGTGTGTGTGTGTGTGTGTGTGTGTGTGTGTGTAAGAGTACTTGATTTTACTCCTGATGGGTACCAAGACCTGGCTGGACACCAGCTTCTAGGGACTTCCTACAAATGTGGGGACCACAATTTTGTCCCGACAGGTAAAAAGAAAATTTTGAAGGCTGGTACTTGGTTTTAGGGTCAGGGGCAGAACTAGCTTAAGGTCGGGTTTAGGGTAAGGCATACGGTTGTGACAGTTAAGGTTTAGGTGAGGGGCTAGATAAAGCACTGTGTCAATGCAGAGTGCCTGACAGGCAACATAAACCAGACATGTTTGTGTGTGTATCGGTGCATGTGTGTGTGTGTGTGTGTGTGTGCGCTGTTTGCTCCGCGGTCATCAGTGACGATGAGGCTTTGTCACAGTGATCCTGAGCAAATTGACAGAGAGAATAAAGATAAAGTACTCTCAGAGATGAGAGAGATAAGAGTTTCGGCCTACCAAATCAGAACCAGAGAGCGAGTCAAAACATCAGCTCATGTCCACAGTAATACTACCAAATTTGACTATGACTATGACTAAAGGAAGCGGGTGGTTTGCAGGATCCTCCACTTCCAGCGTTGTTTTTGATGGTTCAGCAGAAGAGCATCCTTTCTGCCCATGTTTCTGCTCACCGGTCTGAGTTATTTAGGTGCCGTCTGTGTGAGGGGAAATTGTTGGTTTCAGGCTTTGTTTATATTTACCAGCCCAGTTAGCTACGTTGGTAGTTTTGGGCGACAGAATGTCTCAAAGGCATCAAGAAAGAAGTGTCCAGAAGTTCAAAGGCACAAATAAGTCACATATACCATCAACTTCTTGTTCTGAAAAGGAGTTTTCATATAACACAAACAATTAGTTTGATTAAAATAAAGTAATAACAACGTGAAGCCCAACAGGTGCAGACAGTCAGAGCTCCATTTAAAGGATGAGCATTGAAGCTAAAAGCATGGTCAGACTGAAGGCAGACGCACCGCTGTGTGCAGCCAGGCATTAAGTTTGTTTTCTAACGTGTTTTGGGACACAAATCTATCTAATCTAAAATAAAGAATACCTCTCTTTATGTTGATCCAACAGAGACAGAGTGAACTTGTCATTCATTTGAAAGCAAATTTCTTTGACTCTAAGTCTAACTTTAGCCTGCTTCCAGTTATTTTTGGTCTCCAATAGCTGATGACTTAAAATCAGGCTGTTAAGCTGCTGAGTTCCTTGTTTTTCAAACACTAGGTGCCTTTTTTGTCTCTTTTGTGTTACTATGGGGTACCTTTTGGGTGAAGTTAGTATTTTATTTAGCTGCCTAGAATATAGAGTATAATTCATTTAAACTGAACTATGTACTGAACTATTTTGCACACTGTTTGTGACATTATGAACCTCAAAAAGACGAATCTGTTGTGTTTCTTGAAGTAAAATTAAAAGAAAATAGTTAAGTTAATCATAATTTGCATAATTATTACTGAATTCAACATGACTTTTGGTAAAACTGCCATCTTTACCTGAGCAGAAACGAGTAGCAGCTTGAGGCAGCGGTGTCTGCTTTAGGGTTTGTGGGTTTTTATTTTTATGACACAAGAATAAATAAAGTGCAATTATCTTTTTATCTGGGTTATCATGTTTACACAGTTGCTGGAAGCCTAAATTCTAATTGAAATGTGATTGCACAGCTGCTCCAGGAAGACAAGCAGCGTTTCCTACCTCTGCATCGTTGGTAGTTTGGCTCTGGAGGCAGAACTAACAGCAGGAACATTTCCACTCAGTGGAATAAAGTCCAGTTGGCATCTTAACATTTAATTAGAGGATGTGGGTTTAAAACGCCATCCGTTAACTGGATTTTAGGTCAGGCTTAACAGCATTTCCACATTTAAACACTAAAGTTTAGATTATAATGAGCTGGGCTGTTGGAACATTTATTCCTCTTTGTTTCAATGGCTAAAAGAAAAGGAAATGGTGTTAGGCCATTATTAAGATGAAATGCTGTTTATTAGTTTTAATGTAGCAAATGAAGTCGGTCGGAGCCATATTCCGGCCGAGGAGGGGTTTGAAACTGTGGCCTTCCTGTGTGGAGTTTGCATGTTCGCCCCGTGTATGCGTGGGTTCTCACCGGGTACTCCGGCTTCCAACCACTGTCCAAAGACATGCATGTGAGGTTAATTGGGCACTCTAGATTCTCCCTAGGTGTGAGTGTGTGAGTGAGTGGTTGTTTGTCTCTACATGTCGGCCCTGTCTAGGGTGTACCCCGCCTGATAGCTGGGATAGGCTCCAGCACGCCCGCGATTAAGCGATTAAGCGGTTCAGAAATGGATGGATGAAAATACACAGTAATATATGAGGTCAGACAGTCAGAGGATCCTCCCTGTGGCTAATTTAAATATAACACTGTTAACCAGGATAAAAGTGGTGCTGATAGCGGCTGTAATAAACAGTTTATCACTTCTTCTGTTAGTCTGTGTCTCTCTTCGGTCAGCAGCTTGCATGGCGCCCAGTCTGTGTAGGTAAACATTTTACTACAGTACTTGTATGGGCAAAATGTGCCATAATATTCCTTTATCTAGTTGTGCTTTTAGTAATAGTTAGCAGAGTCAGTGAGGAAATGCTACTGCTTTTCCAGCTTTTAACTGGGACCTCGACTTCAGCAGGTCATTCCTTCCTCAAAGTTTTGACCTTAAAGGATTATAGGACACAAAACACGTCTTAGCAGTGATTTATTTAGTTTTATTTTTTTTGTTCTTCCATCTAATTATCTATATTTACCTTCTCCTCCCCTACTTCTCGTAGAGCAGACTGGTTGTGGTTTACTCTGCCACATTTAAGTTTCTGACTTATTTTTTTAAATGTACTCTTTGTTTTCTCCAGTGATGGGACCAATTTGGTTGATTTCACCTATGTGGAGAACGTTGTTCACGGACATATCCTGGCTGCTGAGCGCCTGAGACCAGACTCCCCCACCTGTGGCCAAGTGAGTGACACGAAAGTGAACCGATTGGACTTTTGATAACATCTGTTCAGGGTCAGACTCTGTCAGGCTCAAGTTAATTGATCTTTTTCCTTGTCCCCTCTGTTTTCCCTCCAGCCGTACCACATCACCAACGATGAGCCGGTTCGCTTCTGGGACTTCATGTCTGAGGTGTTGGTGGGTCTGGGGTACGCTGCTCCGCGCTTCCACCTCCCTTACAGGCTGGTGTACGGACTAGCTTTGCTCCTCTTGCTGCTGACCTGGATCCTTCGTCCTTTTGTATCTTTCAAACCAACCTTCACACCAATGAGAGTCGCTTTGGCTGGTACCCACCACTACTACAGCTGCGAACGAGCCAAAGAGCACCTGGGCTACAAACCTCTCGTCAGTCTGAAGGATGGGATTGCCCGCACAGTGGAGAGCTATCCTCATCTCAGACATGGAGCTTTATGATTGGATGGAGATAAAAACTGCTTAGACAATTCACACTAACTGAATCACTTTCAGACGTCACCTCTGTGAGAAGACACACAGAATATTCAGATCTAGAGTGCAGTACTTTCACCTGCAGATGGCAGCAGAGGGCCATTGCACCGGTCTACTCGGACTGAAGAGTAAATACACAGTTTACTACATTGTTTGACTTTGGGTTGATTACAGTATATTTTTGTTCCGTTTTTATTTGTGTTTCATCTGTCTGTGATGAACTCGCTCAGATGTTAAAGTGCCTCGGTGCATTCTGCCTCCTCACTAATAAAATGAAGGAAAAGGACTGTTTAAAAAGCAGGAGGTTTAGGTGACAGTGATTTATAATGCTGGCCGGGAGCCGGTTTGGCAGATGCCTCCGAGTTCCATTTTAGTGACATCTTCAAGGAAAATAATGACAACAATCTGCTGTTTGTTCCAAATAAAACTGGAGAGGCCCTTTTTCTTCCTTTAACATCAGTCCCTTCCTTGTCAAAATGACCTAACAAAAACTTTTTTCAGCACTGAACCTGAAATAGTTTTATTAAATCACATAAATCTATCTTAAAAAAGTATTTGAAGTCCTGATTGTGCCTCATCACCATATGACCTTAATGACTTACAATGTTCTTGTGGCTACGCCTGCAGCCAGGTTAGAAAATTATGTTGAAAACCTTGCTAGATGAGTTAAAGCTGCATAATATAATAGCTTCTTTTTGCACATAGTTTAAAACACCCATTCATTGACTAGGTCCTTAAACATATTCACATTGCATACAAATGTAAATATTGAAACTTCTCTCCTGGTCTTTGTATGATGTTACTGATCCTAAATTTCAGTTTTCCTTTTTTCTTTTCCATGGAAATGCTTGCTTTGCTGCAGCCAAGCCACAGAACACTATACCCTGCCTCTTGCCTAGGAGCTGCTGGGATAGACTGCAACCCAGGATTAAAATAAGTGGGTATAGAAAATTGAGGCTTTCCTTTAACAACTGCACCATTAAAACCGTTTGACAGTTCAAATGATCATTGATCATGATGTTTCAGTACGTAATACTGAAAAAACTAAGTGCTGCATTCATCCATATGTGACCTTGACATGTACAAGCAACCAAACGATTGGTTCCTCAGCAGGACAAAGCGCCACACCCTAACCCACAAAAACACGGGAAGAAGATCCCCAAAGCATTTCTATGGAACATAGTGCAACAAACTCAGTCTACGGAGTTCTCGCACTGAAATACACTGAAGTGCCAGACGTCTGTGCATTTCCATCCCATGATGTCCCACATCCATGCCCTAAAGGGTCAGAGGTCTTTAATGAATGAGATCCACAGAGTGTTAAACAGGATTTTTTAAGGGTTGTAGATTGTTTGACAAAGAGCAGGAACTATGCTTTACACTGCAAAAGATGGAGCAACGGTGCTTTCCAGTTGTCTTGGAATTCCGAACAGACGCAATGTAAGTGACATCATTACCAGTTTGTTGGTGTTGTACCAATTTAGAAAAAATAGACACATTTCCAAAGTGGCCTATTTGTGAGCATCTATAAATGCCATCTAAAGTAGAAAATCCCCGACCCATTGTAAAAACCTGTTCTGTGAAAACTTTAGCTTATTTCAGAATGATCAAACCACACATATTGATGCAATTTTCACTAACGGTCATTACATCGTAATTACCAATAACAACCTGCTGTTGTTTATACTAGAAACCTAAGTTTCCAAATCGTAATTCCACGATTGCTTCATCATTTCCTTCAAGATTGCCTCAGAATTCCGAGTTCGAAGGAAAACTTGAATTCAGGACAGTTACAGCCTCAATAACGGGTGTAAATCTGAAAAGAGAGGCTTCTGTTGGGTTTAATGTCTGGCCGCAATAAACATAAACTTCATTCATTTTTCCATGCAGGTGCCATAGGAACTTGGCGGGGTATTTACAAAAAATATTAAACTATTCCAAGAATCAGTCTTTGTGCTCTGGCTTTCTCATCACTGAAACATTAGTGAAGATATTAAGTGATGGATTTGGAAGCACAGGAGAGGCTGATTCAGACAGTATACTCGTAGGTGTAGCATTGTTGCCATTCCACATCTTGGTGTGGTGACAATGAGGTGAGGGTTGTGTGCAGATATTTTGCATTCTCATTTTAATTCTGCACCCTAATGATTCAGAGGTAGAGTCAGAGCTGCAGGGTAAGGTCGTCTGACTGGTTTCTGGTAAAAAGGAAGGAGGGAGGCAGATACTACAGTTAAACCAGCCCGTTTATCAGAGTGAAACTATATCTCTCTTTTCCTCTTCCACCTTTTTCACTGCAATATGCTGTAAGATCTCTGCATTCCTTTTCTCTGTGTAAACATACAAACACATTGGTAGTTTGATCTCTATGCTGTTTTATTCTAAAGGGAGTAATGATTAGTGGCCAGTTTCTCAGATCCTTCAGTCGAAATGAAATGAAGAAAAAGCTTGATGACTGCAGGAACTGAACCATGTTTCATTTGCAGCTCTCTAACATCGACAAATTAACTTAGACAGAGCAAACATTTTGTTCACAAAAACCTTTCATCTGTTGTTTTTTTCTCTTTAAATGGATCTTTTCCCGTCAATGCATGAAAAGTGATCTTCATTTAACTTTTCTAGCAAAACAGAAAAAAGTCAAGGTTTGTACATCAAGTGCAAAGCTTAAAATCAAAATACTGCAGAATCTGTCAACATGTATATTTTGTCCTTTATGTTATGACTCTGCATGTTTCCTCAGTTTTGCTCTGTGTGGTGTTCTTGATCTTAATTTTAATGATGTGTGTGTGCTTTCGTGGGTTTTCCTCCCCAGTGAGCTTGAGATGAGCATTCCCACAGGCGAAGCTGCTGCCATGGGTTTTATTTATGCACGCCGTGCTGTGCTGTGCACCTCCTCATCATCCTCTTCCCCTTACCTTGCTCGTTCCAAAAACCGATAGTCAGCCACCTGTGAGACTGGTATATAATTGCTGACTCCAGTGATCAAAACACAGATGTGGCAAACAAAAAAAAAAGAGTTCTTAGCAACCTCTGTTACGCACGCACACAAACTGCTCCACCCCATATCCATATGTAGCCACCTTGACTGGCTGGGCTTGTTAGTGCTCACGCCCGTACCTGTTTGCCGCTTTGCACAGTCACCTGTCAGACAGCCAAAGACTTTCGTTACGTTTACACTGGACACACTCAGCTGACTGAGTGGACATTGCTCAGCTGGATATTAGAGAGATATCAGGTATGTACTCTAGCCAGGAGCTTTTTATGAAAATATCATTAGTTATCACATGATTGAACAGATACTTTGGTTAGCTGACA
>JBAMHT010000001.1:31263262-31274323 GCA_037177075.1 Craterocephalus fluviatilis | reverse complement strand
TTACCCTCATTGCCTCCAGTAATGGCACTGCTGGTAAAACTCAATTGTAAGTCGCTTTGGATAAAAGCGTCAGCTAACTGACAGTAATGTAATGTAATAAACAGATGACAAAATGAGAAACAAAACAAGGAAATGGAACAAATTAAAACATACAATATCCTGCAATAGCATTTTCAACATAGGATGCATGTACTATCCAACAATTCAACAACAGGCAATGAATTAAGATTTATAACACAGGCACTGTCCAATAATCTCACTCTGACTGCCCTTTAATAAAGAGCGGAAAGCACCAAGAGGAATAATGTCAGGAAGTTTTAGTTTGGACTGTAGAGTGTTCCATGCTGTCGGGGAAGGAAAGCTAAATGCTTTTTTTCCAAATTCAGCCCTTACTAGTGGAACAAATAAAACATATGTAGAATAAGATCACAAGGTATAGCAGCTGCTTGTTTTCTGCAATAAAGTGCACAAATTAGGAGGACTCAAGCTTAAAAAAGCCTTATAAATTAGGGTCAGCCAGTGTGCACACCTATAGGCATTCAGAGAAAGCAAGTTTGATTTTGCATAAAGTTGTCAGCAGTGGGTGAGATAACTGCAGCCTGTGACAAATCTCAGTGCCGCATGAAATACAGTGTCCAAGGACTGGAGACATTTGGACTCAAATAATAGTCGAGGATGGGCAAGAAGGTTGCCATCAGTAATTTCTTTCTGACCCTAAGAGAGAAGCAGGTTCTATTTCTGAAAAGAAAAACAAGCTTCAGCCTAAGTTTGTAAACCAGATTATTTATATGAGTTTTAAATGAGAGCTGCTGACCTAAGATAAATCCCAAGTACTTGTAATCTGAGATCTGTTCTATAGGTTTTCAATTTGATGTTGTGATATTTGAAATGTTCTGTGGTAGCATCTTTGAATGATGGAAAACCATGAGCCTGGTTTTGTCTGCATTTAAAACCAATTTAAGATCATGTAAATCAGACTGGACTAAAAACAGATTGTAAAAGTCAAAAGCCTGAGTTAGAGAAGTTGAACAGCAATAAATAATGGTATCGTCTGCATAAAAATGGTACATTGCATTTGATAAGTTTGTACACCAAATATGTTTATGAGAACATTACTGTGGTTGTTGTCGCAGTAAGAAGTAAAATTGCCAATAATAAGTATCAATACAAGTATTAATAAAAGACATTACATATCTAACAATTAAACAAGTTTTATTTATCCTATCATTCTGGGAGTATGAGTGCATGCACATGGTACCAATACCGATACCAATTCTGATATCTGTGCATTGGTAAAGTGTGGCTTCTCATCCGCGGGATGCTCCTGGGAAACAGAGGCTCCAGGAATATACACAATCTAAGTGTGTTCACACCAGCCCTTCTGGTTCGGATCCTAGTTTGTTGGCTTGGACTGGTAGGTGTGAATGCAGAACTTAGAAGCGGCAGACAGGAAGCAGTCTACAACACAGGCTATGTGGATAAAACCGAAACATACATGCAGAAGCTCAACCTTAGGCAGAGGGAAGCAATGGTTAACTTTTAGAATAGCGATTATACTTAGATTTTTAAGTTTCTTTTAAATATAAAGCCTTAAATCTCTTCAAAGCCCTTTTCAGACTTGAGATACGCAACATTAATGGCATCATAATCTGATTTTCCTGCCCTCTACAGTCCCAGGGTTGGACTCAGTGTTGCTGCATTGTGCTGCCTCATATGGCCCCTACAACAGTTATGTAAGGTGTGTTGATGAGGGAAGACTGCATGTTTAACGGGGTTAAGATTAATCTTATCTTACTGCTGGGGCTTTTTTCTTTTTAAAGGCTTTTTACGAGTAGCAGATGATTCATAAAATGACCAAAATGTTTTTTTTTTGTTTTTTTTAATTGTGTAAGAACGTACATTTAACCAGTCTGACCATTGTTTGATTTGTTTGGCTATACATTTTTCAGAACAAAAACATTTTCATTCATTAGAATTAGCCACCTTGAGTCTGCATTCAACTGTTCAGATAAAAGGGTGAACACACTGCTGAGCGGCACCTGCTTCTTTTACTGTATCTGTCTGGGTGCAAGAGTGTTTGCTTTTAAAATCCAAAATGCTAAGAATAATTTCCTTCTGATTGGCATAAAGGAGCAAATTTTCAATTTTCAATTTTCAAAACCAATGTATCAGTCGAGATGGTGAAAGTGCCCACAAGGTTGAAATTGTTAGTGTGCTCCAACAACAATGTTCTCACTTTTTAAAATTCCACAAAATGAAGCGTCTTTGATGCAACAATTCATATAGATCAGTGCATACAATCAGTGCTTCAGCACTTCATCCTCACACAGATTTGAGATGCTCCACAAAATGTGTGATCAACAAACCAATCAACACACACCCTGCAATCCATCAGGTAAGGAATGGCTAGAGGAAGAACACTAATAAAGCTATAATCCCATTTCTGAATGAAGTCACTTTAAGAATGTTTGCATCAAGAAATTATTTGGGAAATCTGCTGCACCTGTTTGTTTATCTAATTAAAACATATACCTATTTGTTTTGACAGATGATGACATCTTAGTCATTTTCTTGGACGGCTAACCAGAAAAATAATCAAAATGGTTCTGGTTTCCTGCTCAAAGGTCAGGAAGTAGTAAAATGAGTTTCACGTCAAACCTCACATCTTCTGCTTGAGTGAGTGCCAAATATAAGGGATATGAAAATAGCAACCTTGGTATTGTTTAAAAAATTTCTTTTTCTGAAGTGACTGAAAACTGAACACTTCTAAAAAATGAGAATATCAAAGGAAGTTAGAAAAGGCTAGATAAATATACTAAGTAGGTGAGGGTGTAAGGAATAGGTATAAAAGCAACATCCTCTTAGGGCTTTGTGAATAGCACCTCACCGCTTTGGACCAAATACTGTCAGAAGATCATCAATACTCCTCTCCCCTCAATAAATTTCAATTTCTTGGTATCTACAGATATTCCAAATCCTTGTAGACATCGGGCAGTACTACATGAGAAATCATGAAGCCACAGTGATGACTTTAGCCACTATGGGCTTGGCAGCGCCTTGAAAACCATTTTTACTCAACACAAACCACAGCTCTATCCAGAAATGTAACCTGAAACTGCATTATCCAAACAGGAAGTCATGTATCATCACTGGGGATATTACACTGAGTTATTTGAGCTTGTCTTAGATGGAAAGAATGACAGAAAATTCTTAAGTGGTCACATGAGTATGTTTCAGCGGCTATTTTTCAACCAAAAAAACCCTGTGATGTCTGGCTTCTCATGCTAAAGACTAAAAAGGTTATCATAGATAAAGGTGCAAAAGCCAGCATCATTAGGCGGTGCATCAGTCTATGTGGTATAAAGGCTTTCCATATGTGAAACTGCCATTGATTCAGAGGCATATGCTGATATACTGGAAAGAAATATCAGCAGGAAAATGCCAGGATAATCATTCTGCACGGTAACATGGCCTCATACACACAGAGGTTGTGCGCTGACTGCCCTGGCTGCAGCTCAGAGAAGTCTCCCGGCCAAATAAAATCTTGTAGTCAGAAAGAAAAGACACAACATCCTCTGTAAAAAACATATATTCAGTTCCCTAAAGATAAAAAAGAGCAGTTTAAAGGAAGGGTGATGTAAAACAACAGTAAATATAAGTATCCCAACATTTTTTCAGAGTGCCGGCATAAAGTTTTATTCTTAAATACATCAAGGTTTATAAGCACACTAAGAGTCATTTCCCTCATGCTTGCATTTCAACCATAAGGGTTTAAATTAATTTATAAAGTAAAGATTTAAACAATAGGTTTAAATTTTGAGGAAATGGGTTTCGAAAATGAAACACATCATTTTTCTCTGGAGATGCAGACGACTCTACGAGCTCCAAACAAAGGCTTGAGCATCTAATCAAGTTAATGTGTTTATAGCCGTACTCATAACTGTGTCCAGATCTCGCCATCAATTTTTGAAATATTATGTGTGGTGCTGGGGAGCACGGGCACACATGCATAACTATGCGCATACCCCCAACCAATCATTCACATCTTTCAGGCCATTGCAGTGATGAATGAAAGCACAGCTGCCATTAGCAAGTGTGCTTGACACAGAGAGGTCATGCTGTAATGTAGACCTCACGGCTGCTCCGTCAGTCACGGTTGGTGGGTCAGATGGAAAACAAGTGGGAGATGCTTGCGTCTCAAACAGATAAACGACTGCTCTACTCCATGGAGGCGGCCATTGTCTTGCTTTGGACCATTGCTCTCCTGCCTCTTTGGATAGTTGGGTGTGGGGAGCTGTGGGCTTTAAGCCATGGGTGGTGGTGAAAATAGGCACATGCGAGCACACTCCAGAAATGCGTGTGAGCACTTTTGCACGCTGTAATTTTCTTCTGACAAGCCGGAGAATAAGTTGTCAAAATAAATTGGAATGACTGGCAACTCATTTCCCACAGAATGAGGAGAGGAGGAGAGATGAAAGAGGGCAGAAGACAAAAGGAGCATAAAAGATGGAGGAAAGGTTAGAAGAGGGAGAACAGGAAATGCATGAGAACAGAGGTAAGATGCAAAGAGCAGAGTGAAGATGTGGAAAACATGAGGAAAAGAAGAAGACATTTGAAAAGCCTGGAGAGCAATGACTTTCTCTGAAAGGTCAGTTTCTCCTCTCTTCATTTGTCTCTTTGATTGAGCTTGCCAATTAGCTACAGAGTGCTACACTTTCACAGTGGATGGGAAATTACCTAATCAAGGCTGGGGAAAAGATAGATTAAGATAGGCTCAATGAAGAGAAATTTGAACTGTGTGTTGCCACATAGGAGCCATTTATTCAAATAACTAGAATTGAACTTTCAATTATTTAGAACAGTTCATATTGAAATTGACACTAAGTTGATTAAACTTGGTTTGGAGTGAAGTAGACGAACGCCATCAGAGACAATGTTGGAGGAAATAAGAGAGAAACCAGACAGAGAAACAGAGAGAGGCTCTGCAGGCCTCAGGAAGTTGGACAGGAGATCAATCGAGAGAGGATACATTCTGACCATGCACATTGACAAAAGAAGGAAGGAATTGAGAAAAGGACTTGTCAGTGCCGAATATGAAACACAGAGAATATGTAAGCTCACGGTCACTCTGCTTGGCCTGCAATGAAGCCTCGGGTAGCAAAAATTTTCCTCACCTCCTGAATCGAAGTCAGAAAAGTCAGGCATTAAGACACAGCAGCTACAAAAATATCCAGCTCTCAAAAAAAATCAGTAATATTTCAGTCTATTAATCTTGAGCTCACTTGTAGCAGGGCATCGTTTTTTAGCATAATGTTTAACCCCTTAATACCTGAGTTTAGAAACAACTAGGCCATATTACAATTACAACTAAATAAATATGGTAAAAAAATAAGAAAGAAAACAGTAACATGTATATATGTAAAAATAGAATCCTATCAAACCCCATCATGTTAAGTAGATAAATAATAATAATGATGATACATTTTCTTAAAAGCATCTTTCAAAAACCCACGTAATTTCATAAAATCAAAAATCAAATACAAAAACAAAATCAAAGTAAATAATGTAAAACAACAGTCAAGGAGTCAAAAAAAGAAAACAGCAGACTAACACAGTTTAAAAACAGTGGAAAGGGTTAGAGGTTGGAGGCAAGATTGACCAGAAGAGTCTTCAGAAGAGATTTAAAGAGAGCGAGACAGTCAAGATTACAGAGGCTGAAAGGCTCCAGAGTTTGGCGAGCAGCCATGATACTGTAACAAGGTGATGGGATGGGACAGTAGTGGGGAAGAAGAAGAGGATCTAAGGGAATGAGAGGGGATGGCGGTGTGGACCAGAGTGGACTGGCACAGAGGAGTGTGATGATGAATCGCCTAAAAGTAAAAATAAGGTTTTTTAAAAAAGGATTCAGAAATTTTAGCATTTCATCCATCCATCCATCCATCCATCCATCCATCCATTCATTCATTATTTCATTCGTTTATTCGTTCATTCATTTGTTGCTAGCTAGACAAAACAAGCTGTCCCAGAGTTTATTGCTAATATTTGACCCATTTGGTCCACCCTGAATAATATTGCTAACTGCACATACAGCACTGACATTTAAAAAGATATTCATGTTTCCCAGAGGATACAACTTAATGATATTGGTGATACAGTGACCTTTCCTCTACTTCCACCAGAAGGTTGAAATCAATCTCATCTCTGTCAGCTATTGTCTTATGACTTGTCCACATGTGGACAGTAGGTGTTTGCTGCAGTAGGCAACACATTTTTAAAAGCGTATAAAAGGCTAAATCCTGTGTATTTGAGACCTTGGCTCTGCAGATGGACTGTTTGCCTGCATAACCCTCAAATCAGATTGGTCAGTAACACCCAGAGTAACCTCATAACGTGCCATGCATATCTATATTCAAAATGCAGAAATGGCCAACCCATTGATTCCCAGTTTAAATGGCTCCATGTTAGTTTTCACCCTGAAGGGGGGACTGACACTTTCCAATATGAGGTTGTTTTGCAGTTGAATGTTGCCAGATCACATTAAAACCTTTCCTAGATTCAGTTCACCGTCAATTTCTAGAAGGCTGGGCTTTGGACATTTCATATAGGATCACACTCTGTCACCTAAAGTCAGCTCTGGTGCGCAGGGTGATTGTCTGTGAGGGAGTTTTGAATTTTGGAAGTGGACAAAAATGTCAAGGGGGCATACGAGGGTTAATCTGCTTATTTAGTCGATCCTAATGGAATCTGAATATACTGCAAAAGACTGTTTGGGATCTTCATGCATGTTAGAATTTTGTTCTCACTCTGGTCTCACTGATTAACAAATGTTTACATACCAGCAAGTTGAACTGGGTTGATAAACTTTATATGTGATGAAAACCAGCTGTAACACATCTTTAAACCCTTAATGTCAACATAATTAGTGACAAAATACTTCTGGCATTTGTTGATTTTATTTTTTTCCAGCTAATTAATTTGTTTACTTTCTTTTGACTACTCAGATTGAAAAGCTTCCTTTTCAAGAAGGCCTTCAGCCAGGCTCAGCTTGGGCCAGAGATCAGCTGATGTCTCTGCAGCACCTCTGGGATTCACTAAGCCTCCCTCTACGTTTTATTGTACAGCTTTATGGTTCTATTTATTTGATCTATTTTAAATGTGCTTTTAATTTTTCACATTGTTGATTCTATATGCTGGGCTGCACGGTGGTGTAGTGGTTAGCACTGCGGCCTCACAGTGAGAGGGCCACGGGTTCAAATCCCAAGTTGGTCAGGTGCCAGAGGGGGCGTCTGATTCTGGCCGAGGAGGGGTTTGAAACTGTGGCCTTCCTGTGTGGAGTTTGCATGTTCTCCCCGTGTATGCGTGGGCTCTCACCGGGTACTCCGGCTTCCTCCCACTGTCCAAAGACATGCATGTGAGGTTACTTGAACTCTCTAAATTCTCCCTAGGAGTGAGAGAGTGTGTGAGTGATTTCTCAGTCAGATTCTCACAAACTCCTCTTTTTCCCTTTTTTTGTTTGTTTTTTCATATGTTAAAGGAGCTATACCTGATAATATCCTAATCTTTCTAAGATCAATAGTTTTTACACGGTATGTGGTAAAAGGGGGAAGTAAAGGTGACAGAGAATAGTTGAGTTGGGTATTAATCCTTGTTCTGTGATGATATGAGCCCTAAAAAATTGGTTGGGTCTGTAATGGTTCAGAACCTTCTTAAAAGGCTGTCCGAAGAGCTCTGTATGTGTGTTTGGTGAATAACACATCGTTTGGCCTTCTTGGCGTCGTTTCTGAGCTTATCTGGCAACCTCATTAAGAAATGCACATAAAATGTTGACGTCATCCATCACTGTGGACTACACTCCGTGATTGGCTGGTGGCCATTGCCCTCACTTCTCGACTCACTTTCACTGCTATTATCATTAGCCATGGCGTATTCGGCTATCCAGCCTTATTTGCTCATTGTAATGTGACGTAACTTTACAGTCAAACACGCAAAGGCCTGTTTTCTTCAAAAAAGGGGAAATACCGGAAGCAGAGACGATAACATTACCTGGCACTTTGTGTGTATTCTCAACAGCAGGGAGACTCTGAACCATCATCAAAAAAATGAAAACTATCATTTTGATTCTCTATCTCCTTTAAGTCTATTAAAATGAATGACTCATTGATTGGGCATATGTCCAGGACATTTTAGTTAGCGACAGCAGCTAGTTTTTAGCTTTGGCGTGACACTCTTTCTCTACCAATGGGGTTAACTTCCATAACTTCCGGATTCTCTAGAGGAACGCTCTCACTGGCTGATCGGAAATCAGAAGTTATGGAAGTTAACCCCATTGGCAGAGAAAGAGCGTTGCGAGTTGGTGGCAGTAATGCACCAAATCAAGACATGCCAACCGCCAAAAAAACAAGAAGTTGTTGCGTGTGAGTAATGGCTGACTGTGGAAGACTGTAAAGTATTGGAAAAAACCTGCTGGCCCTATAGATGGGAAAGTTGACAATAAAAATAAACAACAAAACAAGATGGGATGATCAATACACACTTTATTGCTTGCTTTAAGACCTAGCTTGCAGCAGACTGCACGCATGATAAATCCACGACTGAACTGCATCATTTTAGTCATGACAGCCCTTGAATAAATATCTATGATAAATATTTTGAATTTGGATCCCAACTCCTAGTCTGTGCCAATCAAATTGGAGTATAGCATTTCAAAGGACTTCTGCATCGATTCTTTGCTTGACTTTATCATACATCCTTATATGCTTCTGACCACATTAAAGGTGAAAAATAAGCACAATGGTTCTGCACCCTGTTACATCTACAATGCCCAAATTAGAAGTAGTGTTAGTTGTACAATGAGAATCTCATCAGACACCAAAATAGTAAAATTTGCTATTAAATACTACAGATTTATATTTCTTTTATGCCAATCATCAAACCTGCTGAATAAAATAATTATAGTTCTTTATTGAAGTTACTCATGTGACAATGATGTCATCCCCGTACCAACCTGGATTCGAAAGTCAAACCTGTGAAGTTGTTACGCCGCTACTACATCATACCATCAGTGCAGCGTAGGTCAGCAGGTATGGGAGGATCCCAGGTGAGACTGTCGGCGCACCGGTAGAAGCCTCGTGGTAGCGGCATAAGACCCAACTCCTTGCAGTTCAAACCCACTGTCTCACCCACTCTGTATAGTTCTTTGTTGGGGAACAGTGTAAAATCTTTTGGGATTTCTAGAGGAGCGCAGAACTTCCCTACAGGGGACAGGAAATCCAGTGTAAGGGTTTCACAAGTAGGGCGGTGAATGCAGATCTTTTCAGTTTCTGGTGCTGTTGTGAACTAACACAACGAGAAGCTGAAAACTAGTGTTGCTGATTTAACACTGGTGTGGAGGGAAAGAACACTTACTGATGCATTTTCCTTGCGGTTCGCTCCAAGTTCCATCAGGCCTACAGTTGATGTACTCAAAACCTTCTTTTTCAAATCCAGTGAAGCACTGGAACTCCTCATCCTCACCAAAACTGTAGTACTGTTTCGCTTTCTGGAAGAAAAGTGTAAACACAAGACAAACATCCTGGTCCCAGTGTTTTTTCAACCATTTAACACTGATCTATGAATTGGTTAGGTACAAAAGGACGGCCATTTCAATGGATGGATCAGTTGTTACAACTTGCAAGAGAAAACTTTGTATATAACCACATCTTCTTGGCAGTCTATGAAGACATTAGGCAGTAGATCAAGACTCTTTATATGTATTTGCTGTATTCAGCTTCCATATAGTGCAAGCAGTAAGTTTGTCATTGGTTTCATAAAGTTTTACCCTGAGGTAACTGTTGGGAGGCCTCTTTGGCCTCAGGCAGCCCTCCACACCAGGAGGCAGCTCATCCCTCCAGCCCTCATAGAAGTCATCGTCACTGTCACAGGAATCTTGTCTGCACACAAACCAGAGCAACGAATTCAACGGTGGCCACATACAGTATTTAAGCAAAAGAACAGGCATTGGTAATAGCTGAACTTCTTACTTTTCAAAAAGAGAGACGTGACAAGTTTCCTCCTGTTTGTCTGGGCCTTGGCAGGCTTGGCCGCCTTTGAGTGGGGCGGGGTTATCACACCGTCTAGTCCGATGTCTCCTCATGGTGACTCCACAGCTAGTCCATGGACCCCAGCAGCTCCAGTAACCATCCACTGCCTCTGTGGAAAACCGTCATCAGAGCCTGGTCAGAGTTAGCGCTTCGTACAAACTGTAGCATACAAGCACACAGACTACAGACTTTGGCTGCAGCTCATACAGACAGAAGTCTTCCACACACCAGAGTAAGTCATGGAGTACTTCAGGGATCTTTGTCTAGACCAATACTTTCTCATGTTGGACATACGCTTCTGTTCAGGCAGAATGGCATATATTTTCATTTGCAGGTGCTTTGTTTGTGTGGAAAAGAGAGTAGAATTGGTCTTGTGATTTTTAATATGCATAAACAGTTTTTTTATGCTGTTTTTTGCTGAAAATTGAAATATGACCAAATGTAAACCCTTGACATTTTGTTGTGTTTGTTATTTGAGAGTATATCAGAGTTAACTGGACCATCTTGCCCAGTGTATATCAAATGTTTTCCTCTTTCTCCCCACGCACGGATTGACTTTGAATAAATCTCTTTCCAACTCCTCTCACTTTTCCACACACCTTGTAGCATCCACCAAAAACTGAGCATTTGGGTTTTTTCATTAACCTTTATTTATACTGGCAGTCCCATTGAGACCTGCAGTATAATTTACAATAGAAACCTATTTACATGACCTGCATGTTGTCAAGCATACAAAAAAAGGAAAATGCTAACTCCACTCCACACAGAGAGGCCACTGTTCCTATGCCTCCCAAAAGCAAGCATAGGCTGCACCATACTCACTCAGAAAATTACCAATAAAATTGAAAAGTACAACCTGGACCTGGAAAAAGTAAAAAACCTCAGTTTTTTCCTTTTTCCTGCATCATTCTTTTGACTTGAAACGACAGAGCACTTAGTGTACCTGAGGTGTAGTCAGGAGCCCGTTTCTCACAGTTGTCAA
>JBAMHT010000001.1:31015134-31028946 GCA_037177075.1 Craterocephalus fluviatilis | reverse complement strand
GAACTTTATCACAATATTCTAATTTTCTGAGACAGACCTGTATACATACATATATGTGTGTGTATGTATGTATGTACTGTATGTATGTGTGTGTGAGGTCACAGCTTTATTTCTACTGAGATTACATTTCATGTGGGTGGATTCTTTTCAGTCATTCATTCAACAATCTTTAGGCAACTTCTGAAGGCAACTTGTTGCCATTGGAGAAAAAGGGGCTGAATACTTTGCACCACAATTTTCAATTTATTTGTAAAAACAATAATAAATCATGTATAATTTTCTTTGAACATCTCAATCAACATGCCGCTTTGTGTTGGTCTTTTTTACATAAAATTCCAATAAAATTTCTATACATCTGTGGTCATAACTTGACAAATTGTGAAAAAGTTTGAAGGGTATGAATACTTCTGCAAGTCACAGTAGATCAAGGGTTAAGGCTGGTTAAGCCTTCATCTGAGCCAATTTTTGACTAGCTGTATTGATTTTACTAAACAATTTTCTGGAAATAATCCTGCCTGAGCCAACTCTACCACCTGGTCTGGAACTATTATGCCAAAAGAATGTGTCATCTCAAACATTTGTTAAAAACATTTATTCTTTTATTATTGTGGTGCAAAAGGAAAGAAAAAGAAAAAAAAAAACATTTTTCTTTCCCATTTCTTAATATGAACTTGAAGGATTGAAAGAAAGTATGTGAAAATTTGTTTCACCTTTTAGTTGGCTTCACTATTTTTTGTTGTTTTCCAAGTTTTCAATGCAGACGCATGGAGTTATACAATCCATATTCATGCGTTTTGGTTGATTTGATAACCAATACAGCTTACTTTTCCTTTCTAGGTGTTTATTTAATAGAGGATCCATGAAAAAAAAGTAGGATATGAAGTTTTCGGTTGGTCAGGATGATAAAAAAAACTCTTCTCATACTTACACCAGTGAACTGGGTTGTTTATACTGGTTAAAACATTCCTGGGAATTTTTGGAGGTTTGTCTTGGATTGGATCTTCTGTGGGGACGGAAGCTTCCCAGTAACCAATCATCCAACGTGCACTAAGCCTACCCGCCAATCAAAGTACGGCGTCTCTTCACCGTCTTCCCTGTCTCCGATCCAGTCTGTCCTGCCCATACCGGAGCACTTCTGAGCACGTCACACTTCTGAGCACGTCACGCGCTCGTGGTTTCAGTCACTGTTATCCAATCAGAGGTAATGGACCCAACTCAGGCCCGCCCTCGGAGAAAAGTGATTGGTTACATTTTAGAACGTGGTGGTCTTATGGGCGGAGCCTACTGTTGATTTCCGTCTAGCGGTTACAGCTCGCTAGTTATCGGTCTCAGAGGTAAAGAGGACACAAACAGCCTTCCTTCTCCGTTCAACCTTACAGTTTCTACCGGGTGAGTGAGCTACTGTGTTACAGCACATCTGCATAGCGTGTAAAATTGCTGTGCTAAAGAAAATTGTGTTAATAGAGAAGCTTTTATTGGCTGCAGTTTTTAAACGTTATAGGTCTGTGCAAAATTCTATAAAATAATGATAATAATTGCATGCAAAAGATGAAATTAACTTTAATTATTGTATTTGTTTCCATGAAGGGAAAATAGTATAAATTTTTGTTAACGTTGCATAACCAGGAATTTCTGTCCTCCCTCATTTCATCTGTCCGGGGGACACGCTCGAGGACTGAAACAAGGAAGAGTGTGCAATTTCATCAATAATAATATTTAATTATAAGTATGATGTTCACGCATTTACAGTGTACATATTCCAGTCCCTCTTTGCATTATATTTAGTCTGCAGGCATTTAACAGTCTGTTTCATTTTGGGATCGTAGTTTACACCGTGGCATTGTGGGACTACGCCCCCTTTTTGTAGATGGGAATCCCTGTGAGATTATTACACTTCAGGCTTTGTTGAGATTAAAAACAGATGTAAATACGAGACGTCCTGGTGGTCCTGATGGTCCTGGTTAAGGTTGATGGAACCCTAAATATATCTTCCCTGTGTAACAAGTCAAACAAAAAGCCTGTTTGTTACCTTTAGTCCCCATAGACATGTAATCCAATTTAGCCCAATTATTTCATTCTCTGGGCAGAAATGTCCGGCTTTCTCAATTATCTCTGTGATACACTTGGTCATTCTTTAATCTAGTTTAGACACAAAGACAACACAGTATGTGTTTATAACTAGAAAGGACACATTTATGTTGTGTTGTTATTTACAGCTTGAACAGTTAGTGAAGGTTACTGGGTGTTCACCAACTTGGAGGTGTGCAAAGTACAGCTCAGTGCTGCATAACAGATGATAACCTGATAAGCAGGTCCTTCTGCAGGGTTGGCTGGCGCAGTGAGCATGGAGGCCACCAGGAGACGTACCCAGCACAGTGCCAATGGGAAAGCATCTCACGCGGCCCAGCAGCCGGCGCAGTGGGGCAGAGCATGGTGAGTACATGTCACCTAACATGTTGATACGGGTTGATTTGTCATCAGAAAAAAATCACTGTTGGTTGAAAAGGATCCAGCTGAAGTTCCCCGTTTCAGAGAAAGTTTGTGAAAATGGGCTGTTCCGCCCTCAGCGTAAGGTTTTTACCCCCAGGACTAAAAAAGTGGTCGCCCATCTTTGGTCGTCTTTTCTCTCTTGGCTCACGAGTCTCCATCGTTCACTCTGCCGTCTCTCAGACTGCGATGCAGACATGGGGACTCTCATCACCAACCAACCATGGCATCACGGTTTAAAGTTCTGCAACATGGCAGCGCACGTAGCTCAAAGCATAAAACAGTGCAATGTTTTTCTGTTAAATGTTCATGTTTTCTACATTTTTAATATCATGATTGGGGAGAATGGACTCACATTTGGGTTGTTTGAGTGTTTCTGTTCCACTTTCATACAGCTCAGTTCCCAGTGAGGCTTTCTGTTTGCTGGTTTTTCTGAGATTAATTGAACTAAAACAACTAATATTTAGTAAATATAAAAATGATAAGACGTTAACTGCATTTGTTTAAATAAAAGTAACTCATTCCTTATTCATCCAACTGAGATTGGGTTTTTTTTGCATGTCAGCAAAATGATTCACCCCTTTCCATTAAAGAAAAGGATAACTTCTTAAAAGTAATTCAGTGGAGACTGAGAAAAGTAATAGCAAAGGAAAAAAAAAAGCTAAATGAAATGCTATTTTTTTATTTAATTGAGCTAAAAAAAGAATGAAAGACCAAACAAACAAAACATCCTGGACCAATGAGAGCACTTTGCTGATGAACAGAGGTCCAGGACACCTGCCAGAAGTGGTGCAAAAGTCTGGAGAGTCACAGAAAACACATGAGTGGATTGATCGCTTCAAAGGATTGTTTAACTAAATATGGATAAGTTGTGGTCAGAATTAGTACACACACTGGAAATGTACACATATCACATATACATTCTAAACAACTTCTAGTTACTCAGATCATAAAGTGAAATACTGGATTTTTTTATTTTCTGGATACCTGAGGTTACATTTGCTTTGCATTATTCAGCTCAAATCATTTTGATTTGTATGTTTTTAATAGCGGTGCAAATGTGTAATATATTAATGAAGAACTAATAAAATATAAATATATCATAAATATATGAAATGTTTTTATATGTGACGTTTAAACACAATTAAATTGATATCTCCAACATAGACTAGGGTTAGACTTCATAAGGAAGTGTGTCCATATGTTTGACTGGTACTGTGTATAAATATATTTTAATGTTTATAATTAGAATATTTAATTAAATGAATATGTGAATAATAAAGTGAGGCATTATATTATTGAAACTTCACTTATTTTTCTTCAGTAATTTCAGCTTGTTCATATTTTTTTCTTAAAGCATAGTTCATCAAATCTAAATATCTTGCATTTAGAGTTTGTTTTTTTCTTTTTTATAGGCTACTTCATTGTTATTTTACTGGTCCGGGCCACTGCAGATAAAATCCCCAGACCCCAGGACTACAATATTGCTGCAATATTTGTTTCAGAATCAACAGCTAATTGATTCAGGTATATTTATAACTTGAAATGAGGATTGCAAGGGGAAGTATTTGCAAGCTGGTGCTGACTGAACTGGGCAAACGGGGGAGGAAGGCTCCTGTTCATCTGCCTGAACAAAAGTCTGACACTGGAGGGATTATTTATTTCTTCTGGCCTGGGAACGCTTGCTGTTACCTCATAAGGAGCTGGACAGAGCATAATTCCTCTAAGTCCATCTTAGATTTTCTGATTCTCTGTAGCAGCCTCACTTGAAAGATAAAGACCTTCCGGGGTCGTCTCATCTACTGCCTGTCTTAATGTTTTATCTGATCCATTCCCAGGGAGGTGGACTGGTTTTCCCTCATCGGGGTAATCGGCCTCCTTTGCTTTGCCCCCTTCATTGTCTTCTACTTCGTGATGGCCTGCGACCAGTACGAGTGCTCCGTCAGCCAGCCGCTCCTGGAGCTGTGGAGCGGGGAGACAACGTTACTCTCTATCTGGGCCCGGGCGCCGTCTTTGACGTGGACGGCTGCTAAGATTTATGCTGTGTGGGTGAGCTTCCAGGTAAGGCGAGGCGTAAACGGGCGGTGCAGCTCATAAAACCTGGCCTTGTGTTCAGGCTGAAACAGGCTGTGTTGTGCTTTAGGTGTTCCTCTATATGTGCGTTCCTGATTTTACCCACAAGTTTATTCCCGGCTATGTTGGCGGAGTGCAGGACGGAGCACGAACTCCAGCCGGTAAGCAACACCAGCATTTACCTACTCATCAGGCTTTTTGGAGTCATACAGTTTTACAACTGAACCTGCTGTTTTTCTTGTTTTCTTTCATTCCCAAGGTCTCATTAACAAGTATGAGATCAACGGGCTGCAGTGTTGGCTCATCACTCACACTCTGTGGTTTGCAAATGCACAATATTTCCACTGGTTTTCTCCCACCATCATCTTTGACAACTGGATCCCTCTGATGTGGTGCGCCAACATACTTGGCTATGCTGTGTCCACTTTTGCCTTCGTAAAGGCTTACCTCTTCCCGACCAACTCCGAAGACTGGTGGGTACTGGTTCCTATCTGGCAGGAAGAGTCCACAACACCGCACAGTTCTGTTTTTATAGTAAAATAAAACTAAACCTAAACCTAAACCCACTAAACCTTATCAGCTTATTCTCCTGGACTTGTTTGTGATTCTGCAGCAAGTTCACAGGAAACATCTTCTATAACTACATGATGGGCATCGAGTTCAACCCGCGCATCGGCCGATGGTTTGACTTCAAGCTGTTCTTCAACGGCAGGCCGGGCATCGTGGCCTGGACTCTGATCAATCTGTCCTACATGGCCAAGCAGCAAGAACTGTACGGCCACGTCACCAACTCCATGGTTCTGGTTAACGTTCTGCAGGTAAGGTCGGAAAGGTGCATTTAAACCGGTGTCCACGTGTGGCTTTAAGCTATTAATGCCTGAATTTGTTCACAAATTACATAAAAACTAAATGAATACGGAACAAAATGAGGGGGAAAAGACAGGAGTAAAATAATTTGGGACTATAAGCATCAAAGAGGTTGTGTTACTGTTTAATCTAAATCCTGCACAGATGGAAATATAGCAAAAGATGAATCAGTCAAATAAAATCACGTCTCAAAGCTCTGAAGTAAAACTACTTTTGTTGTTTTGTTGCTTTTAAACTGATTGAAGCTTCATTTTACATAACTTTAATTTTATTTATCTTGAAGAAGGCTAGTATTAACTTATTAACTTATTGTGTTAGTTCAACTAAAACTGGACATTTCTCCATTAGTCTGAGGGAAATCTGACCAAACTGAATGTTTCTAGCTTTGTTTTTCTTTCCCAACTCTGTAATATGTTGCTGCTAACTCACGATGGGTGAATTTGTTTCTATGCAATAGAAAATGCCTCGCTCTCATATGTTTTCTTTATTCTGTTGTAACTTGAATACTGTTTTATGAGCTCTGCTAGGTGTATTCTGCTTTTATTTACAGTTTACACACTGTGTGGGGTTTGAATAAATATGAAGTGGATGTTTTTTCTGTTGTAGGGGATTTATGTTTTGGATTTCTTCTGGAATGAAGCATGGTACCTGAAAACCATTGATATCTGCCATGACCACTTTGGCTGGTATCTTGGCTGGGGGGACTGTGTCTGGCTGCCGTACCTGTACACGCTGCAGGTAAGACATTTCTACACACAGCAAAAGTCTCCCGTCAGAACTTTGACAGAAACGTTTTTTTCTAACGAGCCAGTCCAGTAAATGAAGTTTACAGCTAAAAATACTTGTATAAATGTCACATAGCAAATAAAATCTAGAAAGGGACACAAGAGGACAGAGTTCATAGAACACAAGAAGAAATAAATCAATCCCGTAACAGAAGAAGCCATTAAAGCGGCAGTAAATGTGTTTGTGCTTCCCAGGGCCTGTACCTGGTGTACCACCCGGTCCAGCTCTCAGACAGCCACGCCTTGGCCGTCCTGCTGCTGGGCCTCGTCGGCTATTACATCTTCCGCTCCACCAACCACCAGAAGGATCTGTTCCGCCGCACAGAGGGCTCCTGCTCCATCTGGGGTCGGAAGCCGACCTACATCGAGTGCTCGTACCGCTCGGCTGATGGCGGCGCGCACCGCAGCAAGCTCATGACCTCAGGCTTCTGGGGGGTGGCCCGCCACTTCAACTACACCGGCGACCTGATGGGCTCGTTGGCCTACTGCGCCGCCTGCGGCTTTGGCCACATACTTCCGTACTTCTACATAGTTTACATGACCATCCTTCTGGTCCACCGCTGTGTTCGCGATGAACACCGCTGCAGCAGCAAGTACGGGAATGACTGGAAACGCTACACTGACGCCGTGCCTTACCGGCTCATTCCCGGAGTCTTTTAGAAACGGGAAGAGGAGGGAGAGAGAGCAGGACAGTGAGCAGGAGTACACATGTTGTTTAAAAAGGATTAAAATACAAACTGGTTAGCACTTAGCAAAAGAAAAAATATGAGGTTTATACGAGACAACCCTCACTATACACCGTATTTTATATACCAAGTTTTTATACTCTGCTGTGTGTGTGTGTGTGTGCGTGTGCATGCATGCACAGTAAGGATATAGCTATAATTCTTAATGCAGTGACAATTTCCTAAAGCAAAAAAAACTGCACAGGATTGTGTTGTGTGTTTGGCATCAGCAAGAACACAACTTAACCCAGCTCAGGCCAAAATGAGGAGCGGACGCTGATTTACCTCTGCAGCACGATTCGTGTCTCTGCTGTGGCGCCCATCGTTTCTACGGATATCAGTTTAATCTCCAGCCTTTTATCCAAAAACAGGATATTTTAAAGACACCAAACATTCAGGTCATTGCTGATCTTTACACTAAACATGTTATAGTGATGCATGTAAGGAGTAGAAATCCCATTCTCATTAACTGACTAAAATGCGTTGTTGCTGTTTTTTGGTTTAATGGGCCAAATCAAATTTTGGGTTTAGTGAAATGTTTTCCAGCCTTTTAGCAGGTGCTGCATTTAATGTCATTCTCATGTGTCGTCAAGGGGAAATGTTTCCCTCTGGCTCCATGTTTTCAGCCTTACCGATTACAAATCTGATCTCTCATGTTGAGCTCATGTTTTTCTGTATGGGAAAAAATATCTGCATAACACACTGACTGACGAGGTACACTTGATATCTGGTGAGAAACTGGCAAACAAAATAAAAAAGTAACGAGACATCTCCAGAGAAAAGATGCAGGAGTTGCGGAAAATAACGAAGCTGGAAAGGAGCTAAAAAAAGAACTTGTGTGGAATTCTGCAGCCCAGAAAGAAGTGCATTAATTACTGCTGCAGGTTTTACAGCAACTCGGGAAATAAGGTTTGGAAAGCTGTTCATAAACAGAAAGCGCAAAAAAAATGGCTTGTTAAAATTCAGAGCATGATTTTCTAGGACTTTAAAACGATGCAGAAAATTAGAGATTGTTGTTGTTAAGTTGCAAGTTTGGCATTTTCTTTTATCATGACACGTGAAATGCAATAAGTTAGTTTAATGGTAGTTTTTTTCAGAGTCCTACAGATTTTGTGGCCCTAAATGATTATTTGGTTGGACAGGGAATGGCTCTTGTTTGTTGCAGACCTTTGAATTCTAGCTTTCTCCAAAAAAATGTTGGGCTGGATGATTGTGGAAAAAATAATAATCACAATTATTTTGATAGATATTGAAATCATGATTAATGTACACGATTATTCATTAATTTAAAAAAAAAAAGTGTTCATTGAACCACCAAAACTCAACCTCAAATATAACTTTTTAAAAAAAACGACTTGAAATAAATTAGAAACAAGTAAAGGAGTAAAATAATAATATATAAAAATAATAATAGCAATAAAAAACAAATACCAAGTCTATATACATTCCTGTTACATAGATCTAACATAAATCAGTTTTCTTCGATTACAGTGTTTTTATGATTGTGAGATGGCATATTGTAATCAAGATTAAAATTTGATTAATTGTCTAGCCCTATGGCAGAGTATAAACTTTAATTTTTCTAATAAACATACTTTACGACCTCTACGTCACTTTTAGGACATACTTTTTGTTTTAAAAAAAAAAATCCTTTATTTTTTTAGTCACAATGAAATCAGTGATACTCCTATACATATTTTATTACCTCCATATAGATTTTCTTAAAATTGCACAAGTATTTCTTGATATAATGAGGACATCAGCCTTATGTTAGAAAACAATCTGTAATTTTATGCCAAATCTGATGTAGTTTATGTTAACACTAGAGGGCAGCAAAGAACAGCTAATCTCTCTTTCCCTTTTTGTAAAATATGCAGGTGAGAGTTTTAAGCATGAGATATCCTTTTATAATATTGATCTTAAACAGTAAAAAAAACTTGAACCAACAGCAAATTCATTTAAATTTTTTACATAAAACATATAAATCTTCATGACCTGATAATAATGATCCTTTTTGCAACCTGTGTATGTCTACTCATGTTTCAGGAAGGCCCTCCTGTTGGACAACTGTTTAGCAATGTTGCCTCCAAATGATCCGATCTGATACAAGGATCAGTACGTCTTAGGATGCGTGTGTGTCAACTCTTAATATTTCCAAGCTCAAAAAACATGTAATGTTTGCTGGACTGACAGCAGACAGGAAAACGATGGAAGCCACCCATTCTCTCCATATAACAGCTTGGACTCTCTTTTCTGGATGTTGGAACTTATAACAGCCCAAATGAATGGTGCTTATGAGAGCACTAGAAATAGCTGGCACAAAATCTCTGAAAGATATGCTATAAGATGGTATTGATTTATTTTTTACCACTAGCTCTCTCATTCCCATGTCTCTGGGTAGTGCTGTTGTATTCTATGGTGTCCCGTGGTATTTTCCTTGTCCTGGGCTCTTTTGTATGCCTCCTGTGAAAACTGACATTATGTGCGGTCCCGCTGAATTTCTAACTCTTGACATACTACCTTTTTGATTTCTTTCTCAAACTTTAACAAAAAATTGATCCCCAAAAAAGAAGAAAATCTTGTAGGCTATTCTTGCTCTGAAAGTGGGTTTTTTCTTTGGGATATCAAGCCCAAAAAAGAAATGAAAATCAATGGAAAAAATTCAGAGATCTGAGACAAACCAAGAGTCATAGAGGAAGTCCATCCATCCATCCATCTTCTGAACCGCTTAATCCAAGTGGGTCGCGGGTGTGCTGGAGCCTATCCCAGCTGTCAAGGGTGAGAGGCAGGGGAAGTCCCTAAATTTAAAAAAAATATGTATTTCTGTCATCAGCAGCCACAAAAACAGACTTTGTGATTAAACTTTTTCACAATGGCTGCCTTTAAGTCCAGATTTAACAAGGATGACGAAACCTCAGGTACTCAAAAAGAAAAAACTGCAATCTGTGAACAACATCCAACAGATAACACTAAATTATTATGTGACAGGATGAAGGAGTGCCCAGGCAGGGATTGAACCCATCACCTCCTGGGTGAAAGTCATGCATGCTGACTAGTCAACCGAAGGGATAAATCTGTGGCCAAGTAGCAAGGGACTCTATCAATTGGAAGCATAGTGATCGGACCCTCACTCCCAACATAAACTAAAGAACATCAAAATCTAAATCCAACATCCAGAATGGTTTAACGTTGCACATAACATATGAAAAGAAGCCATTAACGAATTGACAGCTTATACTCAGATATAAATGATCCATCAGTCCAGCACAGGTCTGTATCATGAACCTCGCCATCAGTATGTAGCAAAGACTCCCTGAGCCCTCTTGCCTGTATTCAAAGCAAAATCAATTTGCACCAGATTCATCACGTTGCATTACATAGAACCAAATTACCTTTGATCCTTGTTTCACACTGACCTAATCTCAGATTACCGCTGAAGGCGAGAGTCGCACCAGACTGAAGGAGCTCCATTGTGCGATGACCGGGTTCACTCACAGCAAAGTTGACAAATAGCTCTCAGTGGAAAAAATGGAAATCTGAAGAAAGGATGATCCTTTTATGATGACACTAAAAGCTAGACTATTGAATTTGCCAATGGGGATCCCGCACCCATCCATATAGATGTCCAGAGTACACAGTAACCGTATTGTGTAAGCCCGCGTTTTGCAGCTGCACATTCTTATTCTCCGAGGGGCGGGTGGAGGTCATGGAGCAGGAAGAAAATCTAGAAAAGTAGTGAGTGTGAGTGAGTGGCAGAGATAATGAGAAGCAAAGCCAGAGAGGGAGTAGTAGAGTCGAATGAGAGACACAGAATTCACAATGGGATACTTGGAGCTGGTGCCACTCCTCAACAAAAGTTGCCTTGATTTCCCAAGAGGCCAAATTAGTTTTTACTGGGAGTTTGGGGGGGGGGCATTTGTGGGCAGCAGTTGTAAGCCGGGAGGAAAGAGGCACCACAAAGGGGCGAAAATACATGATTTGTCAGCAAACTGATAACTTACATGTACCATAAAGTACAGCAGACCACTAAAGAGCGTTCCAGGCCGCAGTAGGCCAAATAATCACGTTGTGGTCGATGAGGTTAGATGGACTGGCTGCCTGTGGTTGGTGGCTGAGGAGCAAGTCTTGCCATCATAATTTCTTGAACTTTGGGCTTGATGATAACATTTATTGTAAGTGTCTCTCGTTATTTCCTGCTGCTGAAATGCCAAACATTAGAAAAAGCCACCAGTTTCCTGTGGTGCTGGTAGGTGTGCCTGTGCTACAGAACCAGGCACACAGGCACATAATGGGCCTATTTGTCATGTTTGGGCCAAACTTGAACATTCTCAGAGAGTTATGTAGACTGGGACACTCCACGAGAGGCAATCTTCAAGGATTTTTTTAGGTGCACTCAGATAGAAACATTGAAGAAGTTGAGTAAAAACTAACCTTCATGTATGAGAATGAAAACAAGTCTTAATCTCTCTCTATATATATATATTTTATATATATGTAAGTTCTATAAGCCTTGGACTTCACACCAAATTTCAGTCAGAATTAATAAATATCCATGATTTTAGTCTTTGAATGTCCAAGGAATACCATAGCTTCTAAATTAGAAATCCAACATGGCTGCCCCACACGTGACAAGAAGTGACAGCTTCATGCTACACCAGTGGGCTAATGAACTGTTCATTAGCACTCCTGCCAGTTTGTGTGGCACACACAGTCCATCCAGCCTCCACTGATGAACATGTTGCTACAGTATTTATATCTGCAATCAGTGTGCTGTTATCAGACTGGAGCTACTGCCAACACTCAATATTTTAGGCACTGAGCAAAACAATGAGCAAATCCTACAGACTGTGCAACTTGCATCATCGATCAAAAAGAAAAAAAGTATCCTTAAGCCCTAGCTTCATTTAGAGCCATGATTCAAATTAAAGACCATGTCCAAACTAAATAAGCTGAAGTCTGTCCGTTCAAGTTTTTTGATCACCTGGACATTTCGTTCAGATGAACCTGCTGTTTTAGGAGCCTAAATACCATAACTTTTTATAACAGATCCTAAAGTGTATAAATGGAGGTCATAAAAATAAAGCTACCACTTATGCATCCAATTAATTTTAGTCCACGTTCAGGGTTTTAGTGATGTCAATGAGCTGGTGGAGCTACTGTACAGTTTGAAAGAACAATTTAAAGCAGATTATTTGTTCCTATTTTTTTAAGGCTATATGTTGTTAATCTAACTTTGGTTTTGTCGAAGAACAGGACTCAGCAAGAATCCATCATTTATGGTGAGAATCTTGCTATGAAAGCATAAAACCAAGCATGGTTTCAGCATGGGGAGGGGCGGGGAGGAGCAGGGGGGCCTTTTTTAGCAGGTCCTCTAGGAAGTTTGGCAGCCTCTTATTACAACCACACTCCTTCAGATACAACATGGCAACACTGCTCTGACTAGATTTCAGCAAAAACAGAGATAAAATATCATATAATGATATTCTGACCAGTTTATAACAAATGGCAGCTTTATGAACTACAACCAGTTTAAGTTCCAGCTCAATCCAAAAACCAGGATGTTTCAATAGTTAGAGAAACTATGGAGAAGTTCTAAAGCAAATACTCTATAGAACTGGACTGTGCCGGGATCTTTAGTTCAGGTCTTTGAACTTTCCTGAAGGTTTTAGATGTCCCCCTGTTTCAACACACTTGACTCAGATTAATTGCTCACTGTGCAGAAGTCCACAACAAGCCATTGGGGGCATTTTAGTAGTATTAGTTATGTTGGAGCAAGAAAACATCTAAGATATCTGGAGTTGAAGAGCCCTGCTACAGGGCAAAAACAGAGCAGAAAGAATTAATCTGAGAGCATTTACTGGACAAGATGATGTGTCTTTTCACTGGAAATCATCCAAAGTTCTTTAAGTAAACAATAAGATATGAAGCTATAAAGCCCCATAAAGGCCAACCCTGTACCCTGGAACCAAATGACACACCCTCCTCTTAATACCCACTATTGTGCTCCTCCAGACATATTGAGGCGAGTTTTAAAGAAAGAAAAGGTGTTTATCGCAGTAAGGTGGTTGAACCGTATGTTTACATTTGAGCCTTCACTCTTCCTAAGTCGCCCAGAGAGTTGAATTAAAAAGGATTAGGAGCAGAGAATGAATTAGAGGGATTAAAAAGGATTCTCAGGCTGCAGGACAAATCATAGCTAATGTGGTAAAAAATGATTGGTGGTAGATTCTACGTCTCATATTAACATTGCTTCTGAGGCGTAGAGAAGGGCTCTTAACAGATCAGTGGCGACACCAGCATGAGTTCAGGCAACAAATTGCTCTTATTTTGCATGCATGAAGTGAGAAAAGCCAATAGCCTCATGCTGCTTTTCTCGTGTTGATGATCAGACTCCAGCTGGGAGCAGCTTGAATCCTGCACCTCTAACTGTGAGTCAAATTAAGCTTACTGAAGGTGCAGAGAAGCCCCTAGTTATACATACACTGTTTACAGGATTAAAGCTAATACCAAGAGATTGCCAGCATTTACAATTAAAAACAACCCAGGCACAGAATAAGCTTATTTCCACTGACCTCGCTGATGCTACGCAAACTGCAAATGGCAAAGTTCTTGAGCACATATGTGATAAACAGGTGTGTAGTTTCCATAAGGAGGGGATTTCTTGGATATGGGGATTTCTTGGATATGTTTGTTTGCTTTGGAGACAGGCAGGCATGCATCAGTGGGAGTGAGGGTGTGTCTGTGGCACAACTGTCTGAGTGACAGCAGTTGTCCAGAATATAGGGAGCAGGGTAAGGGATATAATCAGAGTTTACTTTAAAATGAAAATTAGTAAAGGAAATCTCCATTGCTTTGGAGTTGATTCTGAGAAGCTC
>JBAMHT010000001.1:30929959-30946320 GCA_037177075.1 Craterocephalus fluviatilis | reverse complement strand
AAGAATCCATTTTAAGCTCAATTGAGAGATTGATGATTGATTTTCTGACACTACTGAGTCACACTCATTCTGTACACGACTGCAGTTATATTTGTTATCACTGAATGCTCGTCTTCTCTTTCTTTAGTAACGTAGTATTGCTCTCTAATGTCTGATCGCTGATCTTTGTCATTATGAGAAACACAGTAAATCTCTGCATGAAGTTGTGATGTACACTGAAGGCTTTTATTGAAGTTATGTATACTTACCAGCGCTGCTTTAATCTTCCTTTTGTTTATCCCATTACATGTTGTAGCACCCCAACCCATCCCCCACACATTAAATGTGCTCTTTGATGTAGAAATGATTAAAATATTTTTAAAAATGGATTATAAACATTCTCTGGTGTTATCAGAGAAATGCACTGGGAGCTGAGATGTTTACCTGGGAAATGTTATACTTAGTCACTTTATGATGAATTCTGTATTTTAATTTTGTTATGCAACTTTTCAGCATTTTCATTAATAATGTGGATTAAAGGAAACTCCAATGCAGGTAAGATTTTTTCTACATCTTCATAGATGTGACTAATCCAGATAATGAAGTCCATGAACAAATATAAAAATATGTCACTGCAAGGGCCTGAGGGGAGCAGAGGAGCACAAGAAGGTCTGAGAAGATCGGAATAAAGGTCACAGTAAAATATATAAAATTACAGTCATGAAACAAAAATGCATCATTGACCATCCAGTCAAATGGGAACGAGTAAAACTACTAAGTATTAAACTATTTAGATTCATAAGGAAATTAACAGTGCTTTGTGAGACCTGAGCACTCAGTACGCTGATTTGATCACGTCACCTGAACAACAACAACCATTTTAGATTGTTTAACCAAAACATCATGTTACTAAGGTATGGCATGTGAGAACTAATGACATCAAGTGGTGAAACACATACAAATGACTTCAAATGCCAAGTTCAGTTGTGAACGTACGGTGGCTGGCAGTGGCCAAAATTCTTTTCCTGCTATGAACATCTTTTTGTCTGTGAGTGGATCCAGAGGCACCAGGAGCAGCAATGAGGTCGGAGCTCAAGACCTTTGCCTGAACCTGTCAGCCGTCGAGACCCGACGGGTTTGGGCTGCACTTCTGCTCCATCACTCAGGTCGGACTCGGGGCGGACTCGGGTCGCACTCGGGTCGCACTCGGGTCGCACTCGGGTCGGACTCGGGACGGACTCGGGTCCGACTCGGGTCGGACTCGGGGCGGACTTGGGCCTGCACGGTAAATGAGCACACAGGTGGTGAGGATGAGGGGAAAATAAATACTTGATCTTCCAAATGGCCTATAGCTTATTTTCAGATGTGGAAAGGATACAAAAATATTATACTCAAGTATCAGTACTGTTACTCTCATGTGATTTTACTTAAGTACAAGTTATCAGTCAAAAATCTACTCAAATAAAAGTTAAAGTTAATGATTCTAAGTGTACTTTGAGTAAAAGTAAAAAGTAACTTTTTAACAACAAATAGTGGTGAAACTGTCGTCTTCACCTGCCTCCTCCTCGTTCGCCATCGTTCTCATAATGCTGTCTCTGCTCGTGCAATGAGCTCTCCATCCCGTGATTCCTTTCCAGAACGCATTTTCGTTTCTCTGTTTCAGAAATTTTTTTTCCTTTTTCTTTTTACTCAGGAAAGTTTGTAATTTAAAATGCACTGGAGTACATTACTGTACTTAGTAAAAGTAAAATTACACTTTTTAAAAAGTACTTGAAAAAGTATAAGTACACAAAAAATCTACTCCATTACAGTAATGCGAGTAATGTAATTTGTTACTTTCCTCCCCTACTTATTTTAGTCATGAAAAAATTATGTTTAAAAGTTTATAAATGACTCATTCTTAACAACACAAAATGGTGTGATGTGAATAATGTGCTGTATTCAGGCTTCTAAAAAGCTTTGACGGCTCTGCTA
Organism: Craterocephalus fluviatilis; assembly: GCA_037177075.1. Taxonomy (NCBI): domain Eukaryota; kingdom Metazoa; phylum Chordata; class Actinopteri; order Atheriniformes; family Atherinidae; genus Craterocephalus; species Craterocephalus fluviatilis. Next base: position 30,944,367 of record JBAMHT010000001.1, on the reverse strand, counting down.
CAGGTAACCACCTCAGCACTGTGTACATAAGTACTGTCTTCTTCTATGGTCCTTTTAAGTGTTCCAAAGTGTCAATCAGCACGAGGGTGAGTAAACAAATGAAGGCACATCATTCTGAGGCCGGAGTATTCCCTTTAAGGTGCTGCTTGTCCCAAAAGGTGCTCTGGTACCTCTCAAACAAAGCTCTGAGTTCTCACAAAGATGTTCGTCCATTCAGAGACACCGTAGTAAAAATAGTGGCATAAATATGGCAGCTGGCATGTTTAGGCACCCACAGCAAGTAGATGTAAATGGCTCATTCCAAGAGGATAAAGTCACAACTTTTATTTCAGTCAATGTTTATAGATATCAATAGAAACACAGTCTTAAGGATTCATTGACATCAAATATTTTAAAATAAGTCAAGAAGTCAGTGTAAACTAAGATTAAAACAACCATAAATGATGATGTGAGGCGATAACATGAAGCTGATTGCTCTGCTGATCATACATGAGGATGAAGCAGGAAGAAAGCCCATGCAGTTAAGATTAGTGGCAGAAGTTTAAACCAGCTGTGTCTAATAAATGTTTGCAAAATTACCAAGTGTAAAATGGCCTGTGCAGATGTTTGGCAGATGTAGCCCTGCACAAACTCACCTGTAGCTACAGTAACAGTTTCTCTTAGCATGTGTGTAACCGTCAAATATTGATGGTGCTGTATTTCAACCTGGCCTTCCACTAATTCTGTCCTCAGTGTGTAACTCCAGTAATTATATGCACTTAGAGTAACCATGACCATGAGTTTTTATCAATTTCTTCTAATTCAAAAAGCAAAAGTAGGATTTTCTGAGTGGTGCAGCCCATCAGCCTGCACTCACCAAATCTATGTATTGAATTTTCATCTCGTTTTTCTCTGTTAATGTAAGTAAGCTGCACATTTCTGACAGTTCAGACCATCTCAGACTGGCTGAAACCTTCTAAGTCAATAGACAGCCTGCACAGTGTATTTAGCTAGATTGAGCTTAATGCAAACCAAAATGAGGGTGGAGAGGCTCTGCTTTACTGTGTGCCGTCTTAACATGACAGAGTTCAGATGAATCTAATAAAATGACAGAGCTATATTAGGCGAAAACATCATATTGTATGTTAACAAGCTAACCAGTCATTTAGAAATAAATTACAGCCTGTTAGGTTCAAGCAGAACGAACAACAGGTGTTTCCTAATAAAACAAATAATGAGACAGGTAATTCAGCTGCACCTCATTCACCTACACACTGCAGCTGCCAACAGTTAACATCCTGTCCTGCATCTGTCTCCACTCATAATGAATGTGTGTGTGTGTGTGTGCGTGCATGTGTGTGTGCACATGTGTGTGTGTGTGTGCGCATGTCATGGAGCTAAAAGTGAGTTAATTTTCTTCTCAGAGCGAAGGGATGACTGCAAGCAATTACAGCGCTCCACAGGGTGTACCTGCTGATAACTGTGGCAGGTAGATTTCACAAGCAATCATCTCTGCCGTGCTCAAACTGCACACACACACACACACACACGCACACACACGCATACACAAACACACACATAGGCAGCAGGAAAACATTAAAAGCATGTAAACAGGGAATAGCAGGCCACACTCAAGTACCATGTGCTCACAGGACATGCACCATTAAAGCTGTTTGTTTACCAAAAGCAAGAGAAAAAAACTTCCTGGTTGACATGGAGCGCATCTCCCTAAGTAGGTCATGAATTTGGAAAGTGTGTTTGCAGGTTTGACTCTGGCCCTCTTAATGCTGACTGAACATAAGATGTATCATTCCTGACATGTGTGGATGTGAGCCGACTGACGACCGCTGCTCTGCTCTGGTCATCAGGATAAACATGAAGATTGCACTGAGGAGGAAAACTGACCGAAAAGGAAGTATTTGAAAAATATTATTCAATGTCTAATGTTTCTTGCATCTATGATTCTAAAAGGTATTTAAGCTTTATAGATAGAAATATACCACAAACTGATCTGTAATAATGCAACACAATGGTATGGAAGCACTCATAAATCAGAGATCATCTGCCTCCATTAGCCTGGCATGTCACAGCCCAGCATGTGAGGAGGGGACTGGTGCTACGGTGAGGCTGGAAAAATAAGGTATTTGCAGACACTTCAAATGCATTTGGAGCCTAAATCTTGTCATTTTATGAAGATGAAGAAAGGAGACAATGTTGTTGAAGCAACTTCAAGATTTGCCTGAGAAACACTGTGGAGTCCAGCTGAATCTGTAGCATGAACATAACGCACATGCTACATACCTGTAACCATCATGTTCTGAGTTTGTAGCGTGTTCTTGCACCAGTTTGTGCAGACTGACATTGTTTTTGCTTTAATGTGTGGAATAAAAGGATTTCTACACTGTACACTGTATATGGTTAAAAGGCGGAAGTTGGACTCAAACCTTTTTAAGTCCATAAAAATGAATGACTCATTGTGCATATGTACTGTATGAGTCCAGGACATTTTAATAGGCGAAAGCGTGATGCTCTTTCTCTGCCAATGGGGTTAACTTCAGTAACTTCCGGATTCCCTAGGAACTGGACTTCCCCCTTTTACCACATAATATAGCGTGTAGAAACCATTTTTCTTAGAAAGATTAGAACAATATCAGGTAAAGCTCCTTTGAAGGATCTGACCATCAGCATTTACCTCAGGATTCCTCATCTGGAACCCCACCGGCTCACATCGTATCCCCTGCAGTGACGCACCGTTAGCTGTCAGGCGTGTCTCATGCTCAGGACTCAGATGAAGACAAAATGAAAATCTGCTGTTAACATAATGCAGGTGTGTCGGTGTCAGAAAAGCACAGAGTGAAAATGTGTAAGTGTGCATCTGTGTGTATGCTGTAATGATGTTTGGATAAGATCCACTATGAACAATGAACTTCCTCTCAGTGCCACACCGTTCCCTGCCTGCTTTCTTATTGGCCGCTCCAGCGACCTGCTAACTTCCTCCCTGCTCATGTGGTTTCCTGGCGAGCCGCCAGACACTGCCCCCCCACCTCCCCTCTCACAGCCTATAAGGCCATTCTGCTGCCTGTCCCGTGTGAGACAGGAAGCTAGCGCCTCTGAATAGTGACCTCAGCGCAGGAAGAGTGGCGTGGATGCGTGTGTGTGTGCGATTGTAGTTCTCCCTGATAAGACCAAACTACTTTGCTGCTTCAGCTGCTTCACAGAAAGTCACTTTAAACACCACTTTGAAGATTTCTCAGAGCAGTTTTTAATGTGAACATGTCCAGCATGGCTTGTTAACACACTCAACTAGAGGTGAACACACAACACAAATGTATAAAATCTTACATTTCTAAAGAGAAAAGAATCACTTGAAATCAATCCAAAAACCTTATTGGAATGTTATTACAGAGAAGTAAAGGTTGGATCAAGTTTGGGAGAGAAAAAAATGCACAAAAAAATCTAAATAAGACAAACGTTAAGCACATCTGTTGAGCTGCTGCGACTTTTCCCAGTTCGGGATGATGCTGGAGTCAAAGTTTTTCTTTTTTCCAGGAAACGACTGAACCATTACTGCGGTAGTAACGAAGACAGGGCGAATGTGAGATGTCCAGTTCCACTAGGGATGGTCAGTTTGGATCCATCCAACTCTACTCTCTACTGTAGCTGCAACTGGAGCGCGGAGGCGTTGTCAAGTAGCCTGATGGACAGGTTCAGAGTGTGTGTGAAGCGCAGAGTCGCCATCCGGACAAAGTCACGACTCAGACGCTGAAAGTTAGTCAGACATTTTCCCCCCATTTCCATCATGATCGCTGAAGAGGTGATTAAAAATCAAGTGGTTTTACAGTAGGTGGGCTCAGTGAGCAAGGTGAGATGCATTCTGGGAAAAAAAGCATCGGCACGACCCAGAGTCTCTCGGCTAAAGTCACCAGGAGCCACGATGTTGAATCAGTTCGAACAGGATCGGCCCCGTTCAGCCAGCTGCTCCAGTCCGTTTGGGATTATCTGGCGTTTTCCTGTTCTCTAAACTCCCATGGGGACTTGTTGAAGTCTGCAGTGGTTTCAGAGAACAGGGACACACGACGTGGGCGAGATGGAGAAAACAAAGCCAGTCCAGAAAAGCTGCCCTCTGAACGAGACGCTAACAGAGACGCGTGTTAAATAAACTTGAGGAAAGCAGGCCGAGCCGGAGCCAGGAACGCTCAGCAAGCCGTGTTTACAGAAACAAGAGCTCAGACCAGCTCTGCACCTCCTAACTGTACCTGCTTCACATGAAGAGCCTGAAACCTCAACCCGAGCATAAAACAGGTGAAAGTCTGGATCAACATCATGGTCCGAAGGAAAACTGGGCAGCAGGATCTAAAAAGAGGCTCTGCTGTGTGAGGCCGGACCTTGGCCTGGACTAGGTTCCTAAAAGTGAGGGGGGAGAGGAGGGGGAGGCTCAGGGAGACAATAATGTGTTTGTGTGAGTTTGTATTAGAGAGAGAGAGAAAACAGAGGGAGGAAGAGAGATGCCATTGTTGTTATTACGATCCCCTCGGGCCTGGAGGCCGGGCTGAGTATGCGGGGGGGGGGGGTGAAGATTTACAATCAGAGAGCAGAGATGGAGAGTAGAGCTGATTAACACCTACACACACACACACACACACACACACATCAATCAGCGCTGACAGATCTCTCTCCTGACAGCGACAGGATCACATTCAGGAAACCTCTGAAGTCGCTGAAGGCGGGAAACTCCTGTTCTGCTCTCAGAGATGAGGACGGTCTCAGATTTAGCGTTTGTGTTGTGTCTGTGTTTATGTTGTGTCTGTGTTTGTGTTGTGTCTGTGTTGTGTTTGTGTTGCCTTTGTGTTTTGTTTGTGTTGTGTTTGTGTTGTGTTGTGTCTGTGTTTGTGTTGTGTTTGTGTTGTGTTTGTGTTGCCTTTGTGTTGTGTTTGTGTTGTGTTTGTGTTGTGTTTGTGTTGTGTTTGTGTTTGTGTTGTGTTTGTGTTGTGTTGTGTTTGTGTTGTGCAGAGTGAGTCTGCAGTTTCTCAGCTCGTCCCGGCGCTCGCTGATGCGCCCATCGGACCAATGAGAGCGCAGGACGGAGAGGACAGCGGAGACGAGGGCGGGGGTGCTTTTAATGCTGATTAGCTGCGTCCGCCAGCCCCCAAACCCCCCCACCCGCAAAACCTCAGAGATGATGAGGTGAGCGATGGACACAGGATACCGTTTCCTAGCAACTGCCATCGACCTGTCTGCCGATCAATCGTCAGACTTCTGCTGAAGGCTGACGAAGCTCGTCCTTCTCTTCCTGTTAACTCCGCCTGTCTTCGCCTGACGCTGTGGCGGTCTGTCAGCAAACCGCCCAAAGCCACAAAGAGGAGGATCATAAACGCCTCAGTGTGCAGGTGTCTAACAGCTGACTGCACCTGCTGTTGTTGGGCTCAGCAGGAGAGTTTATCTCTCTATCTCTATCTCTCTTTTCTTCTTCCTGTCCCTCCTGATGAGATCCAAATCCATACGGAGGGACAGAAAGGTCCCCTCCCCCCTCTTTCCTTATTTCAGCTGCATGACATTCAGCATCTCCTCACCCCTCTCCGTCCATCTCTGCGTAACCTGAGCCTACCCCCCGGCAGAGCGACTGTCTAATGTTGCCTCAGATAAGCCTCACAGTTAAAACCAAACTTACTTTGGCTCATAAATGACCGAAACAAGCTAACTCTGCTTCCTTTTCCAGTTTACTATTTTAAAGTCAACCCTTTTTTTTTATGACGGCCAATGTTTCCATTTTTAGCCAGCAAACCTTTGTTTTATTCTTCCAAACTATGAATGAACTAAAACTGGACGTGATGGGCTGATTTGCAGTGAATGCAGTGCGAGGTGAGGAAGACATTTCCTGGCCTCCCCTCATGCTTCGTTCTGCAAAGATGAAAGAGGAGGGAAAGCGTTTGGATGCGGGTGTTAAAGGTTTCGGTGAGGGGTCTCAGGGGTTAACGGCATTTGCACACACCTGCTGTTTCTGATGAAGAGGATTAGCCTGGGCTCACGTGAGCCTGAATGGCCTGAGCCCACCCTGGTGCCTACAGACACCCCCACTTTCCAGCAAAGAGAGCACAGGTTGTCACAAGGGTTTCCTAAATTCTCCTTTTACAAAGAAACTTACAGCGGTGGACAGCTTTTTAGAAAGTACACAGGACATCAGCTGAACTCTGCCACTGCTCCGGTTTAGGCTTTGCTTTGTTCCAGCCTTGTTTTATGTCTCACACGGACAATAAATGCTCCGTCTCCTGGGTAATTTCACGGCGAGCTGCTTTTACATTAAGCATTAGTCCATCTCCGCTACAGAACAAAGACAAGGTCTCCGTGTTGACAGAAAGGAAGCACGTCGAGTATTAACTCGGTTACTAAACAGCGAGGGGAAGAGGTCCCCTTTAAAGTCTGTTTACACTTTTAAGCCAGAAGATCTTAAATTCCCAAATAAGGTAAAGAAAGAAGGTCCAGCTGTGTGAGCATGAGATAAAGAAGGAAAATAAGGCTTTACGTGTCGAGCATTAAGAAGAATTAGAATTTATTACAACCTGGATCTTGCATCAAGCTTGTAGTCATAAAAAGTGACGGTGGATGCTGAGCGGGGCTTTACAGATGTGCCTCCTCAAAAACCTGAACCGTACCATAATTCTGCACGATGACAGCAAGCGGGGTGTGCTGGCTTTCCATCTGAAACCAGAAACACTTGCTTCTGGTCTGGCTACAGCGCTGCCTTCCTGTGTGAGCGTCCTCATCCTGTCATCTGCTGGACTTTCCCAAAGTGTCGGATTGCTCTTTTAAACAACCACATGATCGAGATCATGCTCTTACGAGACGGTAAAAGTGAAACTTAAGCATGCCGCAGATCTCAGCGATCACCTGAGGCTTGTTCAGTTATTATCACTACTGTAAGAAAAGCTGCACAGGAAGGGGCAGCAGGCACGACTACAGCCGTCTCCTTGGAAGCAAAACATAAATAAACCTTTTGCACAGGAGTGTAAATGGCCAAACATAGGATTTCAGTTGCGATACTCTAAACGAAAAAACAGAAGTAGCTCTGCATCAACCTTCGGAGTGACATCCCACCGTCACAGGAGAATAAAGCAGCGAGTGTTTGACGTGAGCGACCCGCCTGCTGTCAGCCAGGCGCTGCAGAGGGACGGAGCCCGGCCCAGAGCCGTGCGATCTGCCGCCACAGCTCTGCCTTTCTTCTGTGACATGACGGAGAAGTTATCAGGTTTGAAAAAGCCCCGGCTGAGATGAGGGGATGGGGAGGGAGGAGAGAACAGAGCGGCCTTCCTGCTTCAGAAACAATAGCAAAAAGCAAAAAGTCTCACAGAACGAACCAAAACAACAACAATGTGCAAAGTTCTCTCATATAAATAGACGACAGTCACTGCTTTGTAGAGCACCACGGGAGGCAGGAGGAGGTCTGCTCATGTGTGTGTGTGTCCAGGTGTGTGTAAGACGTAATTTATGTGTGATTTTAGTGTGTGTGTGCTGATGTGTGAGTACAGTATCTGCATGGATGGACTACCACATGTTCTACGAGCCGCTGAGCACAGAGACGAGGGTCGGGGGGGTCGGTGGAGAGGGGGGTATTAAAGTCCGGTTCAAGTTGAAAGTCCAGTGTCTGCTGGGCGGGGTCAGACCCAGTCCTGCAGCGAGCGCTTGCAGTGCACCAGCAGGCGGGGGGCCCCTTTGCTCTGCAGCGTGTTGATGATGGCGTAGATGAGGCCCAGGATGCACAGCACCAGGACCAGCGGGATGGTGACCATCAGAATGTTCATGGTCCTCTCCTCGCTGTCGTCCACCTTCAGCACCACGTCCACCTCGTTGGTGTCTTCCTCCCGGCCTTCCCGGTGGTCTTCGTCCCTGTCGCCGTCCGACCCTTTGCCCGTGTCCCTGTCGGCCCCGTCCCGGTCGCGGCCCTTGTCTCCGTCCCGCCCGGCGTCCGGGTTGAACGGCGGCCGGTTCACGTCGGGGTATTTGCGGCCTGAGTCGGTGTCTCGGTCGGGATCCAGATCCACGCTGCAGCCCATGAAGTCTCTCAGGATGGACTTGGGGTAGCCCGATTCACTCTTCATACGGTGGTTGTCAAACTTCCAGTACTTGGAGCCCTTGTAGAAGATGGTGTAGGCTGGGAGATGAGAGAGAGAACAAGAATCACATAAATACCACGACATGAGATGAGTGACTTTCACTGTCCCTCTGCTGCAGGGCCACACCCTGATCCTTTGTTTCAGACATCTCTCTGTCTGCCACACACACACACACACACACGCACACACACACACACACACACACACACAAGAATCTATGGTCTGGTCTCAGCTCACCCCCGTCATCGCTGAGGAAGGCCCCTTTGGGAGTGGAGGGCACGGAGGTTCCCCAGACGCTGATTGACTTGGGGTATCCTCTGTCCACCAGGCGGGACTGCTCGTTGAAGCGCCAGTACCTGCACACAGCAGCGCCGTTACTGTTTACCGCCTCTCTAAACAAAACCTGACGGAGGCCAGTCCGTACACGGCCTGTGTGAAGTGTATACAACATTTACAGCTGTTCTCAGTACAAACACCCAGTGTCAGTGGTGGGCTCGTTTTCCTGAGTGTGAATGTGTTTCTGAGATGAGCAGAGAACAGGATGTTCAATAATCTTTGACTTTCTCTGCAAAGAAGCTGCTGCTGTTCCTCCTGGATGCACGGGGAACGCTGATAATCCTACAGACTAACAGTCCTACAGGCTGATAGTCCTTTCTAAGAATAATAGAAATACACTGAATATCTATAAAAACTTACATTTTGTTGTTCAGGTCTAGATTCAGCACCATTACTGTATGTGACCACAGTGAGCGGTCAGCTGACTGTGTGAATATAGTGAATGAGCAGGTTATTGATGGCGCAGCCATATTCCAGGACGACACCAGCAGGATTCATGGGGCTCAGACTGTGAAAGAAGTTCAGGGAACATGAGACATTTTCTCTCATTTCGAGTCCAGACCTGAACCCATAAATTAACCAAATGTGGATGGAAATAAATGTTGGGACATCGCAGAACGCTGCAGTGCTCAAACGTAAAGCTTCCTGCAGAGAAATATGAGTGACTCTTTTAGACGGACATGCAGCTCATCTGATGCTGATGATAATCCCTGCAAATATCTCTGTTTGCTGAGGAGGAAACACAGGTTTGCTTTGAGCGTCTGGTCCACATGCAAACACTGTTTTCACAGATCAAAGTAATCTAAGCCAGTGAGAAAGCATCAAACAACTGTGTTTGCAGTGCTGTCATGCCGTCGGATCATCAGCAACTTCCTGGCTTACATTGTGTTCGCCTTAGTTTGACACTAACTATGATCTACAAATACAGTTTTTGGTGTTTGCAATTAAAAACCAAAGTTACTTGAGGACCGGGGGCAACACAATGAGCCCCAGAGATTCCTGCAACATAAACCAACAAAGAGCCAGCTGCAAACATCGTCCCTCTGAGACGGGACCCAACCAGACCAGGGCTGCAGCCAACAAGGATTTGGCTGATTGGGTAATCGTAAAGAGGAATACTTTTGGCTCATTGGGGACTCGATCAAAGACTAGATTCTGTGCAGTCTGTTGGTTTCCTTACATAGACTGTTAGACATTATGAAATGGCCTGCATGAATCAATGTAAGACAATCAGATTGGCTTGACCTGATCGCCTGAAGCGCCCTGAGAGGATGTTGTGAACTGGTGCTAAACAATTAAAGTTGAATTGAATTGTATTAAGAAATAAAATTAACTAGTATTCCCACATATTCTTCATAAAAAACAGAATATTAGTTGATTTTAACAGCTTTCAGACTACTTCTGCTGTGATGGGCGAGCAGAAGAGAGGAAGATACTCTAGCAGTGCCTGTGCTGCAGGTGGTATTTCATCAGTATTCAGGCTTCACTTGTCAAACAAAATGAACTAAAGTCACTTCTTTTGTAAAAATATGGAGCAGAAATGAAAAAGTAGCAAAACTTTCCAGCCCAAGCCAACAAGCATCCGTCACACGCAGCAATCAAAGCGATTTACATTAAGATGCAAACATAAAACATGAGCTGCTGTTTGCTCTGAAACTGCTTGTGGAAACTGGCTGCAGCATAGAGGAAGTGTTATTGTGATGAGATAATCCACCTTTACAATAGACACACTGTACAATGTTTTTGCTTTTCTTTCCTTTGGATTGGTGCCAAACCTTAGACAGTTTTTTTTTGTCTTTTTCTTGGATGCTTCTTTTTCTGGTTTCCTCCATGGCCTGACACAAACATAACGCAGCAAGTCAGCACACAGTGACGGTTATAGCTGCTGATGTGAAGCAGTGACCACTGAATAAAACACATTCATACGGATAAAACGATGCATTAAAGCGAAATAATTTGCATCATGAATACTTTTGTAATTCAGTTACTCAGGAAATGATTTTATGCTCAGAGTGATGGTGAGGAAATATGATAGTGCTGTCAGAAACATTCTGCCCATGCAGCTACACAACCACTAAGGAGATTTCATGTGGTAACGAGAAAAGCTTGGGTTGGAAAATAATACGGTGAGTATGAACCAGTATGTACAGGGCCTGATGTTGTGTTCATCATAACAGAATTAAATAACTATAATCAACACCTTTTATTGTTTGGTCAAGGGATGTTACGATTGTATATTTACATATATTATAAAATTATATATTATATATTTTCGTGGTATGATTATTGTACCAATTATATATTACGATCATCACAATTATTATTCGTTAATTAATTTCCCAACATTATTACTATGCAAAATTCCACAAACGCATTTTTAGGGCTTTAAACTTTATCTACTCTGTTTTATTTATTGATACTAAATAAACTCTATGGCAACAAAGAAAATTTTAGCTTATGATATAGAAGGCTAAAGATCTATCTGCTCTTCTTTCATTAAAATACACTACCAGTCAAACATTGAACACCCAAGAAACCCAGATAGTGTCCAAGTGTGTCCAGATCTTTGATTTCAGCAGGACAGAGGAGAAACATCCTGAAGACGCAGACACGAAACATCTAACTATGTTTTTTTTGTTTGCACTGATGACAAACAGACAGCAGCAACTCCACGTTGATTCAAATACGTTTGAACAGCAAAGCTATTCATCAATAAAAGTTGTTTTCTTTCTGTCTAATTTAGTTCTCTATCTCTGATGTACTGTATGATGGAACATTTAGGGAACGCCAAAGAAATCCTCTCGTTGTTTTACACAAAGAGAAAACTGCAGAAAACACATGAACGTGTAATATGGTGTTACGTTACGATCATGTTTACGTCATTTAACCCATGTATGTTAACTTTAGCGTCCAGAGCTGGTGGTGTTTCTGCTGGAGGTGAAACATTTTCTCAGTTTTCCTCCTTCCACTGTAACTTTTTCATGTCCTGCTTTCCATCCTGGTGAGTCGACCTCCACAGTGACACCTTGGTCGTTTTTCACCAACCAAAGAAATCCTACAGGGAAAACTTTATCTGTTTGTTTGGAGGTAATATAAAACCTCCTCTGCTATTCTCTCCAACTACACACGTCTTTTGTCTAACTCACACAGAAGGAAAACAAAGCAACACGTGTGCAAAAGCATACATTCATTCAGACCAAAGAAGAGGGAGGAATGAGAGAAAAAGTAAAAAAAGAGGGAACTTCCTGAGGCGTAGGTCCCTATAATCACTGCTGATACGGTTCAGATAAAATCTTTATGGAAAGTGACGAGGATGAGGGATCGCAGTTCATTCATACAATTCCTATTACATTCATACAAATATACACACAGTTAATAGTGAAATCAAGTAATCGTGACATCTCTAGTCTGTGGTATGAATATGAGAACACATCCTGTATCAGACAGGTTGACATAAAAAATATGATGTTTTAAAACCGGTTAGCAGGGGAATAACAGGAACTTCATGTGAAGCTGGGAGGTGAAAGGTTACTTACAGATCTCCTTGGAAGAAGTAAGTGAAGCCGGTTGGCTCCCACCAGATGGCCGTGTCTATGCGGTCGTACGGGATATCCTGGCCATATTCAACCAGCTCTTGAGGGTAGCCCGGTTCTAGGTTTGCCTCCCGGAAAAGCCAGAATCTGCTTCCTGGAAAAAACAGAAAATAGAAATCCTCATTCATCCATATATGAAGTTATTACACGTCCACTCCCAGTCTCAGCCCTCACACACTCTGGAAAATGTAATACGGGACATGGCACGGACACCCGGATCCTGCAAACATGTGGATCCCGAGAGGGACAGAAACATGTGCTCATGCGTTGCATTCGCTGGCAGTCCTGCATAAAAACAATCTGACCTTCACACACACTTGTAAATGATAAGAATGCAGTAATGATTTGTTGGCGAGCGATCCAACCCCAGCAGGAGCGCGTACGACATCATTGACTGGGAGTTTGGGTTCGGCCTGTAATTATCCATTAGGAGTGGCTGTTCTGGTGTCAGTTCTCGCTGAGGGGAAGTTTTACTGTATTTTACAGTCTTGGACCGTGGAGGAGGGGTGGGGGGCTCCGTTCCTCCATTACATCTCTTTTTGGCTTGGTTCTGCTTCCCCCCAAACCACCCACCCACCGACGGCCCCCGATGGGAAACTCTAGGCTTCACTTCACAGCTTTCAGAGCGTCAGAGACCAAAACATTTCATTCCCTCTTTCCATTTATCTCAACTCTTGTATGACAGCTGGGATTCTTTCAGTAATAAGAACTGAACAGCAGCTGTCCCACTGACATGGATAAAGACGGCATGCTGCTGCTCTTACTTCCCGGCTCTGCCTTTCACCTGACAAAATCAAAGAGGTTTCACAGATCTGTTGTTTGTAGTGCTTCAGCTGTAGCCTGGCTAAGAAGGTCTGAAAGAAACATTTAAGCAGATTCATTTGACAATTATAAAAGTGTATGTTTACCTCATACATCTACCGGGCTAAAAGGTTCTCTGAAGGCCCACCAAAGGATCACTAATGCTGCACATATGCAGGAATCTTCAGTCTGCAGGCCACAGTCCTGCTGTTTTACATGTTTCCTGCTCCAAAACACTTCATTTAAATGAAATGGAGCCAACAGCTCGTCACGTTCTGCTCACCCATGGATCAGTATTTGTAAAAGCATCTAAAACTTGTTGGAGTCGATTCGCCCTGTTCCAGGCTAAATATGTGTATAGATGCAGCGTTCTGGTCGTCTTCCCCATCCTGTATGTGTGTTTGGTTTGTTTTCAGAGAAGCTTGTAGATACACAGGAAGCAATCAGAGCCGTACCACCAGAAACCTGAGACACTGTTGAGCAGTAAAAAGACGAAGAAGAAGCCATGATGCATTTACTGACCACGGAGTCCACTGTTCTCTAAGGACACACATCATCATGATGTCCTCCACCGTCACCATGTTTGTTTTTATCTGACGTCAGAACGCGGAGATGAACAGACAAGGGGGAGTCTGTGAGCAGAGACGTCTGACAATGTTGGAAATAAATAAAGCCATTCATGGATGTAAAAGGAGCTTTTATGGATAAACTGTCATTCATGCTTACTTTCCATATGTAAACCTGTCCATACGATTATAACACAGCAAACATGGTGGAGGTAGAGCAGCTCCAGATAATGTAAATTCTCAGACAGAAGCATAGAAGAAGCAGCACAGCAGACAGTTTGGTCTATACGAGCATGTTTGTGCATCTGCAGGCTCTCTGGAAACAAACCAAATATCCATGAAAAGGATGTAGAAGACGGATAGAATTTGAAATCTTTGTAATTTGGCAAAGAGCATAAATGAGACTGAACAGCAAACTCTACTTTGCATTCAGAAGCAAAGATCTGGTGATCCGGATCAAAGCGGGACGCCACTTCTTTAATCCCCGGAGCGAGTGTGTGTCAGGTTTTATCCCAATCAGCCGCGAGGTTTTTCTGTAATCTTGCCAAACTGACACATCCGACGACAAATGGCCAGAATGACACAAATCCTCCTTCGCTTTAATGAAGTTATGGTATAAGAGCAGTTCAGTCAGTGGATTTTCATTGTATTAATATTTAATGCCTAAATCACATTCCCTAAGAAATAAGATAATTTTCCAACACAGTGACGGGTGAAATTCCTTTGGATTTATGTGAAAACATCAGGTTTTCACCTCAGAACAAAGCCCAATCTGGCATTCAGACCGGTCTTGGTCCATTTCAGGAGAACACAAGCGTGAGGCGTGAAACGACTGCAGGGTGAGGTGCAGTAGACGGAACGTCCCTTTACTGCCTCCCTTTCTATGCTATCTTCAGATCTGCTACCTCTTCCTTTCCTCCCTCCCTCTTCTTCCTTTGTGTGACCCTTCCTTTGTGATGGCTGACAGCCAAGTGGCACGCTGAGAGGCTGGCTGATGACATCATCCCCCTCATTATCAACAGCTG